>CM076583.1:237652640-238052292 GCA_034641835.2 Pinus albicaulis | reverse complement strand
TTTCCCTTACCCTTGAATGGCTTCTTCTTACTACCCTCTTCCTAAATGTTCTTTCCCCTTGCTTCAAGATGCGTGGATTGCAAACATACTTCATCTAAATTGCTTGGGTTAAACATAAGGACATTATGTTTCAAATAGGAATGTAAACCCCCAATGTATTTCAAGAGTGTGTCTTTGGAATTCAAGTTTACTCCTAACAACAAAGCCCTCTTTCTAAACTCCTGGGTATACTCTTGAACTGTTTGGCCCTTGAGTTGCCTAAAGTTTTTCCAAATCATAATTTATTTTTGCATATAGGCTAATGGATAAAATTGTATTTTAATGGAAGAAATAAATTCAACCCAATAAATGGATATCTTACCATGGATCTGCATTTCCTTTAGAGTCTTTGCTTCCCACCATACTGGTGTTGCTCCTTCTAGCCTTAATGAAGCCAACTAGATCTTTATGTCGTCCTCTTGTAGATTTTGAATTTTGCAGTATACCTCCAATTGACAGATCAAATTGTCCAACTTCTTTGCATTTACCTCACCATTGTAAATGGGAAGTTCAAACTTAATGTCCAATTTGAGTAATAGAGTTTTTCCTTTTGGGGCTTTTGAATGAGTGTGGGCAGCTTTTGTGGTGGAGTGAAATATGATGCTGATGAAGATGATGAGGATGAGGATGGTGGAGATGGAGGTGGCTTTCCTCCACTACCCTTTGAACTGTTCTCTTCATCCTTCTTATCATATGAAGTTCCTTCTCCATGTGGAGGCTTAGAACCTTCTCCTGCCCTTTCTGTAGTGAATGCATCAAACATGTTTTTAACCATCCTCTTAATGTCATTGAAGTATCTCTCGACATATTAATCTTCTGAATATCCTTGATTCTCTCCAACACCTGACATGATGGCTAAGGATTCAAGCTCAACTTTTGATGCTTGTACCTTTTCAATCAACTCAGATTCATGTGCAATTTGTACCTATTCAATCCCAACTTTTGGAGATAGAACTTGAGGTTCTTCAAGTGCAGCTATGAGTGGAAATTTGGGTGAAGATGATGCTATCTCAACTCTCCTTCTTTTGGTCCTAAGCTCAGGACTAACAACCAATAGTTTCCCTTCTCCTCTCTGCAACTTCAACCTTGTAAGCATCACAAAATTGGAACTATTAAAACCCTTCTTGCACAATCTCAAGAAAAACAAGAAAATAACCTTTTATATGATACCATCATGATCATAATTTGATTGTTATTTATTGTTGTGCTAATATCAGTTTCAGATTTATAATAAAAGTGATTATGTTTGCTTCTTTTACAAGGGTTTATGGACGTGCTTATGATTGATAAACAAACAAACTTGTGGATATTAAGTTTATTTCATGAACATAAATGCATGGAAACTAAATAATGAACAAAAACATATAAACACACAACAAACCATGACGACTGAATCAATAACACATTGTTTTGATGAAGGAGTTCGCCCCTCCTGAGCTACATCTCCTTGGTCTAGCTTCCATGGCATGGGCCTTTGTATTAGCTTCAATTGTGAAAAATTTCTATTTACAGTGTCCTATTGTCTCTACAACTTGCTTCAATGGCTCCAAAACATAAAAATATAGCAAGAATGACTCTTCCTGAGCCAAAATTGGTCGAAAATTGGCTCAGTTATGGAAAAAACCAATTTCCCTACTATTTCTCCTCCAAATTTGGAAAAATTCCAGCTAACCCTACTAAATTTATAAAATCCACCTAAAAAGGTGCCTCTGCCAGTTTAATAGTGGATTAAATAATAGTTAATGATGAATTAGTTGGATAAGTGCGTCATTAACTGCGCATTATCCAAACTTAATGAGGGCGGATTAGATTAATGGTAATCTCAGATTAGCAGTTAATAAAGCATGCTTATGGTTCATAATTCCACCAGTTGTTGAGCTCTTGTGCCATGGATTTAGCGTTGAGATCACATGGGAGGGGTCTAGCCCCCTTTGAACCCCTATTGATTGCGCCAATAAAATTTAAATCTAAATCGCAAGCCATATGGGTTAAGACCCATCAGATGGAAGAAAGGTAAGGCGAATGCGTAGCATGGGGGTGGTCGTAGGTTCGACCCCGACCCCCGCACTATATTTTTGATACACCATTCAATTATTAACCATAGTTGAAACTTTGATCATAACATTAATATATCCTCCCGCCAAGGTTAGAGCTTGCCCGCTATAAATAGTGGCTCTGCTAGTGTAGATAGCCTTCTGCTTAGTTTAGATTCTCTACCACATAAAGTTAGCCTGCCTGTCATATGTAATATCTGTCTACCATACCTCCACTATATAGTCTGTCCATCCTGCCAGTTTAGAGTCTGTCTATCCACCATATGTAATGTCTAAGGTTTATACCTTAGGTCCAAAAATAATATATGCAACCCATAATATGTATGTCCGTCAATCGATCAGAACTATGGTATATAAAGATGAATTAAAAATTATCCAAGGTTGGATAGGTCCACAACATAGGGGGCACGTGGCAGCCTCTGGTTGTGCCACGTGTCCAGCTCTAGTTGGACTACTCCAACCTAAAAAAAAAAATCTCATTCAACCTTAGAATTAGATGTAAGAAAATTTTCACTTCCAACCTTATAATGTCTAAGGTTTAGACCTTAGGTCCAAAAAAAATGTATGCAACCCATAATATGTCTGTCCGCCAATCAATCAGAACTATGGTATATAAAAATGAATTCGAAATTATCTAAGGTTGGATGGGTCCACACCAGAGGGGGCACATGGCAGCCTTTGGCTACACCACGTGTCCATCTCTAGTTGTACTACTCCAACCTAAAAAAAAATTCTCATTCAACCTTAGAATTAGATGTAAACAAAATTTCACTTCCAAAGTTCACTAGCGAATCTGACTGCGACACTTGCTATAGTGTCACTGGGCTAAAATTGGAGAATATTCCCTGGATATACCTGCAGCGCTGAATGGACTGCCATGTCATTAGTCTGTCATTATTGTACTCATTTTTTACCTGTTTGGGAAAACAAACAAGATTTCATAAATTCTATATCCGGAGTCAGATTTTGACAAAACGAATTACACGGGAATCCTGGCGACGATCTCTACATGGTCATTCTAGTTTGGAGATTTTCTAAGCACTTTAATTTTTAAACTAAATACTGAGCATCTAATCAGTCCTCCCCACCAGAAGCCTTTTGGACCCCAAAAATATACTATCAATTGTTCAATAGGTGAGGTTACAACTCCCTCACCCTTTCAATCTCCATCCATTTGGCCTTGGAAGGATTTTGTCCCTTGAGTCCCACTCTAAGGTATTCGACATTTTCTCTCCTTAAAGTTCTGGTTCTTCTATCAAGTATGGGATCTTGTTGAATTTCATCAAGATATTCTAGCGAGAAATCATCTATTGATGGCAGTTGAACATGCTCTCCTTGATCATCAATCAAAGGAGGCTCAAACAACCTCAAATTCTCAACATTAAAGACATAATATATTTGCATATAAGGAGGAAAGTCTAGCTTAAATGCATTTCTACCAATCTTTTCCAGAATTTTAAATGAACCATAAAATATTGGTTTATTATTTTTACCTTCCCCTTGTAATCTTTCTTTGTTGATATATAACAAAAATTCATCTCCAACCTGGAATTTGTGAATAACACAGTGTTTATCATGCCTTGTTTTGTAGCTTCTTTGACTCTTTTCAAGTTGTTCTTGCATTGTGTGATGTGCCAACTGAATTTTCTCAATGAACTTCCTTGCCTTATTTATGTCACTATGACCATCTATAGAGACATATTTCTCAAAGATGAAGTCCAAAGGCAATCTTGGCAAGTACCCAAGACATGCCTCAAATGGAAATGTGTTTGTGGAAGAATGCTTTGCCCTATTATATGCATGCTGAATGTAATGTAATTGTTCATCCTACAACTTGGGATGTTTGCTGCAATAACCTCTAAGAAGATGAATGATTGTCTTGTTAACCACCTCAGTCTAACCATGTGTTTGCGAATGAAAGGTTGTACTCTTCTTCAACTTTGTGTCCATCACGCAGTCCCAAAAATTTGACCAAAAATTCCCAAAAAACCGGGAATCTCGATCACTTACAATAGAAGTAGGAAGACCAAAATGAACCCATACATTTTGAAAGAAAAGTTGAGATGTTTGTTCAGCTATAAATTTTTTTTTACATGGCATAAAAAGACACATTTTGTTGAACGTATCTACAACAACATAGAAGTAATCATGACCTTTCCTTGAAATTAGAAGACCTCCTACAAAATCCATTGAGATGCTCTCCCAGGGATGTGAAGGATCAGGAAGTGGAGTGTACAATCCAAGTTTCCTATTACTAGGCTTACTTATTACACACAAAGAACATCCTCTAATAAAATGAGATACACTATCAATCATGCGTGGCCAATAACAAGACCTTTGGAGATTCGCTACAATCTTGCCTACACCTAAATCTTCAACAATCAATGAAGTGTGTGCCTCCATTATGATATTTTTTCTTTCTCCCTGTGGAATACAAAACTTGCCCAAGTGATACAAAAAACTGCTATGCACATGCTAATATAACTCTTCAATTTGGTTTCCTTGACTCAAGATTTCATACACATCTTGAAAATCACTATCATATGCATATTGTTCAATGTAACTTTCATTCATAATTGAATTGTGCTTGAGTATAATAGATGAATTTACAAAATGCCTAGAGAGAATATCAGCTACCTTATTATATATTCCCTTTTTGATTTGAATGTGATCAATTATGTGCTGAGGTAGTTTTGATTAGTTTTCCATTAAGTGAATTGATCGTTAATTGATGAATGCTTAATGTGAAAGACTGAAGGAAATAATTTACCACTTAAACCAGAAGAAACTTAAAAATGAAAACACAAAAAAGAATAGAGAGAAGAAATGACAAAAATTGATTACGGAGTTCGTCCCTGGTGGACTACGTCTCCGGGTCCACTTTCAAGATGGGCGTCTGATTTATTAGGATTGATCTGAGGAAGTATTTACACAGAAAAAACACTAGACTGATCGTGCTCACAGGCACTTTTGGTCACTGACGATAGGAATCTCTCGCTCTCAGCTTTCCAATGCCTGTCTCTGCGCTCAATTTCGCCTTCGGATGATCGAGCAATGCTGAAAACAAAACTTCCTCTAACCCTCTGAATCTAAAATCAAAACCCTCCATGTCCTCCTTTAAGAAAAATGCCATGGCTTTATAAGATGAATTCGAACTCCTTTATCCCAATTTAGGCTGGTGGTTGAGAAGAATTAGTTTGAATAGGGCTCGGTCTTGTGGTATGATGACACCTAGCATAGGGATAAGGTGTATTGATTAAGACCTTACTACATATTTAATTTTAAAACCCAAATTAAACATTTGATAAGAAGCTAACCCTGATAGTCAGCATAACCACACAGATTTTGTAATGGTCGGAATGTGACAAGGTATATTCGACGCTACATTAATTGTTGCATCCGACGGTCATGGTCATGGCGTTATCCGTTCACATGTATTAATCCAACGATTGTGGTCACAATTTATTATCCGACGATTCCGACGTGACTGCCAGCGGTTACCGTCACCTGCTCACATGTCAAGGAGATTCAACGTGGTTTATAGGATATGGTCAAGTCTGTGTATTGCATTGTTTTTTAAATTCCAAAGTGGGTTTTGATATAGTTTTATATTGCGCTACGTTTTATCATAGGTTAAATGTTTAAGTCTTAAGGTCTTAGACTTAGGATTTGTGTAGTTTAGGTTTCTAAACTTAGGTTTATAGACCTTAGCTTAGGATTGAAACCTTTTACATCATTTTCACCATAGTATTTGACCCTTATAATTTTTTCACCATTACCACACACATCAATACATGTCATGAACCCAAACTGAAACATGATCAACTTGAGGACTTCCTCTTCGGACAACACTGGTGAAACTGATGATACCGAAGACTGAACCATACATCGGAAAAACTGAAGCTCTATCGATATATACTGAACAAGATCCTCCTGGATCAATCCTCTCCACTTGAAAGCTTTTGGACCACAAAATTTTGATTTAAGCAGACATCAGGCGAGGGTACAACTCCCTCACTTTTCCGATCTCTATCCATCTCACCTTGATTAGATTCATGCCCTTGAGTCCCACTCAAATATATTCCACATCTCCTTGTCTGGAAGTACGAACTCTTCTGTTCAAGATGGTATCTTCCTACAACTCATTCATATACTCAGGTGCTAAATCATCAATAGTAGGAATTTGTGTATCTTCCTTAGGATCAATGAACATCAGAGGTTCATAAAACTTTAGATTTTATACATTCAAAATTGAATAAATACGCATGTAAGGTTGTAAATCTAATCGGAATGCATTATTTCCAACATTTTCAACAATCTTGAAAGGGCCATACCTGATGGATTTCAGTTTCTTACCTTCTCCTTTCAACCTGTATTTACTGATATACAACGATACCTGATCGTCAACCTGAAAATGATGATCGACTCGATGCTTGTTGTGGCACATTTTTTACTTGGCCTGAATTGATGCTTTTTGTGGCGTAGTTAGAGAAGAATGTAAGGCTCGATTGTAAGCATGTTGCACATAAGGTAAAGATTCATCCCAAAACTTAGGATGTTTACTGTAGTAACCTCAAAGAATATGTATAATCATCCTATTCACCATTTCTGTCCGTCCTTCAAAAAAATCCATGGAAATGTTGTCCCATGGTCACAAAGGAACTGGAAGTGGCATGTACAAACCAATCTTTCGCTTGCTTGGCTTGCACGTCGAACACATCACACATCCTTTAATGCATTTCACAATTGTTTCATACATGCGAGGCTAGTAATAATACCTTGAATTTGTGCCATAGTCTTGCTTATGCAATAATATTGCTTATGCCAAAATGTCATGCAATTCGAGAAGAATGACCTTCCCGAATAACTTATGCCCTTTGTCTGTGATATGCACAACTTAGCCAGATGATATAGAAACCTGTCATGAATATGAAATTTGAATTCTTCTATATGAGTAACCTGAGTTATTGATTCATAAATATCTTTGAAATCAACATCAGTACTATAAATTTCAAGTTTCAATGAACTATTTTGCAATACTACTGAATTATTCAAAGACGATCTAGACATCAAATTAGCTACCTTGTTTGTTACACCTTTATTGTACTTAATTACTAAGTGAAATTGATGAATAAATCCCATCCATCTATAGTGGTGAGATTGTTGCAAATTAGTCTGTGATTGAAGGTATTGAAGCGGCTGATGATCTGTATGAATCACTATTTCCTTACCCATTGCATAACCTCTAGCACCCATTTCAATTTTAAATGGTTGTTAAAGATCTAATAAAGCTAATATTGGTGTTATGAAATTTTTTTTCTTAAATGAATCAAAAAATTTAAAGTCGATACACATTCCCCATGTCTCGTTTTTCTTAGGAACCAAAATTATGGGTGAACCACATGGATATGAACTGGGTTGAATGAAGTCTTTTCCAACCATCCCTTGGATTTTTTTCTTTATTTCTTCATTCTCTATGACATCAACTCTATCTCATGTTGTATTTATTGTTTATGAAGTAGATGTTTTGGTTCTTTAAATAGAATTTGAAATGAATCTACCACTTTAACCAAACTATCTTTAAACTGAGATTCAAAACCTGAAAAGGTATCATGAAGATCCTTATGCTGTTATTTTACACCTATGAGTATATATATCTTACTTGAACTTATTAAGTGCTTCATCAGATTAGCATTAACTAAATCCAAGTGAGTTTTGATTTTATGTGCCTGAACGATATATTCAATCCCATATTTCTTAAGATGATACTTATGATCTTTCCTATGAAATACTGCATCACGATCATAGAGATAGGGACTTCCTAGCACTATTCCACATATGTCTAACGGTATCACATTTAAATCCATTTCGTCAATGTAATTAGTTGTGATGGAAAGTTTTAAATGACACTGCTTTGTGACATTAATATGAGTCTATTCCTTTAGCCAACCTAATGGATATGGTCTTGGATGATTCTGTGTCTCCAAATCTGATTTCTTAACTAATGATTGAGATATTAAATTTTCCTATGACCCAGTGTTAAACAATGTATCTATTTTAGTGTGCTTAGAAGTTACCCTTATGTGAAATAATTCAACTCTTTTACCTTCATCCAGATGATTAACATTTGAAGAAGAAGCATAAGCACTTGAACTTGAACTAGTGTCAGAATTTTTACTTGTCATAACCGTTGCGGTTATTTTCCCTTCATCAATTGAATCAGAGCCTAGATCTTGTTGGATTGTTGTATCAAAATTCTTTTCACCTTTCTTCTTCTCAAAATTATCTGGCTTGAGTTCCAAGTGAAGTTTTCAACATTTGGCTTCATCATGTCTAACCCTTTGGCAGTGAGTACAGGTAGGTATTTCACCTTTGTTCTGAGCTGTAGCTCTCTTCTTTCCCTTCGAACTGCTCTTCCTCTTGTTGTCTTTGATGAAAAATTGAATGGCCTGCCACCTGATTCGACATGTATGGCTTGAACACATACTTCATCAAAGTCATTAGGATTGAACATCAATAATATATGCTAAAAATATTAATGTAAACTCCCCATGTACTTTAACAAAGTTTATTGCTTATCCAAAGGAATACCAAGCACTAACGCTTTCTTCCTGAACTCCATAGTAAACTCTTAAACATTTTGTCCCTTACCTTGTTGCAAATGCTGCCAGTCTATAATAGCTTGCTGTGTGTATCCCAATAGATAGAATTGTTTCCTTAGAGATTTCAAAAGCTTAGACCATGAGGAGATGGTTTTACCTTTTCACTTTAAATCTATCTTTGTTTTACTCTCCCACTAAATTAAAGCAGTTCCCCCCATCCTAAGAGTAGATAACTAGATTTTTGTCTTATCATGAGAAATGTTCTAGATCCTACAATACACTTCTAACTGCTTATTCCAATTATCTAGTTTCTCTGGGTTCATTTCGCCATGATAAACAAGTAATTCAAACTTTAAAAGTTTCAAAAGAGATTTCTGAGGTTTATTTTCTGTTTCATATTCCTAACTATAAGAAGAATAAGAAGAATAAGAAGAATATGATGATGGAGATGATGGAGGAGAAGGAGGTTTATATGCTTTTCCTTTACCCTTGTCCTTCTTAGATGCCTTTGACGAAGAAGTTGCATCTCTCGCCTTCTTATCTTTGTAGATTTCTCCCAACATCTGCTGCATGTTCAATTTTTTTTTCTTAAATTGGTTCTCATCCACGGGCTTCACTTCAGGAGTTTCAGTTTCAACGGTTTTAGTCCCTGTCATCGTTGACTGATGAATGAATTTTTGCTTTCCAATTTTTGAATCAAACTCCTCAAGTGTTCCTTCTCCACATTGGAATCCCAACCTGGTTAAAGTCCACTGGCAAAAATACTACAAATCAAAACCTTATTTGATACCAAAATATATGATCTCAATGTGATAGATTATGTGTTGAGGTAGTTTTGATTAGTTTTCCATTAAGTGAATTGATTGTTAACTTATGAATGATTAATGTGGAAGGCTGAGTGAAATCATTTACGACTTAAACCAGCAACAACTTAAGAATGAAAACACAACAAAGAACAGAGAGAAGAAACAATAAACATTGATTACAGAGTTCGTCCCTAGTGGAATACGTCTCCGGGTCTGCTTTCAAGATTGGCATATGCTTTATTAGGATTGATCTGAGTAATTATTTACATAGAAAAAACACCAGACTGATCATGCTCACAGACACTTCTGGTCACTGACAACATAAATCTCTCACTCTAAGCTTTCCAATGCCTCTCTCTGTGCTCAATTTTGCCTCCGGACGGTCGAGCAATGCTGAAAACAAAACTGCCTCTAACCCTCTGAATCTGAACTCAAAACACTCCATGTCCTCCTTCAAGAAAAATGTCATAGCTTTATAAGATGAATTTGAACTCCTTTATGAAAATTTAGGCTAGTTTTTCAGCATAATTAGTTTGAATAGGGCTCGGTCTTGTGGTATGAAGACACCTAGCATAGGGATAAGGTGTATTGATTAAGACCTTAGCGCAAATTTAATTTTAAAACCCAATTTATAATTTGGATAAGCGGCTATCCCCAAAATTCAGCCTAACACACAGAGTTTGTAACAGTCGACATGTGACCAGGTATCTTCGGTGCCACATTAATTTTTGCATCCAATGGTCACAGTCATGGTGTTATCCATTCACATGTATTACTTCGACAGTTGCGGTCACAGTTTATTATCCAACTGTTCTGATGTGGCTGCGAACAATTACCATCACCTGCTCACATGTCAAGGAAATCCGACGTGATTTACATGCCATGGTCAAGTCTGTGTATTGCATTTTTTTTTAAAGTCCGAAAGTGGGTTTTGATATAGTTTTATATTGCACTAGGTTTTATCATAGGTTTAATGTTTAGGTCTTTAGGCCTTAGACTTATGACTTGTGTAGTTTAGGTTTCTAAACTTAGGTTTATAGACCTTAGCTTAGGATTGAAACCTTTTACATCATTTTCACCATAGTATTTGACCCTTACATATAATTTTGTCACCATTTCCACACACATCAATACATTTCATGAACCCAAATTGAAACGTGATCAACTTGAGGACTTCCTCTTCAGATAACACTGGCGAAACTAACGATATTGAAGACTGAACCAAACATCGGAAAAAATGAAGCTCTATCGATCTGCACTGAACAAGATCCTCCTAGATCACTTTTTATACCTGATAACCAAATGAAATTGTTGTAGAAATCCCATCCATATGAAATTTCTTGATCGCTGCAACTTTGACTGTGATTGTAAGTACTGCAATGGCTGATGGTTGGTATGTATAATGGTCTCTTTCCCCATCAAATAGTTCTTTCATTTCTTTGCACTTTGTACCAATGCATATAACTCTTTGTAATAGGTGGGATACTTAATCACAACTCCATTAAAAATTTTAGAATGAAACAAAATAGGCTTACCATGCTGCATGAGAACTGCTCCCATGGTGTAATCACTTGCATTTGTTTGGACCTCAAATGGTTGTCTAAGATCCGGAAGAGCCAATACCGATGATGATATGATATTTTGTTTTAAATAATCAAATGATTTTTGCTGCATATCTCCCCAATGGAATACTTTCTTGACACTTGTCAATGCATGTAACAATGCTGCAATGGAAGAAAAATTAGAAATGAGTTCCCTCAAATACTGTGCTGCCCCAAGAAAGCTTCTTACCTCCATAATTGTATTGGGCTTGGGCCAATTCAGAATGACCTCTAATTTGGTAGGGTCTGTATTCAAATCACCTCCTCCAACAATGTGTCCCAAATACAATAAATAAGTCTTGCCAAACTCACACTTCGACATCTTTAAAAATAACTTCTCTTTTTTCAAGACATCAAGTACCTTGTTCACATGCATGACATGTTCATCTCTTGATTTGCTGAATATCAAAATATAATCTAAGTAAAAAATTATGAAGTCATCTAGAAATGGTCTTAGAACATCATTCATAACTCTCATGAAAGTAGCTGGAGCAGTTGTTAGACCAAATGGCATAACTAGCCACTCAAACAATCCTTGTCTAGTTTTAAATGCAATTTTCCAAATGTCCTCCTTAGCTATTCTAACTTGATGATAACCAATTCGTAAGTCTAGCTTAGTGAGATAATTTTCATACCTTCAATGATCAAGCGAATCATCAATACATGAGAGTGGATTGTGATTATTTACCGTGATTTTATTCAGTGCACGGAAATCTATGCACATGCACCAAGTCCTGTCCTTCTTTGGTACCAAAAAAATCGGTGAACCACATGGTGAAGTAGATGGGCATATGATACATTTTTTCAACAATTCTTGGATTTTCTTCTTGATTTCCAAACTCTCCATAATTGTCATGCAATACTTACCAATGTTTGGAAGTGGAACATCCTGCTGCAGCTGAATCTCATGCCGAATTCCCCTCTTGGGAGGTAACCCACTTGTTTCTTGAAACATCTCGCCATGCTAACTTACCACATCAAAAAAATCATATTTTAATTTTTCATCACATCCTTCAAAATATTCATAGTCAACATCATCCTTTTTCTTGATCATGAGAAGCACACAATTTTTACTTGCATTAACTAGTCTCTTCATCTGCCCTGCATTAACTAAAGAAATATTCAGCTTTTTGTGATGAGCTCTCACAATATAATCCACCCCATCCTTAATCAAATGATATTTGTTCTCATGGTGATAAAATACCGCTTTCACATCATACAAATATAGACTTCCCAAGATAATCACGAAAATGTCAAGTGGAACCACATCTACCTTGACTTCATTAACAAAGTTTGCAGTAATAGCAAATCAAAATACGCATTTCCTTCTTCCCCTTGATGTTTGGTTTCTAGGCCTTAGTTCGGGATATAGTTTCCAACATTGGGCTTCATCATGCCCTTCTTTATAAAAATGTTTACATTTCTTTTTCTCCCCTTCTCTCTTAATTCTTACATTCTTCTTTCCCTTCCATTTTCCTCCATTCTCTTTTCCTTTACCCTTGAATGGCTTCTTCTTACTACCCTCTTCATGAATGTTCATTCCCCTTGCTTCAAGATGCATGGCTTGCACACATACTTCATCTAAATTGCTTGGGTTAAACATAAGGGTAGTATGTTTCAAATAGGAATGTAAACCCCCAATGCATTTTAAGGTTGTGTCTTAGGAATTAAAGTTTAATCCTAACAACAAATCCCTCTTTCTAAACTCCTGGGTATACTCTTGAATTGTTTGGCCCTTGAGTTGCATAAATTTTTTCCAACTCATAATTTATTTTTGCATATAGGATAATGGATAAAACTATATTTTAATGGAAGAAATAAATTCAACCCAAGAAATGGATATCTTACCATGGATTCACATTTCCTCTTGAGTATTTGCTTCCCACTAGACTAGTGCTCCTCCTTCTAGCCTCAATGAAGCCAACTGGATCTTTATGTCGTCCTCTTTTAGATTCTGAATTTTTCAGTATACCTCCAATTGACAGATCCAATTGTCCAACTTATCTGCATTTACCTCAACATTGTAAATGGGAAGTTCAAACTTAATGTCCAATTTGAGTAATGGAGTTCTTCCTTTTGGGGTTTTTGAATGAGTGTGGGTGGTTTTTGTGGTGGAGTGAAAGATGATGCCTATGAAGATGATGAGGATGATGATGGTGGTGATGGACGTGGCTTTTCCTCCACTACCCTTTGAACTTTTCTCTCCATCCTTCTTATCATATGAAGTTCCTTATCCATGTGGAGGCTTAGAACCTTCTCCTACCCTTTCTGTAGTGAATGCATCAAACATGTTTTTAATCATCCTCTTAATGTAATTGAAGTATCTCTTGACATATTCGTCTTCTGAATGTCCTTGATGTTGGACGTTGGGCTCAACACTACCCGTGTGTTTCGCGACATGGACTAACCACCTCTCATGGATCCTAACTCTAGCAATTGTAGCAGAGACTAAAGCCTACAAGTTTTGGTCTAATAGCAATCTTCCAACAAGTGGTATCAGAGCGACAGGTCTCGAGTTCGAAACTCACCCAGCTTGCATTGGGGTGTAGATTGTTGGACATTGGGTTCAACGCTGCCTGTGTGTTTCGTGACATAGACTAACCGCCTCTCGTGTATAGAAATTTTAATACAATTATGTGTTGTCTGGATTCTCCTGATCTAACAATTATATGCCACTATTAAATACATAATACTTCTAATTAAATTATTGCGGAAATTTAATCGCCAATTGCAAACACATGAGGAAATATCAATCACACATAACACATATGTTTTTACTGGGAAATCATAAAGCTAAAAACCCCACTATCATATATTATGTATATATCATGGATCATGAAACAATCTCATACAAAAATTTAGTTCGAGAGATCTCAGTAAAATATACAATTGTCTCACTCTTTCATACAAAAATTGGCATAAACATGCACCAATTTACTGCCTCCTGACAACCTTCCTCCACTGCGAAATCCATGCTGATCACAATCCATGAATAAATTTGATCTTGCCTTGCCTTGACTGCGCAATCATCATTGGCATCTCCAATGTGTGTTCGGTTGCACTTATGCACCCACTATAGTCACAAGTGATAGTGAAACTGTCCCTTTCACCTACCTCTCAACTGGGCCTCCACTGGATCTGACATGCATGTAGTTAACAATAGTAAATCTTCAGTTTCATGTGAGATCACTCCATGTGAATTAATTTAATATTTAATTCATTTATCTCTCACTAGTGTATCGTTAGTTACAACTAGTTACAACTAGCACAACTGAGTTTAACTCACTTAACTGAGTTAAACTACTTTACAACTCACATAACTACACATCCAACTCTATTACAACTTTGTATCACTCTGTTACAACAAAGTCCACTAGCATGTCCCACCAAACAACCTTTGAACTCGAAATTCCTTTAGTTAACTGGTTTGCGACATCAGTTAACTGAAATCAAGTGCTCCATGAGAATAGATATATTATTTATTGTCTAATTATTGTTATGGGCTAACAACAATCAACATGCATTCTATTTTTAGACATGCATTCCAGGAAACAAATTCACACATGCATTCCAAAAATAGATGCCCATCCATCCATATAATTTTATCAACCATATATAAGTAGATTATGTAGATTCAGAAGTGTCCTTAGACACATAACTTTATTGATCATGAAAAGAGATTACATTACAAATTGCAAGAGTTTACAAACGTAAACTCTCACTACAATGAAATTAGGAAACTAACCTATTTATAAGCTCTATGTTCTAACTTAATCTAGTTATGGATCACTTGGAAAACCAACAAGTGTCCATTTACAATAAATGACCTTCTAACCATCCTACTAACTTTATTCCTATTTTAGAGCCTAGGAAACAACTCTATTCTAGAGTCCTATTTTTACTAACAAAATACTATTTCTAAGTATCTCTAATATTTATTAAATATTCTAATTTAATAAATATATTTATCCTAACTTTACATTATTTAATTTATGTATTTTTGGATTTATAATTTCCTTTATGAAAGAGGCTAACATTCCCCCCTTCAAGGATAAATCCAAAATAATAACGAGGAACCATCTTCCAAGTTCTCAAGTTGATGCTGAAAAATCTTCAATCTCAAGAAACCATGATTCAGTTGTATGTCTGATTCATCTCTGAATGTTGCTTGACAACTCCATCAAGTGCCAAGTTGCAAAAGGATCCATCTGTCCTTTGCATGAAATCAGCATCAAAATTTGTTCAAAGCCCACTGGCTGATGATGTCAAAAACAAATCACTGTTGCTTTTGCTGTGCTAAAAAATTGTTCACTGATTCTTTGCTGTCGACTGCCCACTGGAAAATTTGTTAATGCCGACTAGAAAATTTGTTGATGTCCACTGGCTGTTGAAGATGTCCAGTGGCTGCTTTTGCTAGTTTTGTCGAGACTTTCAGTTTGACAACCATTGTCAATCTCATTGACATTTTCCCCCCTTTGGCAACTAAAAGGAGAGACACTTCTCTTGGAAAGTATTCCTGAACTCCCCCCTTTTAGGTGTAGGAGTTTTACGTTGGTGTACTCCCCCGTTCAACTGCATGAGAGTACCATCTTCTTTTCACTGTTGGCTGCACTATGTGTGATTGTATGCGATTGTAGAACTGAGACAATCACTTGACTATGGATGACCATTTCCAAGGGTCGATCCATTCATAATGTATCTTCAATATGGATGATTTTGATTGGTTGCGACATTTTTCTGAGGAATGATTGGGCTTTCCACAATGGCGACAAGGATGGAGATCAAAACACTGATCTTCCATATGACCGGTTCTTTAACAATGAGAACATTTCAGTTTGACTTCAACTTCAGGTTGCGTGCAATTCTGTTTAGCTGCAGCTTTGGGTTGCTTGCATTGTTGGTTGTCTGCAACTGTCTTAGAACTTGCTGAGGTGACTCGTGCATGAAATCCTCCATTGATGAAATTAATTGGCTTGAAATAATCTGGGATATGTACGTTGGTGTCATTGTTGACATATCCTAAGCCTCGTCAATTCTTGGTATGTTGAATTTCTTCCCATGGCTTGATGATGGGCTTGGAAGAAATTAGAACTGGAACAACTTCGACACTTGAAGTTGTTTGAATGAATGACTTATCATCTGGATGGTTCAAAAACTTGAAAGTATCACGCTTTTCTTGCAATTCAATCCTTTGAAGTTGTGACTCAAGCTGAAGAAACTCAATAGTTTCATGTGTTTATTGTAGATTCCGTGAAATATCAGCAAGAGTTTCTTTGCTGATGTGCACCATGTCTTCATCACTGGAGATGATCAATCCGTGAAGAATTTTTAACAACTAAAGATGTTGCGCCATCTAAACTTGCTCACTTGAAATCAGGCTCTCTTGTTGTAGATGTCGTTCTTTGAACTGTTTCACTTGATTTTGGTACTTGAATGACAGGCTCTCTTGAATGTGGCTTGAATGGGACACTCGCTTGATTTTTTGCTTATTGCGCTTGCGTGGAACACTTGCTAGAATTGTAGAATTTTCTTCCTTAAAATTTGAAATTCACGCTCGCTTGATGACGATCGCGTTTGTTTAAGCGCTCACTTGACTTACTTGATGCTTACTTGAATGAATAACCACGCTCGCTTGATGTCGATCTCAACTTGCTTGATTTTTTTAACTTGTTTGGTTGCTTTGATGGTTACTGCAATGAACTTCACGCTGGCTCGCTTGATGGTTTGATCTTTGTAATGACTTGATGAAAATTGCTTTAATGAATACTCACGCTTGCTTGCAGGAGATGTAAACTTGTTTCTTGTTTGATTTATAAATTCGTGCACACACCTGATTCTGCTTAAAGAAAGGGTGTCGAACAAAATCGAAAATGCACCCAAGAAAGCTTACAATGAGTTTTAATGATTCACTTAAAACAATGAATTCACTTGTCCTCTTAAAGATGCATTAACAATGAATTTTTAATGTTTCACTTAAAACAATAAATTTGATTAAAAGTTCTGAAATGTATTTGATTGAATGCTGATGTAGACTTTGCTGTGAAATGCTGGAGTTTCCAGATTCATGAACTTGATTGTATAATGCCAATGTTGAAAACTTTGATTATTTGTTGTAGTGACGCAAATCCACGTGTTGAGCTTAATTTTCCATCCTTGCAGTTTCTTCATTACATGTGTTGTGCTTGCTTGTATTGAATTTTATGTATGTGATATTAAATGAAATTATTGATGTGTTACAACTAGACACAAATAAAAATCAACAACATGAATCCATAAAAACACTCGCCATCACAAACACACACGGTGTACCTAAGATCCCCTTATTCAATTTCGGGCGTATCTAGGACACAATCACCAAAAAATGATATCTTTATTAAGTATTAAGTACATAAGAAATCTCCACCTTCAAGTAATGAATATGCCAAGCTCACAACCCTTGGAAGCAATTTGTCTTCAAAATCTGAATGGACAGTGACACGATCTCTCTCAAAGTAAAACAATACTTTTAATTACAACAATGGCTTTCCCTTATCACTCCAAATACAAATGGAAACACTCCTTATCTCTCAAAATTACAAAAGAAAACTTATCACCCCAAAAAATAATCACAATGTTTACCCCAAATGTACAAAAGAAATTTACCTTCTCATTCAATCCCAAAAAAAAAAAAAAAAACTGCATTATCACACCACTCTTTATCTCTCCATTATTTACTATCTCTTGTACAAAAATAACATAAAAGAATCCACTCCATGGGTTGGGTTCTTTGCATACCCATGCTTTCAATTGCTTAGCCATCCATGGCCATGGCTGCAGCGCAAAACTCGGTGATGCTTGGATTGAAGCAAATAAATTCACAATCTGGCAAACTTAAAAATATATGCGGAGGCTTCTTCTACAAATTTGATGATTAATAAAACCACCAATACAACCCAAATTTCAATGCTTATGTGAAAAATACCTTTTATTGGGATGGCTATAACCATAGTCAACAATCAAGCTTCAATGCAGAAGTTTTCATTTCAGTTCTTAACTCTAAGGTCAAAACCATTTCTTTAACTCATCTCACGCATATTCAAATTTCAAATAAACCCAAATATAAGTTGCACCCTTACCTCATGGGAGTTCGACTTAGCATTCGAACTATGCTTTCAATCCAAAGTATCACTTCGGCCAATCCTTAAGTTTTAAGGGATTTAGTATCTTGGCTTTTATTAAATAACTACCAAAAAATAAACAGTTTAATAACCCCTGCCAGCCATCAAATATTTCTCACCAATTCAGATGTCAATATACATTCGGATGCATTCGCCCACTCTTCTTCCAAATGCGTTCACGTGTGCACTGTCTCTGTTGTAGTCTCTCACATCAAAACGCTTATCGCACTATTTCTGGAATGTTATAGGCACCATTTTCAATTTTAGTTGCACTCCAAGCTTTCATGATCCGCCTTCTTCACGCAGTGCTGCAACAGATGGTGACTCTTGGAATCTCTTCCAACACATATCCCTTGTATTCTTGAATAGCTACACATCCAATATGATAGATAATGATGGTATATTATTTAGCGGTAATCAAACTTCCATTTCATGGATCAAACAATCGTGTTCCCTCTGCAAATTCTCCAACGGAATATCTCAATGCAGTGATTCATGGTCAGAAGGTCTTGCAATGGTTGCTACTACCAATGAATCTATTTCAGCACATCAATTTCTCCTTCCTTAGGCAGTTAATAGCTAGATTGAAAAACATATCTTGGAGGCAAGTAGACGGATCATGAAATTTTTTTGAGAGATCTGGCTATAAGGCTACTCAACCGACTTGCCATCGACTTAGAAAATATTATCACTGATTTGTGGCTATTGTGGGATTCCAATTTCGGGATGATTCGATTTAAGAATAACAGAATCGATGCAAAATATTTTTTTTTACCTCTTCTCCATGCGTCTTTGTAGTGAGCGCTCCTCGATTGATATCACCATTCAACCTTCCCTAGGTTGTGTTATTAAAATTTCCACCATTAATGGAAATCTCCTCTACACAACGTAGTTACTTCGAGAATGATTTTTTCAAATTGAAACATCTTTCTAATAACACACGTCCAAACGCACAGGCGCTTCAAATGTGCTCACATCAATCAACCAATCCACAACACAACATGGTTTACTTATAGGTATACAACATCAAATGGCTCAGAACAGTTAGAGTAGCATTAGCATTCTGCTTCCACGACTTCCATAGATTTCTTCCACAGATGTATTCTGGCTTCCATGACTTTTGTAATCAATCCGCTTAGAGTCATTACCGTTGGAAAGCAAATCTGTAGTTTTTGCAGATCTCCTCATGCTGACATCCATTGGGTCCGGTGTATTCCATTTTGAGATCCTTGTATTTTCCACACGCTATGAAGATATGTCCAAATAGATACGTTGTTTCCACAAGATTGCATTAGACATACAACAAATCCATACTTCAAAATTTTAACTCATTCAGTCTTGCAACATCCACAAGCTTGCAACACTCACAACCAACACACAGATAAATGAATGCAACACTTCATACATTGTTTAATGCTTTCCCGTAGAAGACTATCATGGAAATATCAGGCCCCAAAGGACTATGGAAGCTCCGATACCACATGTAGATTCAGAAGTGTCCTGAGACACATAACTTTATTGATCATGAAAAGAGATTACATTACAAATTGCAGGAGTTTACAAATGTAAACTCTCACTACAATGAAATTAGGAAACTAACCTATTTATAAGCTCTATGTTCTAACTTAATCTAGTTATGGATCACTTGGAAAACCAACAAGTGTCCATTTACAATAAATGACATTCTAACCATCCTACTAACTTTATTCCTATTTTAGAGCCTAGGAAATGACTCTATTCTAGAGTCCTATTTTTACTAACAAAATACTATTTCTAAGTATCTCTAATATTTATTAAATATTCTAATTTAATAAATATATTTATCCTAACTTTACATTATTTAATTTATGCATTTTTGGATTTATAATTTCCTTTATGAAAGAGGCTAAGAGATTACTGCTAAAAATAGACTTTGACCCAAATTCTAAGAATAGACATATCACCTAAAAATAGCCTGTGTGCCCCACCTAGTGTAAGTGCTTAATTTTCACTAGGATCATCATCTTGTGGAATCTCAACACTCCCTCTCAACAAGAAAGGGATTATCCTTCACCCCGACCCTGCCTCTATGGTATTCGAATTTTCTCTTGGTGAGCACCTTGGTCAAAATATCGACATCCTGATCTTCCGTAGGAATGTACTGAAGCAACATGATCTTCCGCTGCACAAAATCTCTAATGTGATGATACCAAATATCTATATGCTTATATCTATCATGAAACACAGGATTAATCGAGAGTTTAATGCAAATCTGATTATCACAATGAATCACTGTAGGATCTAAATGAGAACTGAACAAATCGACTAGGATCTTCCTCATCTAGATAATCTCACATGAAGCTTGACTTGCTGCCATGTATTCTGCTTCCACTGAATTGAGTGCCATAGATCTATTTTTCCTAATTCACCAAGAAACAACTGTATATCCGATAATGAAAACCCCTTCTAATGTGCTCTTTCTATCTGTTGGGCTGCCTGCCCAATCTGCATCCATGAAGCCATGCAACTTCACCTCATTCGTCTGTCTGTACCATAAGCCATACTCAGATGTTCCCCTGAGATATCTCAAGACATGTTTTCCCGCCTTCCAAAAAATCTTGGTAGGCTTAACCATCGCTTGACTAATCTGGTTCATCGCATAGCATATGTCCAGTATTAAATAAATACATGAGCGAACCCACCAACTGTCAATAGATAGTAGCATCCATTAAATCTGCCGATGTAGCATCCTCTTTCCTCTAATTTCCTGGAAGAGGAGTATCCATGGGTTTGCAGCCCTCCATGTGAAACTTACTGAGTATCTCCCTTGCATACTTTCCTTGAGACACAAATAGTTCACCTTCTCGCTACCATATTTCCAATCCAAGGAAATAGTGAAGGAGGGCCATATCCTTCATCTCAAACTCCTTTGCAAGGTCCTCCTTGCATGAGTGTATCAGCTGCTCATCACCAGTTAGTATTAAATCATCAACATAAATAAAAAAGATTAAAAGCTTACCCTCCACCACAATCTGGTATAGGTTTGAATTTTCCTCACTCTTGGTGAAGCCAAGTCCACTGAAATAGTTGTCAATCCGAGTTTACGAAGCACGGGGTGCTTGATTAAGCCCATACAATTCTCTTTTGAGTCTGCACACATGCAACACGCTGCTAAAGATCTCAAATCCTTCAGGCTGCTCAATGTACACTTCTTCCTCAATGATCCCTTTAAGGAACACAGTCTTCACATCCATATGATGAATGTGCCAACCCGTCTGCACTGAGAGAGCAAGGATGGTCCTTATGGAAGAATACCACGCGACAGGTGCAAAGGTTTCTTCATAATCAATCCCTTTGATCTGTGAGAAGCCCTGGGCCACAAATCTTGCCTTATACTTGTCAACACTCCCATCAACAAATTTATTTACCTTGTAGATCCATCTTGAGCCTACCACTAATTTATCAACTGGCCTTGGAACAATTTCCCAAGCACTGTTTCTGACAATGGAGTCACACTCCTTTGCCATTGCATCTACCCATGTGGGCTCCTGCACTACTTCCTGAAAGGAAGATGGCTCAGTCACAATACATTTTCTCATGAGAGCCATGTATCCAGTGAATCAGTCAGGAGACTGTCTCTGTCTGCATTGTGAAGTAGGGACTCCTAAATTCTGTGCCGCATCAAGCTTCAACTGTAGGAATTTACAGGGTAAGTTCCGTAGATCAAGAACCAAAGTTCACCGCTCAAAAACAGATCACAAATCAGTACACCAATATAATCACGTGGTTAAAACCCTCAAAGAGGGAAACAGTCCATGACCTGAGCCAACGCAGCCACTTCAGGAAATTTATTAATATAAAAATAAAAGTTACATATGTTTCTCTCATAAACAGTTACCGAACAAATGACCCTCCATGATATTTAAATAGAGATCATGGACCAATCGGGTGTTAAGCCATAGATCAAGTGTTGTTAATACCGAGGTGAGAGATAACCATCGGATCACTACAAATCGTGATCGTCGGATTATAAGTTACAACTGTACATGGTAAAGAAACACACTTTACCTAACTCTACACTAGACTAAGTTATTCTTAACCATTTCCTATGTGTCGGAATATCCTAACATCCCCCCTTAAGAACAACTTGGGATATGATTGAAGGATTTACAAAGGTGACACAAAAGGAGCCTATTTCCTATGTGTCGAAATATCCTAACATCCCCCCTTAAGAACAAATTGGGATAGGATTGAAGGATTTAAAAAAGTGACACAATAGGAGAAGGAAGGAGGCATTAGAGCCTATCCCCCCTTAATGACAACTTTCTTGAACTCCAAGCATGGATCGAGTTTTGTAAACTTCGCTTCTATGAGAGCCTTTGTAAAGATATCAGCTACTTGATCATTGGTTGGACAATACTGCACTTCAATAACACGATCATGAATGAGATTTCTGATGAAGTGTATGTGGAGTTCAATGTGTTTCATATGCTGATGTTGAACTGGATCTTTACATAGTTGAATGGCACTCTGATTATCACACCAAAGTGTTGTTGGATGCTGTTGATGAAGACCAAATTCAGACTGAATCTGACGAAGCCACATGGCTTCCTTGCTGGCTTCAATTGCACCATGATACTCTGCTTCTGCTGAAGAAAGAGATATGGCACTTTGTTTCTTACAAGTCCAAGTAATAGGTCCTGAACCAAGAGTGAATACATATCCTGCAGTAGAATTTTGATCATTAGGGTCACCAACCCAATCATAATTAGTGAAACCAAACAACAATGGAGATGCTCCTGCACTGTAATGAATCCTGAACTGAATCGTACCTTGAATATATTGAAGTATTGTTTTATCTTCTTTCCAGTGACTTTCATGAGGTTGGTGCATAAACCGAGCGACAAGACTAACGACAAAGGAAAGGTCAGGATGGGTGTGGGTTAGATACAAAATTTTACCAACAAGTTGACGATATAAGGTAGCATCAACTTTAGGGGTAGTACAGTTGACTGAAAGCTTGACTCTAGACTAAAAGGGAGAAGGGGCTGGCTTATAGTCTTCCATGCGAAAGTGGTGTAGAAGATCATAGACATACTTGGACTGAGAGAGGGTAATGCATTCCTTGGATTGCAAGACTTGAAGACCAAGGAAATAATGAAAGTGTCCTAAGTCTGTCATTTCAAACTTCTTTTTGAGGCTAGAATTCACATGGTTTATATGGTTTGGATCACTACTAGTAAGGATAAGATAATCAACATAAAGAACAAGGATGGTGAAGGAATTACCCACTTTCTTGGTGTAAACAGTGTTGTCAGAATGACACCTAGAAAATCCATTATCTAAGAGAAATCTATCTATTTTGGCATACCAAGCTCGAGGAGCTTGTTTGAGACCATAGAGAGACTTCCTAAGGTGACAAACAAGGCTGGAGTCATTTTTGATAAATCCAGGGGGTTGTTCCATGTAGATTTCTTCATGCAAATCTCCATGTAAGAAGGTGGATTTAACATCCATCTGATGGACTTCCCATTTAAAGGAGGCAATAGGGGAGAGAACAAGGCAGATAGAATTCATTTTGGCAATAGGGGGGAAGGTTTCAGTATATTCAATGCCTTAAACTTGTGAAAATCCTTTAGCAACAAGAAGAGCTTTATGTCTATCCACTTTTCCATCTGGTCCAAACTTGGTTTTGTAAACCCATCTGCATTTGATAAGTTTTCTTACTTTTGGAAGAGGAACAAGATCCCAAGTATTGGTTGCCAATAAGGAACGATACTCTTCATTCATAGCTTCATCCCAATCTGGATCACCGGAGGCTTCTTCAAAGGTTTCTGGATCAAATTTTTCTAGAACTTGAGCCAATAAGGAAGACTCTCTTTTGAACTAAGAACGTGTACGTCATCGATCGGGAGGGTCACCTAAAAGAGAACCTACTGCATTCCGAGTAGAGCGGACCCATATTGGAAGCGGTGGAGTATAAGGAAAAATTTCAAGAGGTGGAGGAGGATTGTCATCATCACTGTCATCATCTAAACTAGAAGGAATGCTATTAAAAATAGAAGAGAGAGAGAGAGGTGGCACATATGCCGAATCAAGCTCGCAGACCAAAGGTGGCACACTTGCCGAACTAGGCTTGCAGGTCGATTCATCAAATTTTACATCTCTTCTAATGATTATATTTTTTGATTTTGGTTGAAGAAGTCTATATCCTTTGACATCTTTAGAATATCCAACAAAAATACATTTTTCACCCTTAGGTTCTAAGGCTTTATGTTTCGCATCTGGAATATGGGCCCAAGCATCACTTCCAAAAACACGAAAGTGATTTACATCTGGTTGAATTGAGCTCCAAGATTCTTTTGGAGTTATATTCCTTAAAACCTTAGTAGGAGTGCGATTAACTATGTAATTTTCACAGTTAATGGCTTCTGCCCAAAAATTGAGACCAAGTCCTTTAGATTGAAGCATACAATTAGCCATTTATTTTAAGGTGCGATTCTTCCTTTCAGCTACACCATTTTGTTGTGGAGTATATGGAATAGTATGTTGCAATTGAAGGCCATGCTCAATGCAAAAGTTGATAAATTTTTTGTTAACATATTCTCCTCCATTGTCTGATCTTAACTTAAGAATTTGATGTCCAGATTATTTCTCAAAAAAGGCCTTAAAGGCCAAGAAGATGTTAAAAAATTCACTCTTGAGTTTTAAGAAATATACCCAAGTGCATCTGGAAAAATCATTAATGAAAGTTAAGAAGTACTTGCAACCAGAGAAAGAAACAATAGGATGTGGACCACATAAATCACTGTGCACAAGTTGCAAAGGGGCTGAAGCGTTCCAAGAGGCACGTTTGTCAAAACTATCTCGATGATGTTTTTTGAGTACACATCTGAAGCAAACACCATCTCGGCAAGATACCATAGGAAGGCCCATCACCATATTTTCCTTACATAGAGTTTGAAGAGAGCGATAGTTTAAGTGACCAAATCGCTCATGCCAAAGTTTTCTCACATCATCATTATGAGCAACAAAAACAGAGGGAAGAGATGATGACCCAAAGTTGTCAAACTTATACAACCTTGTGGAATCATCAGCTATGCCAATAGCTAAAATATGTTTAGTATCTTTGAGGTCCTTGATTACAACATCATGAGGTGAGAATTCTACTATTTTCCCTTCACCTGAATGAGTTATTTGATAAATAGATAGAGGGTTGCATGACAAGGTAGGAACACATAGTACATCATTAAACTGACCATTATCTAGATGAATGATTCTGGATCCTACAACACTAAGAGATCTATCATCACCAACATAAATATGTTTGGTGTTACAATAATTTAAAGAAGAAAACATGGATTTATTTTTAGCCATGTGGTAAGAAGCTCTAGAATCAATGAGCCATTCATGAGAAGGAGAAGAAGAAGATACATTTAATGCATAACCAGATCTTGATGCTTGACAACCACAAGAAGAAAGTGCCATGCCTAAAGATGAAGGTGAAGAGTGCTCCAAATTGATGTTGTGCTTCTTCATTGCTGCTTCTAAGGCTTCCATCTTCTTAAAACATTTGGACTCTATATGGCCATCCTGATTGCAAAAGTTGCAATGTCTATCTGTTTTCTTCCCTTTGTTTTGATTTTCCTTATTATTTTGGTGATTTTATTTTTCAGTTTGCGGTTGAAATTTCTTAGGGCCTGTTAGAGTCGGTCTTTACATCCCTCCGTCAGAGATCATTTCTCTTATTGCATTTAATTTTTAGGTGTCTCATTCCGCTCATTCATTTGCATTCCGTTAGGGGCATGCCATTATCTGACGGAAGGGCTTTGTTCTCTCATTTTCCCTCATGTTTGTACCTGCTGGGTTGGTCAAAATTTATCAAAATTCATCAAAGTTCAGTTCATGTCCTTTACAGTCATAGATGGTTATTTTGGTCAAAAGAGTCATTTCACTTTCTAGGTCTAGGGTTTGGTCTTTAGAAATGTTAAATAATGCCCGCAGGCCATGAGGATGTTTTCAACAAGTTTTCATTTCAAGATTTTCATTGTCAAATATGCTTGAGGATGTTTCTTCTTCAAAACTCTGTTTTGAAGAAGAAATTGTCAAATTTATTGTTTATAATAAATATGTATTTTAAAATTTTTTCGCCATGAAGTACTTCAAATGCAAACTCTGGTCCTCCTTTGCCGAAGTCCAACGCCACCATCCCTGCAAAAATCAACCAATTTCATCATTCAAGCTCAGAAATTCAATGAGGAAACAAAAAGACAGAAGTTGTATTAAATGAAAAAAGTGCCAAAGTCAATAACATTACAAAATGGGTTTTGAGAAGCAAAAATTAAAACCATCTCTTTTCAAGATATTTCTCAAAGTTATTTATTCATTTGCATCAAGAGATATTCAGAAAAATCCAAGAGAAAAGTCGAGTTGGAGTTCAAAGAACAAAAATGTGATTTTAGAAGAGCCGACTGTGTGTTTAAAATGAGCGCGGCGCATTGGGATAGGTGAGACCTTCACTCCGAATTTCAGCAAATTTGGAGAGAATTTTGGTTGCAAAACAGGTTTTTCCGCTCGACGCGTCGCGCCACCCGACGTGCGCTTATGATTGGGACATCTTATAGAGGAAAACTTGATATTTTTGGGTTTTTTATGGTAAATTATGC
Source organism: Pinus albicaulis (assembly GCA_034641835.2). NCBI lineage: Eukaryota > Viridiplantae > Streptophyta > Pinopsida > Pinales > Pinaceae > Pinus > Pinus albicaulis. The sequence continues at coordinate 238,025,388 of CM076583.1, read as the reverse complement.
ATGCTCAGGAATGGCTGAGAGATTTCATGAAGTTTTGGGTGGTCTTAAAGGTCAAAAACACTCAAAAAATGGCCTTTCTACCACTTTTTGCACCACCAGGAACCAGTCTTGGGAGATTGCAGTTTTGGAGGGGCAAATGAACTTCAAATTGAAAAATTACACTTGGGTTGGATAGAAGACATCCAGGGCTTTCCAACGAGCTATCATGAGCTCAATTTTGAGTTTAGTAAGTTCCCCCAAAACAGTCTCAAATTGGCACGACGCATTGAGTTTTCTGGCGCGGCGCATAGAGGAATTTTGCCCAAATTTCACTTTTCAGCTCAGAAATTCGGCCAGTTTGATTAGTTTTACTTTTGGATGTAATGATTGATCTATATTGATGTAATTTTGTGGCTATGATGTAAATTTGGCATGATTTTACTCGTTCTATAGGATTCATTGACTAAAATGTGAAAATTAAGTGAATGGATCAGTTTCCTAGCATATAGAGGCAAGTTGTTTGGCTGCCTAGATTTCAGTTGCATGTTTAGAATTGGTTGAAACAACTCCTAAAAGGATGAGATCGACCCCTAGAGGCATGGGAAGGGGTTAGGATGGTTTATATATTGTATTTTCTGAGGCATTTTCAGGTTTGGAATCTTGGGAAAAGTTTGGCACTCCATTGTATATCCATTTTCAGTTTTTGGGAAAGGAAAGACCAAAGTTTTGCAGCACTTGTTGGGATCCTTGTGGCTTCTGAGTTTTGATGAAATTCTTCTCATGTTATTGTAAGTTTCATTAATGTTATATATATGCAATTTCCCTTCTCTTTGCTTCTGAATTAAACAAATGAGTAACTGAGGTAGAATTCATTGATTTGCTGGTGCTCTGCCTTAGACTTTTGTTTAGTTCTATATGTTTTTCGTCAATTTGAAGAGGATCCTTGCACTCTCTTGCCCTCTTCAGCTCCTCAGCAGTCTTTTCAATCCATTCATTTGATCTAAAACATCAAATCCGTTGCCTACCTCGCCCCAACTTGAACTCTGCAATAAATTGGCCTCATCCCCAAGCCCGAAAATTGTCTTTCCCCTTTTTGCAACAAAATCCTAAAAAATCAAAATCAAACCCTCCTATTTATTTATCTAGCCTAAGATCAGTTGCTTTTTTAGTCATCTCAAGCCCCTTTGAATATTTTCATTGAGATTGACCCGGAGAGAGCCCTCTCCTGTCCTCGTAGGGCTAGCTACGAGGCTGAGCGTGGTTTGGTGTTGTCCTTTTTCTACCTTACTTCAGCCTAAGGTGGATTTAGGCTATAACATAGTGGCGACCATACTGGGGATAAAATGGTTTGCTTGTTGCTGTTATTTTTTTCATAAGTTACAGACGGAGCCTGAAGTTATGCCAGGTAGCTTTCGAAATGCTTTTGCTTTGCATTGGCGGAAGTAGATAAACGTTGCTTCAGTGAATCTCCGGTTTAGTTTGTGAATGTGACATTTGAATTGTGAATTACCCTAGTATATTACATCGTTCTGGACTCTTGGGTGATTGAGTCTAGAATTTTATAGGCTGAAATAGATCAGTTTTGTCCTTTGATTTTTGAATAGATCAACACACTGGCTTCCAGAAGACATACAAGAGCTAATCCCGATCTTGATCTGCCTCCAGTGTATGAGAATCCTAATTTGATTTCAAGAATCCTCCATCGAGAAAGTCCCGTGATCCCTTTGTTTAAATCTCATTCATACTCGACTGTATTTAAATTCATTGAAGATATTGAGTTTGATGATCAGTTCGAGTTGTCGTTGTTTGAAACTAAATCTGAAAGTGCTACTGGTTCTACCGTCATAAATCCTGAGTTTATCAAGTATCTTGAGGTTGAACAAGCTAATAGATCCATTGATAATTACATCCTGAACCTTCAGAACTCTATTGTGGCAACGAATATCCCTGAATTCATAGAATCTGCTTCTGAAACTCTTGGTCCATCAGCAGTTACATCTGATTCACAAGTTCATGCTGAACCTTCTTTCATTCCTACCATTCCCGTACAACCATCTATACCTGATAAGCAATCTGCAGTAGTTCCTCCTCCATCTCCACCACATACACCTCGTACATCTACTGGTCCTACTCCACCCGTTTCTCCAAGACAGAGCATAAATCCACCAAGAGCAATGGCCGCTAGATTTGCACCTCTTGCCTTGCCAGCAAAATTGGATCCCATGCCCGCTGATTATCAGAGTAAAATCCCTTTATTTGATGGTACTCCTCAGAGTTTTCTTGCTCAATAGCATATTGATAGAATGAAAAACTTCTTTGATCTCCATGAAATTGATGAAGAGAATGTCTCCATGAGATTGTTTGTGCAAACTTTTGGAGGTGAGGTACGTAAATGGTTCAGAGCTTTGCAACCCAGAAGTATTAATACATTAGAAGAGCTTCAGAGACAGTTTCTAGATCGATGGGAAATGAAGAAAGATCCACTTCAAATCACTTCTAAGTATACCAAGATCAAGCACAATCCTGGTGAGTCCGTCCAAGACTATATTATCGGATTTAATGCAGTTTATAATGCTATTCCTGATGATTTGAGGTCGTCTAAGAAATCAGCTTTGTTAAAATTCCCGAATGGTTTTGATCCAGAGATGGCTTATTCATTACGAGACAGAGATCCGCCCACTTTAGAGGACATGCAGAAGATTTTTGTGAGTGTTTAGGCAAATTTGAATGATAAGAGAGCTAGATTGAAAGCAGAGAAGAAAGTTGTGATAAAGGAAGAATCTTCTACATCTACATCAGATCAGCTACTTCGTAAAGTGGAAAAAATGTTTGAAAGGTTCACTCTTGATAGGGCCGAATCGCAGATTCGAAATCCCAACTTCCGTGGTCAGCAACAGCCACAATTCTGGATTAAACAACAAGAATAGCGAGCACAAGAACCAGCAGCCCAGCAGCAAGTAAAGACACCTCTTCAGCAGAACGATGTCCTTCATATTTTGAAGCAGTTTTCAAATTATACTTTGACTTGTATTCCTCGCATTCAAAATGGAATTGCAGATGCACTTGCTAAGGTAGCAAGTAACTTGAAGATCCCAATGAATTCAAGTAATAAATTCGAGATCCATGTGAAGCACCATCCTACTGTCCCAGATAATCAAAGATGTTGGCAAGTTTTCCAAGATGATGATGAGATTAATGATTTTCTTCAAAATAAAGGGAAGTTCAAAGATACCTCAATTGATGTAGAATATGATGATGGTGATGATGTTCAAGTAAATCAAATGGAAGTGTTACAACTGAAAGATAACATTATTCCTAAAGGTTTGATACCTTTAGAAGAGCTCTTCGATCAGGATGATGTGGCTAAAAAGCCAACCTTACGACCGACTGAAATAGGAGTTGAAGATGTAAATATTGGAACCAGCTGAAGACCCCAAGATGGTGAAGTTATCCAAATAATTGCCACCAAAGGTAAAAGCTTAGTATGTGAGTTTGTTGTCTTCATTTGCTGATGCTTTCGCTTGGGATTACTCAGATTTAAAGACGTATGACACCAATATAATTCAACATACTATCCCAATTAAGCCTAATCAGAAGCCTTTCAGACAAAAGCTAAGAAGAATCAATCCGAAGTTGCTGCCATCGATTGAGAAGGAGGTAAATAGGTTGTACAAAGCAGGAATCATTGTTCCCATCAGATTTTCTGATTGGATTTCCAATTTAGTGCCAGTGCGGAAAAAGACAGGTGAGATTCGATTGTGTATTGATTTCCGAAATTTGAACAAGGTGTCATTGAAGGAAAATTATCCATTGCCTTAGATGGATCATATATTGCAGCGAGTAGTTGGAGCATCTCGCATGTCACTACTCGACGGTTATTCTGGATATAACCAGATTTTGGTCCATGAGGACGACCATGACAAAACAGCGTTCACCACTCCGTGGGGAACTTTCCACTATGCCAAGATGCCATTCGGTTTGAAGAATGCTGATGCGACTTTCCAGCGAGCAATGGACATGGATTTTTCGAATGAGAAAGATGTTTTCATTGTTATATACCTTGATGATTTGACGATCTTTTCCAATTCAGATGAAGAGCATATGTATCACTTGAAAGTTGTCTTTCAAAAGTGCAGAAAATATGGTGTCTCGCTTAATCCTAAAAAGAGCTTATTTGGCATGGATGAAGGCAAATTACTTGGTCACATTATTTCAAAAGATGGCATTCGTATTGATCCAGCACATGTTGAAGCAATTTAGCAAATTGACCCTCCCAGGAACAAGAAGGAGATTTAGTCTTTTAATGGTAAGATGAACTTTCTACGCCGTTTTGTCCCTAACCTTAAAAAACATTTAAGAGAAATAACAAATATACTGAAAAAGGACAGCCAAGTGAAGTGGACTGAAGAGGCAGTAAATTCCTTTAATTTGGTGAAGTTGGCACTATCTTCAGCTCCGGTGTTAATAAGCCCGGATTACACCCAAGATTTTATTTTGTTTTCCTTTGCTTCGGAGCATACCATGGTAGCTGTGTTAATGCAGAAAAGAGATGGACATGAGAAGCCCATAGCGTTTTTCATTCAAACTATTAGAGATGCAGCCTTGAAGTATGACATCATTGAGAAGCAAGCTCTGGCATTGGTAAAAGCATTAAAGGATTTCCAGGTGTACATTTTGCATTCCCATATTTTGGCTTATGTTCCTAACGCTGTCGTGAAAGATGTTTTAGTACAGAATGATCCTGAAGGAAGACGTGGCAAGTGGATCACAGCTTTGCTGGAATATGATGTGGCAATAAGGCCCACGAAACTTATCAAAGGATAGGGGCTGGCGAAAATTATGGCTGAATCAAATTTGCACCCATTAGACATAAATCTGATTGCTGCTATGTCCGATGAGGATGAGGAGAATTCTCCACTTCAGGTATCAGAAATGTTTGTTGCTTCCCCATGGTATTCAGATATCGTGTATGTTCTTCAAAATTTGTAATCACCGCCTGGCATGACTAGAAACAAAGGTAGAACTTTGAAACTGAAGGCTGCAAAATTTTGTATTTTGAATTCTGCACTTTATTGGAAAGATTCAGGTGGTGTTTTGTTGAATTGTTTGGTGGAGGAAGAAGCGAAGAAGGTAATGGGGGATTTCCATAAAGGAGACTGCGGGGGTCATCATTTTTGGAAAACAATAGCCAATAATATTTTGAGAGCGGGATACTATTGGCCGACATTGTTCGCTGATGTGTATAAAACAGTCAAAGGCTGCCATGAGTGCCAGATTTTTGAAGGAAGACAGAAATTACAGCCATTGCCACTCAAGCCTATTGAGGTAAGCGCCCCTTTTCAGCAGTGGGGTTTGGATTTCATTGGGGAGATCCATCCTCCTTCCTCAGGACAACATAGATGGATTCTAACAGCCACTGATTACTTCACGAAATGGATCAAAGCAGTTCCCACAAGACAAGCCACCGATTCGGTAATCATTTCTTTCCTTGAGAACAACATTTTGTCTCGTTTTGGTTGCCCAAGTAAATTGATCACTGATAATGCCACAACTTTTAAATCAAGAAAAATGATTGAGTTTTGTGCTAAGTATAAAATTATTTTGGGGCGTTCAACCGCCTATCATCCGCAAGGCAACGATTTGGCGGAATCTTCCAATAAATCTCTAGTCAATATCATTAAAAATTTGCTGGACATAAATAAGAAGAGTTGGCATAAGAAGCTGGTAAATGCGCTATGGGTTGATTGGGTGAGTCAAAAGAAGTCCATTGGTATGTCCCCCTTTGAGTTAGTTTATGGAGTAGATACAGTCTTTCCTACCTCACTTGCTGTTCCGGTGGTCAAGCTTCTTCAGGAAGCTGGTAGTGAAGAAATCCATATGTAGAGAAGGATAAATTAGATGATTCATTTGCAGCAAACGAGAGAAGAGGTTTTCCAAAACACATTCAAATTGCAGGAGAGAATCAAGAAGATCTATGACAGGAAAGCGAAGGCAGCTAAATTCCAGTTGGAGGAAATGGTACTGAAGTGGGATGCTAGGAATGAGGACAAAGGTAAAAACGGTAAGTTTGAAAATCTCTGGAAAGGTCCATTCAAGATTGCAGCATATCGAGTTCAGAACACCTTTCTTTTGAAGGAGATGAACGGTGAAGACTGTCCAGGAGGGCCGGTCAATGGTCGGCTGCTCAAGCGGTAACATTTCTAAGATGTTTTCTGCTGATCACATTGTCATTGTAGATATCATTTATTTCAATTTCATTGTAAGTGTGCACTGTAGTTTTTTCTTCAGTCTGGGGCCCGAAGAGAAGGCTATAATTCTGAAGAAGGATTTTAGTTTTGGTTTGAGTCTGTTCAGTCGGTTTGGTTCAGTCATTTCTGTTTTAAAATTTGAGTCAGTTTGAAGTCAAAGTTTCAGTAAAATAAATTCAGTCAACAGTCTTGAGTTGTTTTGTTAAAATAATGGACTACATAGCCCAATGGACGAAGGCACTAGTCTGATCTCCCAAAGATCTTCCGTTCTTGGCACCTCCAAGGAGCTACCATCCCCATTGGAGCCAATGTTAGAGTCGGTCTTTACATCCCTCCATCAAAGATCATTTCTCTTATTGCATTTAATTTTTAGGTGTCTCATTCCACTCATTCATTTGCATTCCGTTAGGGGCATGCCATTATCTGACGGAATCTCGTTTTCCCTCATGTTTGTACCTGCTGGGTTGGTCAAAATTTATCAAAATTCATCAAAGTTCAGTTCATTTCATTTACAGTCATAGATGGTTATTTTGGTCAAAAGAGTCATTTCACTTTCTAGGTCTAGGGTTTGGTCTTCAGAAATGTTAAATAATGCCCGCAGGCCATGAGGATGTTTTCAACAAGTTTTCATTTCAAGATTTTCATTGTCAAATATGCTCGAGGATGTTTCTTCTTCAAAACTCTGTTTTGAAGAAGAAATTGTGAAATTTATTGTTTATAATAAATATGTATTTTAAAAGTTTTTCGCCATGAAGTAATTCAAATGCAAACTCTGGTCCTCCTTTGCCGAAGTCCAACGCCACCATCCTTGCAAAAATCAACCAATTTCATCATTCAAGCTCAGAAAGTCAATGAGGAAACAAAAAGACAGAAGTTGTATTAAATGCAAAAAGTGCCAAAGTCAATAACATTACAAAATGGGTTTTGAGAAGAAAAAATTAAAACCATCTCTTTTCAAGATATTTCTCAAAGTTATTTATTCATTTGCATCAAGAGATATTTGGAAAAATCCAAGAGAAAATTCGAGTTGGAGTTCAAAGAACAAAACTGTGATTTTAGAAGGGCCGACTGTGTGTTTAAATTGAGCGCGGCGCATTAGGATAGGCCGCGGCGCATCCACATAGCGCGGCGCATAGAGCCGGATTTCATTGTGCATTTTCCAAAGGGCGTGGCGCAAGCACAGAGCGTGGTGCATTGGGTTTGTGCACGGCGCACAGAGCCCCAAAGGCCAAACTCATCTTCGCTCCATCAAAACTCAATTCGATTCAGTTCATTTGTATCCAAGTAAGTTGTGCGCCCTTGCCATTTGATTTTAACTCCTGTTGGGTGCTATTTGGAAGGAGGAACTCAAAGAGTTTAAATGGTGAAAATATAACCCTATATCCATATCAAAATTTGCTCCTAGGGTTTGAAATTGGGTGTCAAAACTTGAATTTGTTGCCAAAACACTCTTATTCCATTTTCACTTGTGTTTCCTACCACTGTAACACTATTGTCAATATCCTTACTGCTGAAATGGAAAGTGTTGTTAATCTAATGAATCAAAACAAGAAACTAGTGAATATGAAAACTAAACTATTCTTGCTGCCAACTGAACACAAAAGAAACTACGCTTATGGAAATTCAAAATTGCAATGAAATAAATCTAAATCAGATTACATCAATTCATTTTCTGACCCTTCATCATTAGACCAGTTATGACTTGCGGAAGTAATCATAAACAACTTGTGTAACTGATTATTTAATTTGCAGAAAGTAAACTAATACTAAACCATACATTTAATCATGTACCAATTACAGTCACGAGTAGGCTTTGGAGGTAACCGAAGACGCTACAGCAAATTTTTTTAATATATCTAATTTAAAGGAAACTAATACTAAACTACACATTTCATCATACCCTCACTACTGGCCCAAATTGTGCTTTATAAATCAAGACGGAGAGAGTACTAATATATCTAATTTTGCAGAAAGGAAACTAATACTAAACTACACATTTCATCATGCAGCCCCTCACCATCAGTCCAGCTGTGGCTTTCGGAGGTAACTGAAGACACTATGAGTAGCTTAATATGTCTAATTTTAACTACTGGATCAGATAAGCAAAACTGAAGTGCACAAGACAAGACTGAAGTTAAACAAAGACTGTGGAAAGAAAACTAGCAGCAGAATAATGTCAGTTTCATATCATTAGAAAAAATACTATGAAAATGCCCCGGGCTGTCTACCTAAAACCTGCACAAGAAAAATGATCAGTGTTTTAACAATCATAAAAACATAAAAGACAGGAATGCAATGGAAATTACAGAAATGTATGAACAGAAATGAAACAACTATGAAATATGAACATGTAATGGGTTATGATACAATGACTGCTTAAATAAATGAAATGAAAAATATAAACATTAATACACAGAACCTCGGCTGAGCAGGGGCCCTCTACGCAGCTTTGGTAACGATCCTCAACACAAATTAAGTTATGAAAACAGAGTTTTTCACATTAAAAAGCAAGTCATTACTGACTGGTGGTATTACGGCTCAAGGCAGCGTAATCACCACATAACAGAGTACGCACATCAACTCAACATCTATATCAACTAACAACTATCAACTCACATTCACTAACTCTACGTGCGTATGCAAACGCTCTTTATAAAGCAACAAAATGTAACTGTCTCCTGAAGTTTATGATAGCAGCCAGCACGTAGACCACTAAGGCCACGGATATAGGAGTATGGCCATGTTGGAAAATGGATCTATGGAAGGTGGGCGCTTAAATTCAACTCCAGAACTTTGCACAGATGTCAATTAACCTCCGCAAGCTTGGAAACGACCGTATGGATGTTTCTATGCCACGAAACAGAGTCCAGCCGACATAGAACTCCACAGTTGACTTCCACGTGGATGGCTTTGACCGCGGCTTTCCCTGACGAATTTACTTGAACCAATAGGACACGAACCATGTCCTTGTCATTCCTAGCCTGCCCATGTGGCTCGTTTCCTTCGTTGACACCTGTAACATTGATTTCCACAAAATAGCTGCGGAAAGTTGCAGCGGCCGCGGAAAGTGACAAGTTTCCGCAGCTGTATGAACAAAATCTAAATCAAATAGAAAACACACAAACATAATTAAAAACCATGTTAGATACCCTTTTGCACATGATATTGACAATTTTGAAGGTTTAGGTGAGTGAAAGAGATATGGAAAAGTGTATGGAAAAGAGACAAATTCGGGACTCAACATACCCCCACTGTGAAGGTGTTGCATGTCCTCATGCAACCAAAAATTTGACACTCTCTGTTCAATTCATGTGCCTTGATACTTCAGCCAACACATCTAACCCCCTTCTCTTCTTCTTTGGTACTGCCATCATTCTGGGTTTCTTCATGAGGCACTTGAATTTGATATTCACAAGTGCTCTGCTCAATTTTTGGCATTTCCTTTTTAGCTTCTTATTTTTCTTTTGCCAAATACCCAAATGTAACATAGTATTTTCATGGATAATCTTGTCCAGTTTGCCTTGCTCTTTGAGTGTTTCATTTTCATTTTCGATATGCCGATTCAAAAGCTCAAGCTAAAAAATCTCCTGTTTTAATGACTGAACCAAGTCATCCTGCAATGTATGAGGCTGAATAGAAGAGGTACTTGGGCCTGTGGCTGCCTTCTCCAAGGATTCTATATAATCATAGACCTCCTGCTGTTTGGGGTCTACTTCCAGTGTCTTTTTCATTGGACTGTCTTCAAAATGCTGCAAGGGAGAATTATGTTCAAAATTTGGCTGAGGAGAACTTTCAGCAATATTTTGCTGAAAATAAGATGGAGTACGCTCATTGTCTGATTGGGAGTGAAAGGAGTCAGGTTCACTAACTGACTGAAATGGACTATGGTCAGTTGGAGACTGTTCAGATGTCTCTTCACCCAAATCAATGAAATGAGGACTTCTAATTTGTGTTTTTCTCAGTTTTCCCTTAAGCCTGCTGCTTCTCCTCACATGCTGTGGTACTCTACCCTTTTGTTCTTGTTTTCCTGTTTTTGCCTTTTTGGATAGAGATGACTGTTTTTGAAGAAAATTTAATCTCTCAGATAGAATTTGGTGATCTTCTTCTTCAGAAGAAGAAGTTTTATGGACAGCCTCAACAATTTCTTTCCCTTTTGATATTTTTGGCTTCTTAGTTTTGATTTCCTTCTTCTTCCTTTTTACCAATCTCTCTTTTCTATCATTTTTCTTCATAGTAATAGTAGAAGTATCTTGGATTTCATCTACTGTTCTTTTCCTTCTACTTCTTTTTGCTGTGCTAGCTGCGGGAACTTCCTGTGTAGGAGCAACTTGGGCTTCAACATCCATTTTCTTTCTTCTACTCCTTCTAATTGGATTACCTTCAGGAATTTCCTGAGGTTCTTCAAAGAAGTTTCTTACTAAGAATTGTTCCCATGTATATTTTCTTTCTTTTAGCTCCTTTTCAATCAAAATTTTTATAAGCCCATGATGATATAAATGAGGCTCTACATCTCCTAGGTGTTTTTGCACAGTCACAGCCATTTTCTTCAAGCTATTGAATAGGAAATAAGGAAGATCGAGAGTTTGGTTTTCAAGGAAATTCATCAATATCCTAGTATGATACATGTACATAGAGCCAAAGCGGCCTTCACATGTGATAAATTTCTGAACAATGAGTAATAAAGTGGCCCATTCATCTTTTATTGCATGCACAGGGATTCCTCTTTTGAAAACAGTGATATCCATACCTTGATTTCAGAGGATTGTTCTCCATGCCTCATCACTGATACTTTTGTTTTTGAACCAACGTTCTCCTTCCTGAAGAAGCTCTGTGGCTGCTGCTATTGATGCTTCATTAACCAAAAACTTGAGGTCTCCCACTTCTGCTTCCGAGCCATCAAATGATCTTGCAAACGCTTTGGTAATTTCTCTGTGGTAACCCCGGAATTTCTGAATAAAACGCAGCCATTTAGCTTTTCTCAACATCTCTTGTGCTTGTGGAAATCCCTCTATGAACTTCGGTCCTTCCGGCTCTGCCCTTAATAATTTTCCCATTTTACTTCTCTGTGCTTCACGGCTTGCCTCTGTGAGGGTTTTAAGCGGAAATAAAACAATGGGATATACAGAGTCGAGCACAATGCTGTGGGGACGTTATCACAAAACGGAAATGAGCACCATACACAGAATGGAATAAGACTGTGGGTGAATATACGGGAATGAGAGTGAGCAAAAGGAACGGAATGGAGTGAAACAGGGAATGAGAATGAGTAGAGTGAGGTTTTGTAAACACGACAGAGACACGACAAAGAGGTTAACAAAGCATAATGCATTCGACCGCATTTTGAATTTTTGGTGGCTGTGTCATAAATATGAACACGTTTCAATCAATGATTATGAAGTTATGCGGCTTGTAAGAGTCCTTTGTCGACTCAAATACGTATCATTATCTACGGTGGGCTATTTGAACATGAGTAAGAGTCGGAATTTCAATAATGAAACCGTTTGTGAATAAATGCAAGAGGATAACATAGAGATCGTGGAAGGTTACGAACTGTCAATATAATCATTGCGCATTATGGGTAGAGCTCATAGTTTAAAATTACATAAAAATGTGTTTTTTTATACTATTTGAAATAAACTTTATTCATACCTTTGGAATCCTTGCTTTTTCCCTTGGTCTTCAACTGATTGATCTTCATTAGTGTCTTGAATGTTCCATTGATCCTCTCCTGCATTTTATTTCATGATTTTATGAAAACAACAACTAACTGTACATTCTTTTTGAAAACAGAGTAGTAGTAGCTGCGGAATCTGCTCCTGGCTGCGGAAACTGCAGTCAGCTGCGGAAACAGATGTCAACTGCGGAAACTGACACAGCTATTACTTGGCTAAAATAGAAATGAACAAATGACAAATGACCAGGTGGAAATGGTCATAAAAATATTTTTATTGATGGAATGGATGAGATGAAGTGGAATGAAGTGAAATGAAATGAAATGAAATGAAATGAAGTGGAATGAAATGGAGTGGGTGGTGAGATGAAATGAAATAAAAGACAGAATTTTTTTTTTTGGAAAATATGGAGTGTCAGGTATCCCTGATTTTCACTCCATATTTTCTGTATAAGACTGCCAATCAATGATTGGTTTTCAGGCTTATACCATTTTTTTTTTCTCTCTTTTTTTTTTTTTTTTTTTTAAACTTGAAAAACAAAAACTAGCTTGGTAGAGAAGAAGGATTCTTCTGTACCAGCCTGATTGCAGAACTTTCTTGAAACAACTTGACAAAATCCTCTTTAGAGAGTGGCTTATGATAAAATTTCAATCTATGGCCATTCACTAAAAGAGGAGTTTGAAACTCATCAATGGTCTTGATTCTTACAGCTCCATTGTTAAAGACCTTGTCAATCTCATATGGCCCAAGCCAATGAGTCTGAAATTTTCCTTGAAAGTCTTTAAACTTGGAGTCAAATAACAATGCCCAATCTCCTTCTTGAAACTTCTTCTCTTTGATATATTTGTCATGCCACTTAGTTCTTTGATATTGAACTAGATCAGTTCTTAGAATTGCTTCTTGTCTGATCTCATCTAGTTCATTCAATTGCTCCATTCTATGCTTTTGAGCTTCTGATAAGTCCATTCCCAACTGAACTGCTATCTTGAAGGTCTTGACTTGGAACTCAATGGGGAATAAGACTTCTTTCCCATAAACAAGTTCATAGGGAGAATGTCCTGTTGTATTCCTCCATGTAGTTCTGTAGGCCCACAAGGCTTCTGGAAGCCTTTCTGCCCAATCTCTTCTATGTAGATGAAAAATTTTGGTGATGATACTTTCAAGAACTTTGTTTGTGGACTCCACTTGACCATTTGCTTGTGGATGGTAAGGAGTAGATTTTCTGTGCTTGATTTTGTATTCTTCCATCAACTTCTCCACCAAATTTGATGTGAATTGGCTCCCCTGATCCGTTACAATTTCTCTTGGAACACCAAAGCGAGTAAAAATATCCTCATAAAGAAAATGAACAACTGAATTTTCAGTAGCAGATACTAATGCTTTGGCTTCTACCTATTTAGTAACATAATCAGTACAAACCAATATATACTTCTTTTGCTTAGATGGTGGATTAATAGGTCCAATGAAATCTAAAGCCCATTTTTCAAAGGGTTCAATGAGTACCTGTGTTTGCAATGGCATTTCATTTGGAAGGGTAGGTTTCCCTACTCTTTGGCAGCTATCACACCTTTTGACATATTGTTTTGCATCTTTGAAGAGAGAAGGCCAATAATATCCCAAGGAAAGGATTTTATAGGCCGTCCTTTTGTCCGCAAAGTGTCCGCCGCATGGTTCATCATGACATGCTTTAAGAATATCAGGCATTTCATCTTCCCTGACACATCTTCTGATCACAAGATCTGGCCCCGTTTTAAACAATTCGTTAGAAATCCATGAATATCTTGAACTCTCCTGAATAATTTTTCGTTTTTCTCTTGGAAATAAATGTGAAGGTAGTTTCCCTGTAACCAAATAGTTAGCAATATCTGCATACCAAGGGGTCTTAATAGTTACCGCAAACAAATATTCATCAGGAAACTTATCTTCTACAGGAGAATCTTCTTTAGTATTCTGAATCCTAGACAAGAAATCAGCTACTGTATTCTGTTTTCCTGGTCTATCCAACACAGGAATATTGAATTCTTGCAAAAGTAAAAGCCATCTTGTCACTCTGCCATTAGTAACAGGTTTGTTCATTAAATATCTAATTGCAGAATGGTCAGTATGAATAAAAGTTTCATAGCCTGTTATGTAATGTCTAAATTTATTAATTGCATGAACAACAGCTAAGAACTCTTTTTCAGTCACAGTATAGTTCAACTCCGTGGGAGTCAAATTTTTACTGGTGTAATAAATGGCATAAGGAATTAAATCTTTTTGACCCAACACAGCTCCAAGAGCTGTATCTGAAGCATATGTAGAAATATGGAAAGGAAGTTTCCAATTTGGTCCTCTCAAGATAGGTGCTTCAGATATTCTTGTTTTCAAAGTTTCGAAAGCGGATTGACAATCAGGATCCCATTTAAATTCACAGTCTTTTGTAAGCAACTTGAAGAGTGGAGATGCTATTTTAGTGAAGTTTTCTATAAATCTTCTATAGTAACTAGTAAATCCTAGAAAACTTCTAACATCTCTTTGACAATTTGGAATAGGCAACTTGGAGATGACTTCAACTTTTGATCTATCAACCTTAATTCCATCTCCTCAAATATGATGTCCTAAAACAATCCCTTCAGTAAACATCATAAAGCATTTTTCATGGCTTAATGAAAGGTTTGTTTCTTTACATCTTATGAGAACTTTTTTCCAAATTTTCTAATGCCTCTTCAAATGAATTACCATAAACTGTAAAATCATCCATATAAACCTCTACACAATCATGGATTAGATCAGAAAAAATTCCTAGTACTGCTCTTTGGAATGTTGCGGGTGCCTTACATAACCCAAAAGGAAGCACTCGGTAGGCAAAAGTTCCCCATGGACAAGTAAATGTGGTCTTATCTTGATCTTCAGGTGCTACCTGAATTTGATTATAGCCACCAAAACCATCCAAAAATGAAAAGTACTTTTTACCTGCTAATGTATCTAATACCTGATCAATAAAAGGCAAAGGAAAGTGATCCTTCAAAGTTGCTTTGTTCAACTCCCTGTAATCAATGCATACTCTCCATTTACCATTATTTTTAGGTACTATAACCAAAGGAGAAACCCATCGGCTATCTGAAATTGGATAAATGAAGTTTACATTGAGAAGTTTTTGGAGCTCTTCTTTCACTATCTTCCTAAGATTTGGATTCATCCTTCTTTGAGGTTGTCTGATTGGTCTACTGTTTTCCTCAATATAGATATGATGGATGCAAGTCTTAGGATCAATACCCTTCATGTCAATATACTCCCATGCAAATGCAGTAGAATGTTTTTGCAAGATTCTGGTTAGTTCTTCTTGTTGTGACTTCTCCAGATGTTTATTGATATTCAATGTCTTTTCCGGAAAAATCTCAAAAACAGAATTACCAAATTCTTCCATAGAGTAAAGAGACATTTGTCTTGATGATAAATATTCTATGTCAGATTCCAACTGAAATTGTGTGGGGTCATATTCTGAAGTTACTTCAAAATTTTCTAATGTGTTCAGAATTTGACTATCCTCACTAATCTCAGAAATGGTAAAGACATGTTGTATAGTGTTCTCATCATCGACCCATTCATTGTCTCCTATTTCTGTAATTGCTCTTGCGGGAGGATACAAATTGAATTTCTTTGTCGAATTACCATTAGAAATGTACATGTCTCCGGATCTACAACTAATAAAAGCATCAGCTGTGGCCAGCCAAGGTCTTCCTAAGATAATTGGATGTCCTCCTAGATTACTTTTGGGAGTCAAAATCATAAAGTCTACTGGATATTCCCAAGAATCTAAGGAGACTGAAATATCTTCTAATACACCATCTCGTTTAATAACCGATCGATCTGCAAGTTGCAATAAAGTAGGTGTAAAAAGAAGGTTAGGAAGTTTTAACTGTTCCATAGTCTGTCTACTCATAATGTTGATAGCAGCCCCTAAGTTAATCAATGTGTTTGGAATTTCTATCCCATTTATATGTGTCTTGACAATTGGACTTCCTGGATCTACATATTTCTGCATGGCAATTTTTCCCATCATAATGTCTGCAATCTTTCCTACCAGGTGGATTCTTCTTGTGTCCTTTAGCTTTCTTCCTGGTCTCTTGAAACTCAACTCCTTTATGGTTTTTGCTAGAATAGGAATTTCTCGAATGGCTTGTAGCAATGGAATCTTGATACAAACATTCTTCAATTCATCTAGAAAGTCATAGTTAGGCAACAAAATTTGTTTTTCCACCCCCCTATCAATTTGTAGTCTTTCCGGAAAAGGAGGTGTAGATGAAGATACATGTTGCTCAACTATAGGAGTTGTGGATGCTAGCTTTTCTTTTTCTTTTTGAATTCTTGAATTTTGAAGAGATTCTTCCTCAGAACCCTTATTGACTTGAAGAGAGTCCTCCTCAGAGGTATCCTGCTCTTGAATGTCTATAGAAGGTTTTTCTAAAACTCTACCAGATCTGAGTTGTACATCGTTGAGAGGAACAATCATATAGGTAGGAAATTGTTGTCCTTCTACCATATAAGTAGTTTGAGGATTCTTATTGTTAGGATTTGGTAATGGCTGAGCTGGAAGTTGATTTGTCTTCTGTTGGTATGGGAGCATGAGTTGAGGATTTGTATTTTGTTGAGAAGGTTGATGTTGTGGAAATGGCAATGAAAGTTGTTGTGGATTTTGGCTTGGAAATTGTGGAGCTTGCTGATTTTGAAAAGATGGAGGATATTGATAAAATTGAGCAAATCTCCCATAAGGATTTTGCATCCCTTGTACCCATGGCTGATATGAATTTTGATGTTGGGGCCAAGGTTGTTGCCAAGGAGTCCAATTTGGTGGGGTTTGAATATTCATAGGGTTATTAAACCCTTGAGATTGTAGTCCCTGCCAAGGTCTCCTTGCGACAAAACAGAGAGACTCTATTGAATTTGGATCTTCTTGAAAAACAGCTTTGAGTCCAGGGATTGAAGGAAAATCCTTGATTTCATGATTTTCTGAGAAAATCATACATGTTTCTACAACTTTTGCATCCAAGGGACATTCCCTTAAAGCATGTTTCTTTCTACATTTCGGACAAAAGATGGCTAAAGCATCTGTTTCTGCTTTCTGCTTGTTTTGGATTTTAAGGGTGTCTAGCTGTTCACTAAGACCCCCTAAGATATCAGTTTTAAACTCATCAAGCATATTACCAATCTCTGCCCTACTTACTGATCCAGTTGCAGATTTGTTAGCCCTAATAAGAGAAGAATCCCTAGGCCCTTTTCCAGTTTTAGATCTTCCCCTTGAGAATTGGATACATAGTTATGTTATATCATGAAATGGGAGTTGAGAAATGTCTCCTTTACCCATCATGTTTAAAATGTCTATCCATTCATCTCTAATGGCTTTTAATAGGAGGGCTTTCAAGGTTTCATTATCTAAGTTGTTCATCTTTGCTCTTTTCAAGTTGTATTGAAATCTTTCAATTAAGTCTTCCAAATTTTCATCTTCTTTTTGCATCATTTTGAATACCTCATCCTTGTGATTGGTGGGCATACAATAGTCCAAGTATCTATCCAAAAATGTTTGTTTCATATCATTCCAAGTCCCGATAGATTGAGTGGCTAATCCCATGAACCATTTCAGAGCAGATCCCTTCAAAGTTGAAGGAAACAGTTTGAGTTTTTGAGAATCTTCCATATAGTCATAAGTTCGGCACACTACTTCAAACTCAAACAGAAATGTTTCAGGATCTTCACTTCGTAATCCATAAAAGTTAGGGAGAACATATGGTGAAATATTTTTCATTGTTGCATGAGTTTCCTCATCAACTATAGGGAATCCAAGAAAATCGTCCCTATTTCTACCGTTATTTCCTTCACCATTGTTATCTTCATTATCTCCTCCTCCTCTACCTCCACCTCTATTTATTAATTCCTCTGCCATGATATTTTCTTTAGAGTCCTTATAGTCCTCTGTTCTTCTACCAAGGAAGGATGAGAGAAAGTCTCTTTGTTGACTAAGTGGGTTTTAGTAGGTGGTGTAGGAGAATCCTCTAATTCAGCTGTTCCTTGACTTCCAAAAATCTTAAGGCTAGGGGTAGATGATGGTGACTCTGGTCTATGCCTTGAAGAAGATGGAGTTATGAAAATCGAACTCTTGGCTTTAGCTATAAACCTTCCCCTAGAATCTCTTGCTCTATGCATGTCATTTTTTTATATATTTTTTAACAAAAGTTGGGCTAATAATTCTCTTTCTGATCTTCCAGATCACACTAGGTGCAAGAAGAGAGCATACTTAAGAAATTACTAAACCAATAACTCTCTTTTCTGATCCTCCAGATCACACTAGGTGCAAGAGGAGAGCATACTTCAAGAAGTTATCAAGTTTTCCTTTCTTTTATGATTTTATGTGTTTTTTTTTTAAGAAGTTGGCTACCTAGTTACACTTCCCCGGCAACGGCGCCAAAATGTTTGGTCAATTTAGTGTGTCCTAAATTGCTGCATTTAATTGTCAATCCGGGAATCGTAAGCTGATGAAGTGCGGCGCACTATATGTGCAAGATAACCTCTTTCTTAAATTTTTGTCGTTTATGGTCTTTCTAAGGTGAAATGGAAATTCTAAAGTGAAAAGCAAGCTTGGTTATATTTGTTCAAGGAAGTGATATCCCCTATAATGATTTACCAATCTCGAAACTTTAAAAGCAAATTGAAATTACAATGACAAAAGAAAGTAAACTGCTGAAATGGAAAGTGCTGTTAATCTAATGAATCAAAACAAGAAAATAGTGAATATGAAAACTAAACTATTCTTGCTGCCAACTGAACACAAAAGAAACTACGCTTATGGAAATTCAAAATTG
Organism: Pinus albicaulis; assembly: GCA_034641835.2. Classification (NCBI taxonomy): domain Eukaryota; kingdom Viridiplantae; phylum Streptophyta; class Pinopsida; order Pinales; family Pinaceae; genus Pinus; species Pinus albicaulis. The sequence goes on along the minus strand of CM076583.1, from coordinate 238,006,653 downwards.
CAATGAAAGAAATCTAAATCAGATTACATCAATTCATTTTCTGACCCTTCATCATTAGACCACCTATGACTTGCGGAAGTAATCATAAACAACTTGTGTAACTGATTATTTAATTTGCAGAAAAGAAACTAATACTAAACTACACATTTCATCATGCAGCCCCTCACCATCAGTCCAGCTGTGGCTTTCGGAGGTAACCGAAGACGCTAAGAGCAGCTTAATATATCTAATTTTGCAGAAAGGAAACTAATACTAAACTACACATTTCATCATGTAGCCCCTCACCATCAGTCCAGCTGTGGCTTTCGGAGGTAACTGAAGACGCTAAGAGCAGCTTAATATATCTAATTTTGCAGAAAGGAAACTAATACTAAAATACACATTTCATCATGCAGCCCCTCACCATCAGTCCAGCTGTGGCTTTCGGAGGTAGCTGAAGACACTATGAGTAGCTTAATATGTCTAATTTTAACTATTGAATCAGATAAGCAAAACTTAAGTGCACAAGACAAGACTGAAGTTAAACAAATACTGTGGAAAGAAAACTAGCAGCAGAATAATATCAGTTTCATATCATTAGCAAAAATACTATGAAAATGCCCCGGGCTGTCTACCTAAAACCTGCACAAGAAAACTGATCAGTGTTTTAACAATCATAAAAACATAAAAGACAGGAATGCAATGGAAATTACAGAAATGTATGAACAGAAATGAGACAACTATGAAATATGAACATGTAATGGGTTATGATACAATGACTGCTTAAAGAAATGAAATGAAAATATAAACATTAATACACAGAACCTCGGCTGAGCAGGGGCCCTCTACGCAGCTTTGGTAACGATCCTCAACACAAATTAAGTTATGAAAACAAAGTTTTTCACATTAAAAAGCAAGTCATTACAGACTGGTGGTATTACGGCTCAAGGCAGCGTAATCACCACATAACAGAGTACGCACATCAACTCAACAGCTATATCAACAAAACTATCAACTCACATTCACTAACTCTACGTGCGTATGCAAACGCTCTTTATAAAACAATAAAATGTAACTGTCTCCTGAAGTTTATGATAGCAGCCAGCACGTAGACCACTAAGGCCACGGATATAGGAGTATGGCCATGTTGGAAACGGATCTATGGGGAAGGTGGCGCTTAGAGCTAAACAGAACTGCACGAATGTCAATTAACCTCACTTAAACTTGGAAACGACTCGTATGGGGCACACTATGCCACGAAACGAGTCATGGATGTATATGCTCCTCAGTTGACTTCCACGTGGATGGCTTTGACCGCGGCTTTCTTTGACAAATTTACTTGAATCAATAGGACACGAACCATGTCCTTGTCATTCCTAGCCTGCCCATGTGGCTCGTTTCCTTCGTAGACACCTGTAACATTGATTTCCACAAAATAGCTGCGGAAAGTTGCAGCGGCTGCGAAAAGTGACAAGTTTCCGCAGCTGTATGAACAAAATCTAAATCAAATAGAAAACACACAAACATAATTAAAAACCATGTTAGATACCCTTTTGCACATGATATTGACAATTTTGGAGGTTTAGGTGAGTGAAAGAGATATGGAAAAGTGTATGGAAAAGAGGCAAATTCGGGACTCAACACTACTCATATCATTCCATTCCAATTTCACTATCCCAAATCCTCTTATTCCCTATACTTATCCCTTTCTCCACATCACTTATAAATCCCCAAATCCCTAAGTCCCCCAAATAGTGACTGTCCTCACACTTAAATCTCACTTGACAGTCCTTTTTTCCCACTGTGATATTTCTCCACAACACCTTATTATATATGTGGCACACTTGGTATTGAAAAACAAACTCTTGTTTTCACCATACATATATCAGCACATACTTGTCAAACACCTTGTTTTCAGCATCATGTCAGAGACAAATTCATCATATGAGCAGGGATATGAGTAGGACAGTGATTCAACCGCAGAGCTAAATGTACCAAGGAGGTCTCATAAAAGTGGCAGGCACGTCAGAGAGGAGCCCACTTCTTTGGCTCAATTGTAGGCCTGCCCGCTTGCAATGACATGCTTTCAGCAACATTCATGTTTTCGGTATTGTGAGCTGATATCTCAGATTCAACACCATCAGGAGTTGGTTCGCTTATTTGTCCTACATTTGCGTGATGGTCATGTAAACCTCGCTGGAGTGAACTTCACCTTGACACCAGAGACCATTTCTGAGGCAACCGGGATACCAAACATAGGTGAAGAGTGGAATAAGAGACAGCAGCTGGATAGAGCATATTATGAACCTTACATCAGGCCTGGATATTTGAGGCAGTTGAGCAGAGTATTCCCGTTCCGGTTTCTGAAGGAGTCCTATGCGCCATTAATGAAACTCATCATTAGATACTTCAGCTGTGAGGGTAGATTCTCACGCCTTTATGCATACCATATCAGACTTTTGATGCATTTCACGAGAGTGCGACTGATGAATATTCCATACTTCATGTGCTGAAACATAGAGCGGATGACTACCCTTGTGCAGAAGAAGACTCCAGAGCAGCAACATAACAGCATTTATCATTATGCGCTCATTAAGATGATTGTGGTACATCAGCCTGGATTGCAAGGCATCGCTTGGGATGAGTTCATTTCTCGTGACTTCTTTACAGCCCCTCAGCCTCCTCCAGAGAGTGTACACGATACAGGTGAGCCTTCGCATCAGTTTGAGGTTCCTGAGACAGAACCTATCAGTGTTCCAGTGTGTGTTACCTATCAGAGAGGTACCAGAGCCTTATTTGCAGCAGCACAATGAGTATTATCTCCGCCCAAGGTGGAAGGGGTCTCGTTATCTTTGACAGCAGCGCGAGTACTATCTCCATATGGCATGGAAGGGGCCTTGCCTTCTACATCAGCACAGGTATAGGACAGAGGCAAGAATCCTATGCACGATGAGGGCCCTTCAGGAGGCCAAGACACTGATTTTATACTCATCGATGTTGATTCGAGCTCTCCCAGCTCAGAGCTGAAAGAAATCATCCAGGATCAGAAAGCTGAAATCGACACACTGATCGAGAAATTGCAGAGAGCTCAGTGGGTTATAAATTACTTGGAGTAGCGAAATAAACAACTGGAGGATCAGAACACAGTCATGGAGTTGCAAAGAATCCACGAAGACTGGGAATTAGCCCGGAAGAGACCAGGTGACATGACACCATTTGAGCGAGAGACTTGCCTTACGAGAGTCAACATTCATCTGGAGAAGCTGTTGGTCAAGGCCAATAGGGACAAAGACATGCTCAGACACATGAAGAATCACTATTGGGCCCGCACACACGTTTGCAGAGCCAGGATGAAGATCCTAAAGGCGAGATTGAGGAGAACACTGAAACGTCAGAAAAATCCTGATCCACTCCGAATCTTGGTTGAAGCCTCCTTGGATGAGCATGATACATGATTGGAGACCTTCACTCCAAATTTCAGAAAATTTGGAGTAAATTTTGTCATTTTTGAAAATTTTGGTTGCAAAACAGGTTTTTCTGCCCAACGCATCGCGCCACTCGACGCACGCTTATGATTGGGACATCTTCTAGAGGAAAAATTGATATTTTTGGGTTTTTTATGGTAAATTATGCATGCTCAGGAATGGCTGAGAGATTTCATGAAGTTCTGGGTGGTCTTAAAGGTCAAAAACACTCCAAAAATGGCCTTTCTGCCACTTTTTGCACTAGCAGGAACCAATCTTGGGAGATTGCAGTTTTGGAGGGTAGAATTAACTCAAAATTGAAAATTTCTACTTGTTTTGGATAGCAGACATCCAGGGCTTTCCAACGAGCTATCATGAGCTCAATTTGGACTTCAGGAAGTGCCCCAAAAGCAGGCTCAAAGTTGCGTGGCACATTGAGTTTTCTGGCGCGGCGCATAGAGGAATTTTGCCCAAATTTCACTTTTCAGCTCAGAAATTCGGCCAGTTTGACTAGTTTTACTTTTGGATGTAATTATTGATCTATATTGATGTAATTTTGTGGCTATGATGTAAATTTGGCATCTTTTTACTCGTTCTAGAGGATTCATTCACTAAAAAGTGAAAATTAAGTGAATGGATCAGTTTCCTAGCATATAGAGGCAAGTTGTTTGGCTCCCTAGATTTCAGTTCCATGTTTAGAATTGGTTGAAACAGATCCTAAAAGGATGAGCTCGATCCCTAAAGGCATGGGAAGGGGTTAGGATGGTCTATATATTTTATTTTCTGAAGCATTTTCAGGGTTGGACTCTTGGGAAAAGTTTGGCACTCCATTGTATATCCATTTTCAGTTTTTGGCAAAGGAAAGACCAGAGTTTTGCAGCACTTGTTGGGATCCTTTTGGCTTCTGAGTTTTGATGATGTTATTCTCATGTTATTGTAATTTTAATTAATGTTATATATATGCCATTTCCCTTCTCTTTTCTTTTGAATTAAACAAATGAGTAACTGAGGTAGAATTCATTGATTTGCTGGTGCTCTGCCTTAGACTTTTGTTTAGTTTTATATGTTTTTCGTCAGTTTGAAGAGGATCCTTGCACTCTCTTGCCCTCTTCAGCTCCTCAGCAGTATTTTCAATCCATTCATTTGATCTAAGACATCAAAGCCGCTGCCTACCTCGCCCCAACTTGAACTCTGCAAGAAATTGGCCTCATCCCCAAGCCCAAAAATTGTCTTTCCCCTTTTTCCAACAAAATCCTAAAAAATCAAAATCAAACCCTCCTATTTGTTTATCTAGCCTAAGATCAGTTGTTTTTTTAGTCATCTCAAGCCCCTTTGAATATTTTCATTGAGATTGACCCGGAGGGAGCCCTCTCCTATCCTCATAGGGCTAGCTACGAGGCTGAGCGTGGTTTGGTGTTGTCCTTTTTCTGCCTTACTTCAGCCTAAGGTGGATTTAGGCTATAACAGGGCCCTTGTTTGGTTTAGGACCATATTTTTTAGGATACTAATTCTTGGGATTCTTTTGATATGGTTGTTGTTGTGCTGCTAAGGCTTTCTTAGAAGCGTTTCCAGCAGTGATAAGACCAAGATGAAAAAGTTTTTCTTGTTCTCTTATCAAAGAATCACAAAAGGCATCAAAAGAGGGATTCTTGTAGGTGGTTCCTAAAGAAATGATGTCTTCTCTAGTGGAATGGAAGGCAGAAACAAATATATAGTATGCAGGTCCAAGCTTAGCAAGAATGCAATAGATGAGGCTACCATCATCCTTTTTGATCTTACAACCTTCTAAAATAATTTTGAGGGTCTTAAATTTGAACAAAAAATCTTCAATGGAGGAGAAATTATTGGGGTCCAAAGTAAGCAACTCATTTTCAAGCTGGTGGGCCCTGATTTGATTTTGAATGCCAAAAACAGTTTTTAGATTTTCCAGGGCTTTATCAGGGGTGTCAATGTCAAGGATATGAAATCGAAGATCTTGAGCAATGGACATTCCTATCAACCCTCGTGCTTGATCTTGTTTATTTTCCCATTTAGCAGCTTTATCATTATTGGAAGGTTTAGTTTCTTGTCCTGTGGCTATTCTATAAATCCCTTTACTTCTAAGTATATCTACCATGTGAGGTAGCCATTGGAAATAATTGGTACTGTTAAGTATAACTGGGCATGCACTTTCCATTTTAAAAAAAAACTGAACCTGGTAAAAGCTGAAACTAACTACTCCAATGGAAAGATCTCAAAAACTTTGGCTGTTTCAAAAAAAATGGCTTGAAAAATGGCTTGAAAAATGGCTTCCGGATGAAGAAGTTATGCCTTTTGAAAAATCTGAGTTGTAGATGCTGAATAGTTACGGGAACAGGATGAAGTGCGGCGTTTTAAAAAAAAATTCCGCCCCTTTGAGAAAAAACTTTTTACAAAAGAAGCTTGAGAAGGAGACTTGAACCCAAGACCTCTATTCTCATAAACTAAACCCTCACCAAGTGAGATAGAAAAAGGATCATGTTATTGTAGGAAAGGAGGAAGGTTTTTTTTTTTTACTCTTCGGTGTGCATGCCTTTTCTTGCACAAAAAAACATAAAAAACCAAGCAAAAAAAAAAAAATGAAATGCAAAGCCTTACGGAAAAATGTTAGATTTTCGGTTAGCCTTACTGGAAACTATCACTTTTTTCACTATTTCTGATTTCCCGAGATCGCACAAAGACACAGGGAAAGAGCATACGTAGCAAAAAGAATCCCTTTTTCCTGTTTCTGATTTGCCGAGATCGAATGGAGCACACAACAAAGAGCATACACAAAGAAGAGGGAAGAGATTCGACAAATAGATAAAACCTTAATATTGATAATAAACAGAAAAAAACCGAAATAAGCAAAACTATTAACAAATATAACTGGAAAATAGATGCTTTATACCTCCAGATCTAAACTGATATAACTTGGGCAGCCGGAAACCTTTTCGCATGAAACGAAAGGTGTTTCTCATTGTAACAGACGCTCCAGACACAACAGAGTATTTCACCAAGCCCAAAAATGTTTAGAAATAGTAGATCTAAAAAACGAAATTCGCATGCAGTCAAAATGGCTTCAGATTTTGATCAACAACGGACGTGGCACTCAAAATAGCTTTGATACCATGTAGGAATTTACAGGGTAAGTTCAGTAGATCAAGAACCAAAGGTCACCGCTCACAAACAGATCACAAATCAGTACACCAATATAATCATGTGGTTAAAACCCTCAAAGAGGGAAACAGTCCACAGCCTGAGCCAACGCGGCCACTTCAGGCAATTTATTAATATAAAAAGAAAAGTTACATATGTTTCTCTCATAAATGGTTACTGAAAAAATGAACCTCCATGCTCTTTAAATAAATATCATAGACCAATCAGGTGTTAAGCTACGGATCAAGTGTCATTAATACCGAGGTGAGAGATAACCATTGGATCACTACAAATCGTGATCGTCGGATTATAAGTTACAAATGTACATGGTAAAGAAACACACTTTACCTAACTCTACACTAGACTAAGTTATTCTTAACTATTTCCTATGTGTCAGAATATCCTAACATAAACCTCTCAGCTTTTGTGGTACGCCTTCTGTTTGTTCTGATGGTTGGCTATGCATGAGTGGACTCCTCCACTCCATGAACCTCCTCCTGTGGTTGATCCACATCTAGAGACTCATCTTTGGGAACCAAAAGTTCCTCCTCTGCATGTAAGTCTAGCTCCCTCTCAAGCGACAACTTCATGGCTTTCTCCTCATTGAATTTTATATCCCGTCGCACCACAGTCATTTGACTGTTTGGAAAATACACACAATAATTATGGGGTGTTTCTGTGTACCCCACAAATATCCCAGCTTCAGTAGTCATCTCCAGCTTCTTCCTGGAATTCTTGGTCACATGCACATAAACAGATGAGCCAAAAATATTAAAGTACATTCAGTTTCTTACCAGTAAAAGCTTCTTTAGGTGTACTCATGCAGAGTACTCTATGAGGACAACGATTTTTCACATAAACCACAGTGTTTCATGCTTCCACCCACAAGTGCATTGGTAGGCCCTAACCATGCAGCATAACTCGTGCAACACCCACGATCATTCTGTTCTTCCTCTCCATGACCCCATTTTGCTGTGGGTTATGAGGTGCTATGAGTTCTCTTCAAATTCCTTCTTTGCTACAAAAGTATTTGAATTTGTTTGAGATATATTCACTACCATTATCGCTCCATAGAGCCTTCACTTGCTTCCCCAACTCTTTCTCCACCAATGCTTTAAACTCATAGAACTTTGATAATGTTTGATACTTCTTCTACAAGAAGAATATCTAGCATCTACAAGAATATTCATCAACAAAAATAACATTGTTAGTATGATTCTTTCGTCGTAAAAGATCACTTTAGCTACGCATAACAAATAGCCCTAACATCGATTATGGCTGCAAAATATCTTTAAGTTTTCTGGACAAATTCAGATCTAAGCACAAAAAGGCATTAAGCAGATAAAATATAACATGGCTCCATGCATCCAATGAACAAGACAAGAACAAAGTGTTTAAAATAATATTTTGTATTATATTAAAGAATGGGGCACCTGAGAGGAAAACAAGAAAGGTGTTTTCCGGTTCTCCTCAGTGGGATGGGTTCTTGGAAGTCCTCAGTGTTTCAGATCTAGCATTTCTCTCTCTTATGGATGTGGAAAAGCAAACATGGAACTCAATGGGAGTTCACAAAGTAAAATGGAAAATGGTGACCCAGAGAAGATCCAGAGTGATCTAATGCAATGAAGGTGGTTAATGAATGGGGAAAACCCCCCTATTTATAACAAAATATTGGGGCGGTCTAGAACTCGGTGCATGAATAAAATATTATTAATCGAATTCTAGAAGCACCTTTTAGGAATATTTTGTTATATTTGTTGGAGGGAAAAGGATTCTTGACTTGGGTCAATTCCTTTATTTATAAATAATAAATAAATAAATGATTTATTTATCATTTTAGGGGAATGATGGGAATATGATTAAATAAATAATGATTTATTTAACTATTTATGAATGATTTAGTCAAATTTAACTAAGAATATTATTTAAATAATGATTTAAATAACTTATTCCTAGGAAATAATTAAATAAATGAGGGTTTATTTAATCAGTTTCCTTATTTTGGGTTAAATATGACCAAATAAGTTATTTTATATGGTGAAAGCAATTTTACTTAGGGTAAAATTGGTCTTACATGGTGTACTTGGATTCATCTAATAATAATAGGTTAGATGACCAAAAAAATGGTGTAACAGATTGCCCCCCAACGTACAAGTGTTAGGAGAAAATCGTATGACCAAAGTATGTTGTAAGAGCTCAATCATTAGATATCAAAAGGGAAGTGAGAGAGAGAAGTGTAATGGTGTCTGATGTACAAAATAATTAGACCCTGAGGAGACGAGACTTACAGGTGCAACAAGTCTCGATGGAGTGGTACCTATGCTAAAAGCGGCGGGGGAGGCATACCTATGCCTGCCGATACAAAGTACAAATAATAAGGCGCCCGGAAAACCACGGAACGCAAGAAGTACAAAGAATAAGGTGCCTGGAAAATCGCGGAACACAATAGTGAAGCATGCGCTTGCCTAAACAGGAGCCAGGTAAACAACATGATGAATCCCACATACATAAGATGCCTGGAATAACCGTCAGGACTTATACAATAATATGGTAGTACATGAGATAGAAATACGCCCAAATGCCCCCTACACGCGGGGAAGGACTCGCAAAATCTGACGGATACGTGCAAATCGAAGAGGCACTACAAGAAGCTGAGGTCGGTATCATCATATGAGAGGAGTTGCATCAAGGGCTGAAATGAAGTCATCCAGGCATGTGGGGGGCTACCTATAGGGCCACCCCCTCATGAGTTTTGATACATCTCACACATGCCCGGGAAACACCAATAGTTGCTGCTGCGTCACTAGACCATCAAATGTATATATCACGATCATGCGATGAAGAGCTCGAACCAATGGTACACTGCCCCCTAGACCTGGCTTCTGGAGTAAATGAGTTGAGGTCGACAGAAGTAGGCCCGCCATAGGTGTGGCAATAAGGGGACCCCAACTATGGCACGAGGGAAAATAGTAGAGCAACAAACAAGGAGACATTGATGGTAATGATGGAATGAGAGGAACGGAGGAGCAGTTGGATGACTTTCCTTGTTAGAGCATAAAGGGTAGGAATGGTTTGGTAGCGACTGACACATTTTCATGAGGGATAGGGGACAATGGTACTGAAGGCCATAATGTGTAACATGAGAGAGGGACCAAGCAATGAAGGATGGAGGACTATAGTGGGATACAAAGGGACACAAGATAGACTCCATGACTGATGATGACGCAAGTCAGATGCTCTAAACAAGGGTGACTCGATGGTGCTGCCACACAGTAATGGTCCAATGGGGAACCATAAAAACATGAGTACAATAGGGTAGCTCATGATGAAAATCAACATGAACAAAGAAAAGTAAGGAGACAAAGGGGTGTCCCAAGTACAAGTATGGCAAGTGAAGAAATTTGATTTGTAGGAGAGGTGAATAGACTCTTCGTCGAAAAAATGTGTCTTGGTGAAGTATCAAGGTACTAAAAACTAAAAGGTACCCAGAGCTCATGAACATGCCAGGTCGCACTTTTTGGGTTTGGTTCTGTGACCTGGGTAGCAGGTACTGGGCAGAAAACTGTGACTTGTCCCAGGAAATGACCTGAAAAGTGAGACCTGGCAGAGAAAGGGGGTTTCAGTGCTATTTTTTGCCTGAGATCTGGGATATTTATGGTTGAGGGGCATAGGTGCCCCCAAGCATGTTGTGGTCATGCCAAAATGGATGTAGAAAAAGAGGAATTTAAACACATTTTACGAATATGGTGTTATGGTTATGCAGTTTGAGAAAGGAAATGGAGGATTACCAATCTCGTTTAGTACTGCATATATGAATCAAAAGGGACTTTAAGTTTTTGGGTTGGCATACCTGGTGCCACTATCCCAAACAGAGGATTTGGAGATAATGAACGGATGCTCTCTTGGAAAACGTGTAGGTTGGTCAACAACAAGGTCGAAAAGATTGGGTTGCTGATGTAAGATAAAGGAACAATAAGGGGTATCATCCTGAGAGTGATATGAAGTGATATGGGACTTTAGAGGTTCTTCTAAATGTGGAAGAATAATGGTACTAAAGTCGGCACGACCAGATATACTAGGAGAGTTGTAGAGAATTGCTTCTCTTGGTCTCTTAAATATGGGTGCCCCCTTACTCAAACATTGGGTTTCAATGTAATAGCCACAAGGTGTATGTGGTGTGAACACATGGGTTCGATGTAAGGGGGAATAGATAAAGTCAGGGGAGATGATCCCTTCCATAATGTCATCATCGTGATAGAAGATGGGGTGACTGGTGGAAGAAAGACCACCTCACGCAGCGAAGCTACCTAACTCATCATCATGAGAAGAGAGGTTCACATGCGCATCATCACAAGGGGTGACCAAAGAGTAGGCAGATAAAGGATCTACCGATGTTGATCCCAAGGTGATCGCGGAAGGAAGGTCAAGTGAAACAACAGGGGAGGATTCAGAGGGAATGTTCCCCGAGGGTCTCATGGATGATGATAGGTAGAAAATGGTGGGCGAAGGCTCCGTCATCGTGACATCAGGAGGGGGAATGTCAATGGGAGCAGTCATGTCTGGTAGTTCTGCCGAAGCAAAACACACAAAGAGGGGAGAGGTGGACTCGTTGCGCTTGGCCTCGAATTGGCGGACTGCGGTTAGAGAGGAGCGGAAGTCGTCGAGGTGGGGAAAAAGGTGGGTGTAATGGCCATGGATATCACACAAAGAACAGGGGTGGTTGGTGTGAATAGTCTTGGGGTTCTTGGCCATAGTCACGGAAGGAACAAAGGCTTCTGGGACCATGGACTTAGGGAACATGACGTTAACCATGGGCTTGAGATGAGGCAGTTGAGGACAGGTATGGGTGGCATGGCTGAAAACATCACACAAAGCACATTGGATGGTATGCTTTGGAGGTCGAGGAGGGGCAAGGTTTGTCGGGGCAGCCTTGTCCTTTGATGCCCCCCTACAAGCTTTGCCATTCTTACCCGAAGCAGTCGCAACAGGAGGTGGGTCCTGTTGAGGTGACTGAGGCATTGTTGCAGCGGGAGAAGTCATCGGGACCGGTTGAACTGGGGTCAAAGAAAGATAAGGTTTGGGTTGACCAGGCAAGGTAGCGGCTGGAGGGTCAAGGTACCAGACGGGAATCCCAAGGGTCAGGTTAGGAAGAGAGAGGGGTGCCATGACAAGTACCGTGTACAGTCCTGGTGGGGGAGCTAGGAATGGTATCTGACCAACAGAGTAATGGCCAGGAGGGATGAATCCAAGATGGTTGAGACTTGGTGGAACCGACCCAGGAGGTATAGAGGCACAGGGGTATTAGCAGTGGGGGAAGGGTCAGAAGGGAGAGGTCTGGCTAGCTGAGGCGAAGGGCTAGGAGCGGGTTGTGGTGGGCGAGATTAAGGTTTCTGACTAGCCAAAGCGGGTTGCTTAAGGTTGGCCCAGGACGATTGCATCATGCAAACATTCGCCAAGCTGGGATTAGAGACAGAAGAAGGGGGAGGACCTGGGAAAGTTCCAAGCAAGGAGGAGTCTTTGTAGACACCGGGGGAAACACTGGTCAAAGAATCAACAGCTTGCTTGTTGGTGACAACAGAGATGGTGGACTCAGGGGAAGTCTGAGATTTTGGTTCATGATACGACAACTGGTCGATGGTGACAATCTTTCCATTATGCGGGAAAAACATCTTGCGGTGGACTGCGGATGGGACGACAGACATGGCATAGGTGTAACTACACCCTAAAATAATGTTATAGTCAAGAGGGGCATCGATAAATTCAACGTCGACACAAACAATCTTGCCTGCAAGGGTGATAGGATAGTTACGGAAGAGGCCAATGGGCTGGGAGGCATGGCCATCCCATGCACGAAGGGTGATTGTGGAAGGGGCTAGCTCAGGAGATCCGAGTTGTTTCCAAACTGAAGCAGACATTACACAGGTGGATGCCCCCTCGTCAATGATGCATCGGGGAATGTTAGCGTTTCAAATTTTGACTGAGATTTGGAAAGCTACGGAAGTAGGAAGAGGAGGAGACTCTGACTGATGGGCATCGAAAACAATCAATTGGTCATCTGCTGGATCTACAGCGCCCAGGGTAGATATTAGAGCTTTTCTTTTGGAGGGGCATGACTGGAGGAGTTCCAGCGTTGAAATGGTAACAGGAGATTGGGCTAGCTCATCTACTATGCTAAACGAATGGGCAGCTCGGTCAGAAGCAGCATTTCAGCGTAATGGTCCCTTAGGAATCTTGGTATGAACCTCGGCGTTGGGTGGAGGGATATGCACGGGACCATTAGTTGTCGAAAGAGGCTCTGTAGAACCTGAAGTAGGGGACTCGGGAACAGATGGAGCAAGAGGCTGGGGGTGTGGACGGGATTGAGTGTGAATGTTAAGATCGACAGTTATAGGTTGGTCAGAGTTCATCATGAGGGTCTGGTAATCAGAGGTACCAGACGGAGGAGGTTGAGTGGTTACCGGTCCTTGAGGTGGTTGGGTATCCACGAAGCATTGCTGTGGGAAAGGATTGGTTACGCTCTGTGGTGAATACACCTGCCCCTGAGGGGGGGGTGGCTGCTGTTGCGGGGGTTGAGAAGACAAGGGAGGCGGGGGTGCTAATTGTTTGGCCCCAATTGATGATGTCAATTAGAGTTTAATTTAATGTCAACCCGGGAAGGTAAACTTAGAAGTGCTTATCTAAAATATATAGATCTAGAAAGATTCCTAATTTTTCCAAGATCATAAAGTCCCCTTACAAGAACATATTCATTAAGATCTCTTTCAATAACTAAACAAACCTAGATCTAATAATTGTTTGAGATCTATGGTTCTCTTACAAGAACATATTCTACAAGATCTGTTCCAACATTAGAACATCTAATAAGAACTTAAAAGCTAAAATGAAATAAACCTAGATCTAACAATTGTATGAAATCTTACGGTTCTCTTACAAGAACACTTTCAAATAAGACTCTTCCAATATTAGAACATTTAAAAAAAAACTTGAAAACTGAAATCAAACAAAAACATAAAATAAATTATACCTAAAATAAACAAATAAGCATGCAAGTGAGGCCATGGGGGCCCTCCATAACTCCACAAGCACACCACCTCAATGGAGACTCAGATGTAGAAGCAAAATTGAAGTATGATCCTTTATTTCAAAATCTCCATTACAAACCAACTCTAAGATTACAACTCTAAGCTTCTAAGATTACATACTCCAAAATTCTAAGATTACAAAAACTTCAAGATTACAAATGGAGGAGATTTCACTCCTATTTATACAATGGAATGAGTAACAAACTCATAATGATCATCCACTAATCTCTCTTTAGTTCCATACATCTCTCAACCATCTAGACACATAACCCCTTTTGTCCTTGATCTTCTCCATGAGATCCTAATCTTCTCCATGAGGTTTATCTTCTCAAATTCGAATTTGATCCTTCAAGGCCACATAAAGGTGTCTTGGAAGCTTCCTTGGCACCTACACATGTCACAAAAACAATCCACTTTCCATATATAAAGTAAAATATATTATTTTCTAATATTTAATCAAGAATTTCTCTTAAAAATGCTTAAAAATAAATAATATTCGGAAAATATAAGTGAGACCCATTAATGGTGAAAAATAGGGAAATTGAAGTGACATGGTGGTGAATAATGAGTGATATAATGGAAGCATAGGTGAAAAATGTATGGTAATGAGTGATATTTTCATGACATTTTGAAGCCCAAACACTAATGCTGGAGGAGTTAGAGCACTAGGCTGTGGAGATGGATGATAATGAGGTTGGGTAACAGTGTGGTAAACAAGGGGTTGGGCAGAAAGAGAAGGCATGCCAGATCCTGGATGCATACTACCAGGAGAGGGAGAAGTGCAAGAAGTGGTGCCCCCTCCCCTAGGAAAACCATAGTTCATGGGAGGTTGAGCGGATGGATGAGAGATAGCTCCAATGATACTGTCGGTGGCATGGGGTGCCCCCGGTGCATGGGTAGTACCGGGTCTGGGGAGATCAGGTAGAACAGTATAAACATAACCCGTCTGAGCGTAAATCAGGTCATATTTTAACGCCATTTGGAGGGCAGCTTCTTCGGTTTGAGGAAAATGTGATGCGACATCTTTCCCGATAGGTGGCAATAGAGATCTAAGGAACCAGTCCATGTAGACACGGTCTTCGAAGGTAGGAGATTGACATAGGCTCTTTCTTCTCCACCATTGCTGGACATGATCGGATAGGCGGGTCGCAGATGATTTATGGAAAGAAGTCAAAAGTTCAATACCAGTGTAATAACGAGGGGGAAGCTGGAAGTAAGATAAAAAAGCCCGGGCAAGAGTCGAAAAGGTGGTATGAGAGGAAGTGGGCTGATCAACATACCACTTAGAAGCTTCGCCTGTAAGCATGCATTGGAACAATCTAAGACAGATAGAATCATCAGTAATGGAATGGGATGAACACCACATGTGGAAAGATTGGATATGGTTGGAGGGATCGTCTCCAGCAAGGCCTTCAAACTTGGGAATGTCGGAGGGGAGCTTGGTTGGCATAGCAGGCCAACTAACATCGTGGTGGATAGGATCATTGATCAACTGATTGAAATCAGGGAGACTAAGGCCTGCCATGAAGGGGAGCAAGGGAGCAATTGAGGTAGTTCCTGTGGCGGTTCTGCTAGTAACAGTTCCAACATTAGGGCCGGGGTTGCCACTAGTGTTAGGTCTTGGACCAGACATGGTGAAGGGAACAGGGGGAGAACCAGAAGTAGGGGGAGGACCCGAATAATCAAAGGAAGATTCGGAGTGTGGACTCGGGGGAGGACTTACTCGATGATGACGGGAAGGAGGAAGTCGACCCACCAGAAACTGAGGGTGAAGGCCAAGAAGTCTCCGGGACAAACGCCTTGGAGGCGCAATGATGACGGGAAGAAGAAAACCGACAGGGGCAGGGAGGGGTAAAATCAAGTGAGGTCAAGGGCAGAGAGGTGCAGTGGCAATTTATTTTAAGGTCTTTTCCAGGCGGTGTTAACCAGGCTCTTCTTCACTTAGGGTAAGTGTGTGGCGAGCGTTAATTTTAATTATTTAAACCCAGACGTTTTGAGAGTAAAAAAAAAAGTTTGCTGCGTAATGGAAAAGAAATCTGTAGTAAATAAAACTGAAAGAATAGAAAATTAACAACTAAAAATGCAGCAATCTAGCCCAAGAAGGCGGGTCTCCCAAAACTAGTCGATAAGAGGGAAAAACTAGGCAAAGCACGCTGAAAAGAGGCCAATAGATCTAAGGTTCTGAGGGACTGGGATCTAAAGGGTAAATCCGCTGAAAAGTGGTGCAAAGAACAACAAATACGCAAAGGCAAGGTTGCTGCTAAAAAGGAGCAGATCAGCGAAAAATAGGAGAGATAAGGCGGTGGCCTTAGAAGTGAACCCAAAAAAAATGATATGAGGTGTTTTGAGAGGGAGAAGAGCTGATCTAAAGGGATCTGAAGAGGAGGTATCAGATCTAAGAAAAACAGGGCCAAAACTCTGTAAATTCAGACTTCTATAACAGCAAAGACTCACCCACAAAAATTGGGGGGGACTAGAGCCCTAAGGGGCAAGATTCCCTCTTAGGTCAGTGTAGCATATCAGAAACAGGTCCAAATGGGCAGAGACAGAGGCTGGGAAACCCTGACAGAAGCTTCAGACAAACCTAGAAAAAGTGCTGAAAAATTTGCAGAAAAGGTGCAGGTCACAGGTTCTGACCTGTTTTCAGTCCAGGTCACAGGTTTGGGGCAGAAAAGTGCGTCCTGAGGCTCAGGTCACACTTTTTGGGCTGATAAGTGCGACCTGCAGATCCGGCTCTCTCAACGGCAGATTTCAGAAAAAATTATCGTCTCAGCTGCGGCTGATGTCTATCACCTGCGCAATAAGTCCAGAAACACACAGAAGTTAAAAATTTGACTGTTTAAAGGTTTTAGGGGTGAGAATCACCATAAAAGTAGGAAAAACAGAAAAGGGGAGAGAAACCCTAGGGTCTGAAACAGCTGGATATGCAGGAATATATGAAACGACAGCGGTCGCAAAAGAAAACTCGTGTGGAGTCGCCAATTGTTAGTATGATTCTTTCGTTGTAAAATATAACTTTAGCTACGCATAACAAATAGCCCTAACATCGATTATGGCTGCAAAATATGTTTAAGTTTGCTACACAAATTCAGATCTAAGCACAAAAAGACATTAAGCAGATAAAATATAACATGGCTCCATGCATCCAATGAACAAGACAAGAACAAAGTGTTTAAAAGAATATTTTGTATTATATTAAAGAATGGGGCACCTGAGAGGAAAACAAGAATGGTGTTTTCCGGTTCTCCTCAGTGGGATGGGTTCTTGGAAGTCCTCAGTGTTTCAAATCTAACATTTCTCTCTCTTATGGATGTAGAAAAGAAAACATGGAACTCAATGGGAGTTCATAAAACAAAATGGAAAATGGTGACCAAGAGTAGATCCAGAGTGATCTAATGCAATGAAGGTGACTAATGAATGGGGAAAACCCCCCTATTTATAACAAAATATTGGGGTGGTCTAGAACTCGGTGCATGAATAAGATATTATTAATCGAATTCTAGAAGCACCTTTTAGGAATATTTTATTATATTTGTTGGAAGGAAAAGGATTCTTGACTTGGTTCAATTCCTTTCTTTATAAATAATAAATAAATAAATGATTTATTTATCATTTTAGGGGAATGATGGGAATATGATTAAATAAATAATGATTTATTTAACTATTTATGGATGATTTAGTCAAATTTAACTAAGAATATTATTTAAATAATGATTTAAATAACTTATTCTTAGGAAATAATTAAATAATGAGGGTTTATTTAATTAGTTTCCTTATTTTGGGATAAATATGACCAAATAAGTTATTTTATATGGTGAAAGCAATTTTACTTAGGGTAAAATTGGTCTTACATGGTGTACTTGGATTCATCTAATAATAATAGGTTAGATGACCAAAAAAATGGTGTAACATATTCCCCCCCAACATATGAGTGTTAGGAGAAAATCGTATGACCGAAGTACGTTGTAAGAGCTCAATCACTAGATATCAAAAGGGAAGTGAGAGAGAGAAGTGTAATGGTGTCTGATGTATAAAAGAACTAGACCCTGAGGAGACGAGACTTACAGGTGCAACAAGTCTCTATGGAGTGGTACTTGTGCTAAAAGCGACGGGGGAGGCATACCTATGCCCGCCGAGACAAAGTAAAAAGAATAAGGTGCTTGGAAAACCACGGAACGCAAGAAGTACAAAGAATATGGCGCCCGGAAAACCGCGGAACGCAATAGTGAAGCATGCGCTGGCCTAAACAGGAGCCAGGTAAACAACATGATGAATCCCACATACATATGATGCCTGGAATAATCGTCAGGACTTATACAATAATATGGTAGTACATGAGATAGAAATACGCCCAAATGCTTCCTACACATGGGCAAGGACTCACAAAATCTGACGGATACGTGCAAATCGAAGAGGCACTACAAGCGGCTGAGGCCGGTATCATCATATGAGAGGAGCTGCATCAAGGGCTGAAATGAAGTCATCCAGCCATGTGGGGGGCTACCTGTAGGGCCACCCCCTCATGAGGTTTGAGACATCTCACACATGCCCGGGAAACACCAATAGCTGCTGCTGCGTCACTAGACCATCAAATGTATATATCACGATCATGCGATGAAGAGATCGAACCAATTGTACACTTCCCCCTAGACCTGGCTTCTGGAGTAAATGAGCTGAGGTCAACAGAAGTAGGCCCGCCATAGGTGAGGCAATAAGGGGACCCCAACTATGGCACGAGGGAAAATAGTAGAGCGACGAACAAGGAGACACTAATGGTAATGATGGAATGAGTGGAACGGAGGAGTGGTTGGATGACTTTCCTTGTTAGAGCATAAAGGGTAGGAATGGTTTGGCAGCGACTGACACATTGTCATGAGGGATAGGGGACAATGGTACTGAAGGCCATAATGTGTAACACGAGAGAGGGACCAAGCAATGAAGGATGGAGGACTATAGTGGGATACAAAGGGACGCGAGATAGACTCCATGACTGATGATGACGCAAGTCAGATGCTCTAAACAAGGGCGACTCGATGGTGCTGCCACACAGTAAAGGTCCAATGGGGAACCATAAAAACATGAGTACAATAGGGTAGCTCATGACGAAAATCAACACGAACAAAGACAAGTAAGGAGACAAAGGGGTGTCCCAAGTACAAGTATGGTAAGTGAAGAAATTTGACTTGTAGGAGAGGTGAATAGACTCTTCGTGGACAAAATGTGTCTTGGTGAAGTATCAAGGTGCTAAAAACTAAAAGGTACCCAGAGCTCATGAACAGGCCAGGTCGCACTTTTTGGGGTCGGTTCTGTGACCTGGGTAGCAGGTACTGGGCAAAAAACTGCGACTTGTCCCAGGAAATGACTTGAAAAGTGCGACTTGACAGAGAAAGGAGGTTTCAGTGCTGTTTTTTGGCTGAGATCTGGGATATTTATGGTTGAGGGGCATAGGTGCCCCCAAGCATGTTGTGGTCATGCCAAAATGGATGTAGAAAAAGAGGAATTTAAACACATTTTACGGATATGGTGTTATGGTTATGCAGTTTGAGAAAGGAAATGGAGGATTACCAATCTCGTTTAACTGCATATATGAATCAAAAGGGACTTTAAGTTTCTGGGTTGGCATACCTGGTGCCACTCTCCCAAATAGAGGATTTGGAGATAATGAACTGATGCTCTCTTGGAAAACGTGTAGGTTGGTCAACAACAAGGTCGAAAAGACTGGGTTGCTGATGTAAGATAAAGGAACGATAAGGGGTATCATTTTGAGAGTGATCTGAAGTGATATGGGACTTTAGAGGTTCTTCTAAATGTGGAAGAATAACGGTACTAAAGTCGGCACGACCAGATATACTAGGAGAGTAGTAGAGAATTACTTCTCTTGGTCTCTTAAATATGGGTGCCCCCTTACTCAAACATTGGGTTTCAATGTAATGGCCACAAGGTGTATATGGTGTGAACGCATGGGTTCGATGTAAGGGGGAATAGATAAAGTCAGGGGAGATGATTCCTTCCATAATGTCATCATCGTGATAGAAGATGGGGTGATTGGTGGAAGAAAGACCACCTCACGCAGCGAAGCTACCTAACTCATCATCATGAGAAGAGAGGTTCACATGCGCATGATCACAAGGGGTGAACGAAGAGTAGGCAGATAAAGGATCTACCGATGTTGAGCCCAAGGTGATCGCGGAAGGAAGGTCAAGCGAAACAACAGGGGAGGATTCAGAGGGAATGTTCCCCGAGGGTCTCATGGATGATGATAGGTAGAAAATGGTGGACGAAGGCTCCGTCATCGTGACATCAGGAGGGGGAATGTCAATGGGAGAAGTCATGTCTGGTAGTTCTACTGAAGAAAAACGCGCAAAGAGGGGAGAGGTGGACTCGTTGCGCTTGGCCTCGAATTGGCAGACTGCGGCTAGAGAGGAGCGGAAGTCGTCGAGGTGGGGAAAAAGGTGGGTGTAATGGCCATGGATATCACACAAAGAATAGGGGTGGTTGGTGTGAATAGTCTTGGGGTTCTTGGCCGCAGTCGCGGAAGGAACAGAGGTTTCCGGGACCATAGACTTAGGGAACGCGACGTTAACCATTGGCTTGAGATGAGGCAGTTCAGGACAGGTATGGGTGGCGTGGCCGAAAACATCACACAAAGCACATTGGATGGTATGCTTTGGAGGTTGAGGAGGGGCAGGGTTTTTCGGGGCAGCCTTGTCCTTTGATGCCCCCCTGCGAGCTTTGCCATTCTTACCCTAAGCAGTCGCAACAAGAAGTGGGTCCTGTTGAGGTGACTGAGGCACTATTGCAGCGGGAGAATTCATGGGGACCGCTTGAACCGGGGTCAAAGCAAGATAAGGTTTGGGTTGACCAGGCGAGGTAGCGGCTGGAGGGTCAAGGTACTAGACGGGAATCCCAAGGGTCAGGTTAGGAAGAGAGAGGGTGGCCATGACTGGTACCGTGTACAGTCTTGGTGGGGGAGCTAAGAACGGTATCTGACCAACAGAGTAATGGACAGGAGGGATGACTCTAAGATGGTTGAGACCTGGTGGAACCGACCCAGGAGGTATAGAGGCGCAGGGGTATTAACAGTGGGGTAAGGGTCAGAAGGGAGAGGTACAGCTGGCTGAGGCGAAGGGCTAGGAGCAGGTTGTGGTGGGCGAGATTGAGGTTGCTGACTAGCCAAAGCGAGTTGCTTAAGGTTGGCTTGGGACGATTGCATCATGCAAACATTCGCCAAGCTGGGATTAGAGACAGAAGAAGGGGGAGGACCTGGGAAAGTTCCAAGCAAGGAGGAGTCTTTGTAGACACCGGGGGAAACACTGGTCAAAGAATCAACAGCTTGCTTGTTGGTGACAACAGAGATGGTGGACTCAGGGGAAGTCTGAGATTTTGGTTCATGATACGACAATTGGTCGATGGTGACAATATTTCCATTATGTGGGAAAAACTCTTGCGGTGGACTGTGGATGGGACGAAAGACATGGCATAGGTGTAAATACACCCTAAAAGAATGTTATAGTCAAGAGGCGCATCGATAACTTCAACGTCGACACAAACAGTCTTGCCCGCAAGGGTGATAGGACAGTTACGGAAGAGGCCAATGGGTTGGGAGGCATGGCCATCCCACGCACGAAAGGTGATTGTGGAAGGGGCCAGCTCAGGAGATCCGATTTGTTTCCAAACCGAAGCGGACATTACACAGGTGGATGCCCCCTCGTCAATGATGCATCGGGAAATGTTAGCGTTTCGGATTTTGACTGAGATTTGGAAAGCTACTAAAGTAGGAAGAGGAGGAGACTCTGACTGATGGGCATCGAAAACAATCAATTGGTCATCTGCTGGATCTATAGTGCCCAGTGCAGATATTAGAGCTTTTCTTTGGGAGGGTCATGACTGGAGGAGTTCCAGTGTTGAAATGGTATCATGAGATTGGGCTAGCTCATCTACTATGCTAAACGAATGGGCAGCTCGGTCAGAAGCAACATTTCGGCGTAATGGTCCCTTAGGAATATTGGTACGAACCTCGATGTTGGGTGGAGGGATATGCATTAGACCATTAGTTGTTGAAAGAGGCTCTGTAGAACCTGAAGAAGGGGACTCGGGAACAGATGGAGCAAGAGGCTGGGGGTGTGGACAGGATTGAGTGTGAAGGTTAAGATCGACGGTTATAGGTTGGTCAGAGTTCATCATGAGGATCTGGTAATCAGAGGTACCAGATGGAGGAGGTTGAGTGCTTACCGGTCCTTGATGTGGTTGGGTATCCACGAAGCGTTGCTGCGGGAAAGGATTGGTTGCGCTCTGTGGTGAATACACCTGCCCCTGAGGGGGGGCTGGCTACTATTGCGAGGGTTGAGAAGACAAGGGAGGCAGGGGTAATAATGTTGGAGGAGTTAGAGCATAAGGCTATGGAGATGGATGATAATGAGGTTGGGTAACAGTGTGGTAATCAGGGGATTGGGAAAAAAGAGGAGGCATGCCGAATCTTAGATGCGTGCTACCGGGAGAGGGAGAAGTGCAAGAAGCGGTGGCCCCTCCCCCAGGAAAACCATAGTTCATGGGAGGTTGAGCAGATGGATGAGAGATAGCTCCAACGATACTGTCAATGGCATGGGGTGCCCCTGGTGCATGGGTAGTACCGGGTCTGGGGAGATCAGGTAGAACAGTATAAGCATAACCCGTCTGAGCGTAAATCAGATCATATTTTAACGCCATTTGGAGGGCAGCTTCTTCAGTTTGAGGAAAATGCGATGCGACATCTTTCCCGATAGGTGGCAAGAGAGATCTAAGGAACCAGTCCATGTAGACACGGTCTTCAAAGGTAGGAGATTGACATAGTCTCTTTCTTCTCCACCATTGCTGGACATGATCGGATAGGCGGGTCGTAGATGATTGACAGAAAGAAGTCAAAATTTCAATAGCAGTGTCATAACGAGGGGGAAGCTGGAAGTAAGATAAAAAAGCTCGGGCAAGAGTCGAAAAGGTGGTATGAGAGGAAGTGGGCTGATCAACATACCACTTAGAAGCTTCGCCTGTAAGCGTGCGTTGGAACAATCTAAGATGGATAGAATCATCAGTAATGAAATGGGATGAACACCACATGTGGAAAGATCAGATATGGTTGGAGGGATACTCTCCAGCAAGGCCTTCAAACTTCGGAATGTCAGAGGGGAGCTTGGTTGGCATACCAGGCCAACTAACATCGTGGCCGTGATAGGATCATTGATCAACCGATTGAAATCGAAGAGACTAAGGCTCGCTATGAAGGGGAGCAACGGATCAGTCGAGGTATCTCCTGTGGCGGTTCTTCTAGTAACAATTCTAGCATTAGGGCCGAGGTTGCCACTAGCATTAGGTCTTGGACCAGACATGGTGAAGGGAAAAGGGGGAGAACCAGAAGTAGGGGGAGGACCCGAACAATCAAAGGAAGAGTCGGAGTGCAAACTCGGGGGAGGACTTACTCGATGACCACGGGAAGGAGGAAGTCGACCAACCGAAAATTGAGGGTGAAGGCCAAGAATTCTCCGGGACAAACACCTTGGAGGCGCAATGATGACAGGAAGAAGAAAACCGACAGGGGCAGGGAGGGGTAAACTCAAATGAGGTCAAGGGCAGAGAGGTGCAGTGACAATTGATTTTAAGGTCTTTTCCAGGCGGTGTTAACCAGGCACTTCTTCACTTAGGGTCAGTGTGTGGCCAGCGTTAATTTTAATTGTTTAAACCCAGACCTTTTGAGAGTAAAAAAAAAGTGTGTTGCGTAATGGAAAATAAATCTGCAGTAAATAAAACTGAAAGAATAGAAAATTAGCAACTAAAAATGCAGCAATCTAACCCAAGAAGGCAGGTCTCCCAAAACTAGTCGATAAGAGGGAAAAACTAGGCAAAGCATGTTGAAAAGAGGCCAATAGATCTAAGGTCTGGAGGGACTGGGATCTAAAGGGTAAATCTGCTGAAAAGTGGTGCAGAGAACAGCAAATAGGCAGAGGCAAGGTTGCTGCTAAAAAGGAGGAGATCAGCGAAAAATAGGAGAGATAAGGCGGTGGCCTTAGAAGTGAACCCAAAAAAAATGATATGAGGTGTTTTGAGAGGGAGAATAGCTGATCTAAAGGGATTTGAAGAGGAGGTATCAGATCTGAGAAAAATAGGGCTGAAACTCTGTAAATTCAGACTTCTGTAACAACAAAGACTCGCCCACAAAAAGTGGGGGGGACTAGATCCCTAAGGGGCAAGATTCCCTCTTAGGTGAGTGAAGCAGATCAGAAACAGGTCCAAACGGGCAGAGACAGAGGCTGGGAAACCCTGACAGAAGCTTCAGACAAACCTAGAAAAAGTGCTGAAAAATTTGCAGAAAAGGTGCAGGTCGCAGGTTCTGACCTGTTTTCAGTCCAGGTCACAGGTTTGGGGAAGAAAAGTGCGTCCTGAGGCTCAGGTCGCACTTTTTGGGCCGATAAGTGTGACCTGCAGATTCAGCTCTCTCGGCGGCAGATTTCAGAAAAAATTGTCGTCTCAGCTGCGGTTGATGTCTGTCACCTGTGCAATAAGGCCAAAAACACACAGAATTTAAAAATTTTACTGTTTAAGGGTTTTAGGGGTGAGAATCACCATAAAAATAGGAAAAAAAGAAAAGGGGAGAGAAACCCTAGGGTCTGAAATAGCTGGATATGCAGGAATATATGAAACGACAGCGGTCGCAAAAGAAAACCTGTGTGGAGTCGCCAATTGTTAGTATGATTCTTTCGTCGTAAAAGATCACTTTAGCTACGCATAACAAATAGCCCTAACATCGATTATGGCTGCAAAATATCTTTAAGTTTGCTGCACAAATTCAGATCTAAGCACAAAAAGACATTAAGCAGATAAAATATAACATGGCTCCATGCATCCAATGAACAAGACAAGAACAAAGTGTTTAAAAGAATATTTTGTATCATATTAAAGAATGGGGCACCTGAGAGGAAAACAAGAAAGGTGTTTTCCGGTTCTCCTCAGTGGGATGGGTTCTTGGAAGTCCTCAATGTTTCAGATCTAACATTTCTCTCTCTTATGGATGTAGAAAAGCAAACATGGAACTCAATGGGAGTTCACAAAACAAAATGGAAAATGGTGACCAAGAGTAGATCCAGAGTGATCTAATGCAATGAAGGTGACTAATGAATGGGGAAAACCCCCCTATTTATAACAAAATAATGGGGTGGTCTAGAACTCGGTGTATGAATAAAATATTATTAATCGAATTCTAGAAGCACCTTTTAGGAACATTTTATTATATTTGTTGGAGGGAAAAGGATTCTTGACTTGGGTCAATTCCTTTATTTATAAATAATAAATAAGTAAATGATTTATTTATCATTTTAGGGGAATTATGGTAATATGATTAAATAAATAATGATTTATTTAACTATTTATGGATGATTTAGTCAAATTTAACTAAGAATATTATTTAAATAATGATTTAAATATCTTATTCTTAGGAAATAATTAAATAAATGAAGGTTTATTTAATTAGTTTCCTTATTTTGGGTTAAATATGACCAAATAAGTTATTTTATATGGTGAAAGCAATTTTACTTAGGGTAAAATTGGTCTTACATGGTGTACTTGGATTCATCTAATAATAATAGGTTAGATGACCAAAAAAATGGTGTAACAAACATAATACCTATGTTTTGCTGTTGATGCAACCGAGAATGGTCCATACACATCTGTGTGAACTCTCTCCAGGATCACTGAAGCACAGTTCTCCTTTTCATGAAAGGTGGTATTCAAAAAATTACCCATATTACATCCCTTGCACTAATCTAACTGTGCAAGTGTACCCTTGGGAAGTCCAGTAAAAATTTGCTGCAAAATCTTCAGGGCGCCATGGTGAAGATGGCCCAATCACCTGTGCCATAATTCGCCCTCATCTCGGCTCGTCACTTCTTCTACTTTGCCCACCATTGTAGCGGATCCATATACCTCCAGCTTGTAGATATTATTGACTCGAATCCCTATCCTCTTGGTTTGACCCGTTGTTTTATGTCGCAGGAAAGCTTTTCCATCGCTGAAAACAACGTCATAACCTCTGTCCTCCAACATCACGACTAAGACCAAGTTTTTCTTCAGACCTGGAACATGCATAACATCTTTCAACATAAATGGTTTACTTGACTCCCTCTCAAAGGTAATGGTACCAATGCCAATCTCACTATATTGTCCATCGTCGCCCATCTCTATATGCATCTGGAGATTTTTCTCATCCAAGTCACTGAAAATCTCCTTATCTACCGTCATGTGGAAGGAAGCAGCACTATCAAGATACCACACCGATCCCATTGCGCTTGAAACCAAGCATGCGATCAAAGAGAAATCAAGTTCAAATTGTGAGGCAAGGGCCTCACCAGGAGGCAGCTCCAATAGCCTTCTTGGTCATCTTTTTTTGTGGGAAATTAGTGGTGAGATGCCCATGTTCGTGACAGTGAAAACACTTCACCTTGGAAAAATATAGCTTCTTGCCTTTAGCCTCGGATTTTGAATGGGATTTATTCCTATTATAGGTCAATTTGGGCACCATTCCCAATCACCTGGATAATTGGAAGTCATCTCCATAACCAATGAAAATAAACTTCATCATCCCTATCATTTCAGTTGTTACATGCCCTAAGACAAAGAACAAGAAAAATCATCCATGACTTTCATTGCAAAGGTTTCCAAGATTTGAAGTTTACATTATATCATATAAGATCTCACCAATGCTGCCTCTCA
Organism: Pinus albicaulis; assembly: GCA_034641835.2. Classification (NCBI taxonomy): domain Eukaryota; kingdom Viridiplantae; phylum Streptophyta; class Pinopsida; order Pinales; family Pinaceae; genus Pinus; species Pinus albicaulis. Next base: position 237,980,237 of record CM076583.1, on the reverse strand, counting down.
AGGGAATAAGTGCGTTGCATATGCAGGTAACCCAGTCAAGGGTGCTTTTCAAAGCACTTTCCAACACTCATAGGTCCGTTGGTCACATTGGGAGCGAAATTCTTCTTGTTCTGGAATCTCCACTTGGCCAGTGCCTTCTAGAAGAGTTCAAATGTGTCAAAATTCGAGTCCATGTGTCCATTTGACATCTCTAAGATTGGGAAAATGTCTTGCCTATTATTAGAAAGTCATTTATTGTAAAACTACCTTCAGCTCATCTATAAATTAAGCACGGATCCTAGTGCTTGAAAAGGAAGAATTTGAGTAGAGAAATGCTAGTGGAATTTCAATTGAGGAATTTATTTGAGTGACATGTTGCTGGAGAGATGTGCATTGTGATGAGGCTGGGATGCTGCTGGAGATGGTGACACTAAATCAATCACTGGGTTGTAACCTCCCCTTCTATCCATTAATAAAGATTGCTTCTTACTTTCCCACATATATATCTGTATAAGCTTTTGTCTTTCATATTATGAATTCTTATATGATGTATATGGTTTATGTTTCATTGATTTAACTAAATAACTTGAATATACTTCTATATTATTTCTATATTTTTTTGTTTAGTGTTCATATTTGCAGGAAATATTTTGGCGATCTAGCTCAGATTTGACGCTACAGAAAAAGCGACAGAAAGAGAATAGGAAGCGCTTGGATTCCAAGTAAGTTCCTTGATCTGTTCTGTGTGCCTATTAACAGTTAGTAAAAGTAGTTGCAAAGTCTTTAATCTATTGTTCTAGATGAGCACTACATCTAGGGAAGAATGTTTTATCCGTAATCCATAATTCCGCATAACAAATTGGCAACTCCACTGGGTAGTTTACCCTTAATCCTTAGTGTATTTGCCTCTGATTTTCTCTGTTTATTCACCCAGTAGAATTTACTCATAAATATTAGGCTTTTTGAAATCAAACTTTTCATTAGAAGTTGTTAGCCCCCCTATGAAATTTTTTGACAAGCAAAACAAGGGGCTAATATTGTTGTTGAGCCTTCAAGGAATGCATTTCCCTTGCAAACACATCATCCTTGAAGGCTCTTTGTGCCTTTTTTCCATTGATGAAATCCCCTCTGTTGATTTCCCTTCTAAAGCCTCTCTGTTGGTGATATAATGCCCAAAAGGCCTCCTTTTCCCTCTTATCCCCCCCACACTTAGTTTCCAGCTTGCTCCCCTTTATTCCCCCTCTTTTTTCCTTTTTACTCACCAAATTCCCCAAAATCCCCTTTAACTTTTCCCCTACCCTCTGTTGATCCTTTTTCCCTCTTTTTTCTTCTATCGTTCCCCTCTCTAACCTTCAAAATCCATTTAAATAGGCTAAAACCCACTTTCCGACCTTATTATAAGGGCTTAGCCCCTCTTTCGTCAGCCCCTTCAACCACTTCCCCACATACGCCCGTCACCCAAGACCAAGCGCTTAAGCCTTGGGGGGCCAATCGCAATCGGAGCATCGGGCGGGTGCAATTCCTTTGTTACGTTGAAAATGTCCGATGCGATTGGTTTATTACATTAAGCCCCACGATATGTTGTACACCGTCGATCTGCTGTTCAGATCCGACGGTGGAGCTCTAATCGCAACCCCTGTCCGATCGCAATCGGAACTTCCAATCGCTGCCACCGCCTACCCATTGCGATTGCGATCCCCCGACTGCTCTCTCCACCGTTGATTCTCCCCACCGATCGAACGGTCAGGCATTAATTGCACCCTCCGCCCGATCACTAATCGCAGGCCCTTTCCTCTGTCTCCCGATCCAATCCCATCTGTCCATTTCCCCGCCGATCCAACGGCCAGTGCTCAATCGCAGGTCCCCTTCCGATCGAAATCGCAAGCCGTTTCGTCCGACCCCCGATTTCGATCTCCCGATTCAATATGGGCTGTCCATCCTCCACGCTGATCCAACGGCCATCGCAACTCCTTGCCGAACGCAATCGGAATTCATTCCCTCCGATCCTCGATCGCGACGATTCCCCGATTGCATCTTAGCCGTCCGTTCCCGTGCAAATCCAACGGCTATCGCAAACCCCCCCAATCGCAATCGCAGTTTTCAGTCGCAGTCACTTCTTGATCATTGCGATCGCAGGTTGTTCCGATTAGATCGTGGTCGTTGATCCTCCACTGGATCCGATGGTCAAGTTCCAGTCCCCCTCTGCCTCCGTCAGGTCCCACTGCATACATTCATTTCATTGCATTTCTTTGCATTTCCATACATTTTTGCCAAAGTCTGAAGTTTCGTTATGTTTGTTAAGTCAGCCCGCAGGTCAATCTCTGTCGTCGATCTTCGTCTCCAGGCCAGGATCTAATGGTCTGCGCTGCATATCACCACCAAACCCTATTATTCGCATATTTCACCACTTCACTGCATTTTCACCGTTATTTCACATAATATCATTGTTTCCGCCGCCGCTGCACCACCATATGTTTCACCTTCCGCTCCACCAGTCTTCATTTGCATCGATTTTCCTCACACAGTTGTGAGTTTCCCGCAGAGTACAAGGGTTGAGACGCCACCATAATTGCACAGTATGGAGGCAATGACAAGTTTTCCACTGACAGGGACAAAGGAGTTAATGAATAGCAGGTTTTATACATCAGCAGAGTGGTTTTCTCCATCAAAGGATAGATTTAAAATCTGCAAAACCTCTTCGGCACCATTAAAGCTCAGAATGCATGAACAAAGACAGTACGGAAACAACAGAGGGCTCGAGGCAGTAAATAGAAGACTTTCGCGCCTCCTCAAGGATTTTAGGAAGCAAAGCACCAGTTGAAGACCCCGAGGATCGGTCAAAAGGTCCCGAACGCGAGCAAAGAGTAACATCAGGGTTTATTAATCAACAGAATGTCTCTTCATCAAAGTACAGGGCACCCATACAACCTTTATTATGCACGACGCCCCTGAAGGAATTTCCACCCTAACGGAAGTTCGAGACCAGCAGAATATTTATATAGCAGACTTCTCAGTAGGTCATTTGCTTTTTGTTTATGCACCACAAAGTACAGCAGATCACCACAGCCAAATATGTCAAAGTCATATCCAGGGAAGATCATTCTTTCATGAGAGAGATGACAAAAATTAAATACTCAGCTTTCAAATAGGACGGAATTTGACCCTGTATTCATTTTGATGTTTAATGTTACATTTAGTGTTCACCTACCCTCTTCGGTCTATCTTCTGTTCATCCTCTGCTATAAAAAATAGAAAGAAACATTGTTGTGGTTGTTGATGAGATATCAGTGAAACGCAGGCATTCCTCCTCTTGAGACAAGTTCTCTGTGTAATAGTGTAAGACAGACTGAGATTTGATGTATTCAGGCTGAATGTTCAAGCTGTGGGCTATGATATACCTGATTGGTGTTGTTTTTAATATGACAAGCATGTTTCTTTGGATCGTGATCTAAAGCAACTGGTGATGTTTTCCTTTCTCTGTATTTGTGATTGACTTTCTTTCATTCCATTATGTTTCTTCAGGCTTGCATCAGAAGTTTGGCAGAATAATTACCCTTGATAGGTACCTTATGTTGCTGCTCTCCCAGCCTTTTATGTTTTCTGCTTATATGTGTATCTGAATGTTGATTTCAATTGATTTAACCAGTGTAGTGGATGTTATTGCCTGCTCTCTGATGTATGAATTAATGGAGTCTATGTTTAGATGTTCTTGTTAGGATTCAGTTGGATGTGTTGAGAACACTAGGAGGTTTGGAACCTTACCCCTGCCTCACTAGGACCTTTCCATCCCAATGAACCCTTTCTTAGAACCCGTTGTCTTGCCTCTGATTTTTTCCAAGCAGGTTTGGAGTTAAATGACCTCTGACCTGATCTATAGACAAAGTTGGATGGTTCTCCTTCACTCATTTTCAGTCCTTAATGTCCCATTCCAGATATCTCCTTTAAGATCCAAATGCCCTAGATGACTAGCCCAACTGAAAGCTTGCACATTGAACACAAGTAAACCCTTTCTTGATTCCATAGCCCAATGGATTTGATGTTCCCTGAGTTATCTATCTTTGCCTAGTTTCTTCCTTGCTCATCCTTGCCTTATATTGGACCTTCCTTTCCTGGTTCCGAACAACCAAACATAAACAATCAAACAAACAACTCTGTGCCTATAACTAGCCTAAAATCATAACTTAGAGCTTCAAAGACATACACTTTGAATCATATAGAGAGATCCCTCTCTGGACCTAGGAAGGCTAGATCCTAAGGTCTGAAAGTGGTTCTATGTTGTCTCATCTTTTGGTCTCTGTCAACCTGGCCAAAACATGGGAACCCCAACATAATGGCGACTCCACTGGGGACCTGAGTGCATTTCACCTTAAACATTCTTAGAGGCTCAGAAACTTAGAACTCTGGTTAGGTTGACAGTTAGTCACTCCTTTCTTGAATCGACCTCCATTAATGAATAACCACCATACTCTTAGACAGAGCCTGGAAAGGGCCAGGTAGCCTCTGGATCTCATCCTCTTTAGGAGGTGACATATCTGGTAAATGCCCTCCCAGTCAATCTCTGGTTGGAGTTTACTGTCATGAGAAGATTCCTGAAAGGTGATAGTGCCTGAGCACTGTGGTGGACAGTGTAACCCCTTAGACATACCTTGAAACCCTCCACCTGGCGACTCCATAGTTCCTAAAGGATTAAAGACTCCACTGGTGATCAGTAGGCCTGTTGATTGTCTTGGTTTCACATAAGACTCCACTGGGAGACCAACCTTTGAAACAAAATTAACCACGAAGGAAGTAACAAGAAGGGTTAAGCTGCTTAGGTAGAAGCAGAACAACATTATGGCTCACAGAACCATTCATACGAGAGCTTGCCCTGATCCAAACCCACTCGAAATAGTTGATAATCCTGAGAAAATATTCAAGAGGACACCTGTAAGTAGGAGATCAACTATTTCCAGCAACATTCATAGAGATAATTCTACACCAGAAGATCTTGCAGCTCTATTAGACCCTTTCTTCGACCTAGACCTTCAAAATAGATTACCTAGAACTAGGTCATTCAGTGTTTCAGATCAACCAGACCCTAGGGACAGTGAAACCCCTCCTTCCACACCACCTGATTTTCACTTCCTGCAAAACTTGGGGCTCTCTCACCCTAGATCTGCTCAACAGACTTCTGCTGGTCTTAATATCCCTATCATTCAAATATCAGCTGCTCAAATTAACCCTTTGCCTCACCAAAATATCATCATGGAAGCTTGGTATGCACCTTTAGTTCTACCCCATCCCTTTTTACCCTTACCAAATGATTATCAATCCAAAATCTCGCACTTCACTGCTAAAGAGTCCATAACAGCTCAGCAAAATGTAGATAAAATGGAGGACTCTTTTGATTATATGGAAATTGATGATGAAACAATCAAAATGAGGATCTTCGCCCAAAGCTTAGGGGGTGAGGTGAAAAAGTGGTTCAAAAATCTACCTCCCGGCAGTATTCAAGATCTCCCTGCATTATACCAGACCTTTATAAACAAATGGGAGGTTAGAGCAAACCCTCGCCAGCTCCTAGCGGAATACATGTCCCTTAAGAGGAATGTAGGGGAGAGTGTCCATGACTACACCACTAGATTCAACAGCATTTACAATGCTCTCCCTCCACACATGAAACCTCCACAAGGTATGGCCCTGGCTAAGTATCCTGATGGATTTGATGCTGACCTGGCCTATGAGCTTAGAGACAAGGAATACACCACCCTGGAAGACATGTAGAAAGTTGCTATAACCATAGAAGCAAACTTAATGGAAAAAAGGGCAACACTAAAAGCTGAGAAGAGGGTAACATATAGGGATGACAATGTAGCTTCCACATCTGATCCCAAATACGATAGACTGTCTAAAAATTTGGAAGAACTTCAAAAAATGATAAAGAGGATGGTTGTCCAAAACAACAACCAAAACCAAAACATTAGAAGAAACAATGCTGCTCCCAACAGACAAAGAGAGTCAGATCAACAAATCATTCCCCCATTTCAAGAAAAATTTTTAGATGAAGACGAGGGAATCATTGAAGAGTCTGAAGGGAATACCATAAATATGTTTGAAGCAGAGGACTCGGTCCTTAACTGTGATTCAGGAGAAGATCAGCCCTCACCTTCATATTGGAGTGAGGAATGGTTAGAAACTGAGGATTACAGATTAGGATTTGAAAATGCCATGATGCAGGTCCGGGAACAATATGAACTTAGGAGCAAAAGGGACCAAGAAAGTCCCAAAACAAAGACTCCTGAGGTAACCATCAAGAAAATACCTGATAAATCCTCTAAAGCATCTGCTACAAACAAAAAAACAGCAGCTGAAAGTTTTGGCAAACATAAGGAGAAAGACAACCAAAACACTGAAAAACAAGGTCAACCAACCAGCAGTACTAGCACTTCAACTAGTGCTCCTGATACAACAGTTCCCAACCCTGTACATAGTGGAAAATCACAAATTTATTCAGCTACTAAAGCAGTAGTGAAGAAAACAGAATTGAGCATCACAAAGAACCAATCCACTTTCAATCTAGAGAGTGAGATTGCAAAAATCAAAATCTCTGTACCATTATCTGAGCTGGCCACTCAGGATGTGTATAAAGGCCAAATTTTGAAAGCATTGAATCTGGGAGAAATTAATGATTCTGTAAATCTGAATGATGATCAACCAGCCCTACTCTTTGGTCCAAAAATTGAAGGAAAGTTTCAGGAAGGGGTAGTTCCACCTTTTTATATCAGTCTTAACATTCATGAAAAGATCCTTCATAATGCCATGCATGACTCTGGTGCATCACACAATTTAATTCCTAAGGTAGTGATGGAAAGGCTAGGCCTAGAAATTACCAGACCTTACAAAGACTTATACTCATTTGACTCTAGCAGAGTAAAATGCCTAGGCCTCATCAAAGACTTATGTGTGAGTTTAACCCAGATTCCTGCTAAATGTATGGTCATGGATGTTGTGGTGGCAGATGTGCCACCAAAGTATGGCATGCTATTGTCAAGATCATGGGGAGCCAAACTGCAAGGAACAATGCAGATGGATGGCTCTTATGCCACTATCCCTATATTTGGCCAACTTAGAAGACTGTATAGAGAGTCTCAGATGAAATTTTTAGTCAGTAGCCCTGAGAAACCTGAAAAATCACCATTATACTCTGTACACACAGACCTAGACTCTTTCATTCTCTACAATGACCAATCCTCAGAAGAGCCGAGATCAGATAATGGAAATACAAACATACAACCCATGGATTTCAACATAATGGCTACTCTGGAAGAATACGAAGAAGAAGACCATTGGAAAACCGCTGAAAATATAACTCTGAGTGAAACAGAAACAGAACAAAAACAGCAAGCCAGCCACCTCCCTGATCTCCATGCCCATAATGAACCACAAAATGACCCCCCTCCTAGCACAAACCTCACAACTCAACATAATGGCGAATCCAGCTGTAGGGGAGGGGATGAAGACGAAATAAACAACGAACCCCTGTGGGAAATGAACTTTGATGGGTCCTGTACTGGGCAGAGTGCTAGAGCAGGAGTGTGGCTGCGTAACACTGAAAATGATCATGCAGAGAGCCACGCTGTGAACCTGCATTTTAAATGCACGAATAACATTGCAGAATATGAGGCTCTGATCTTGGGCTTAAATCTGTTGAAGAAATTAGGAGCTCGTAGGATAGCTGTACAAGGAGACTCAGAGTTAGTTATAAAACAGGTGAATGGTGAGTATTCAGCAAAACATCCCAGACTGAGAGCATATAGGAATGACACTCTGGATCTGTTGAAAACATTCGTTGAATATAAATTAGTGTTCATTCCTAGGGGTCAAAACGTTGTTGCTAATGGATTAACTTGCCTATCTAGTTCGTATCCTAAGGCCCCCAATGACCAACAGATCATCATCCAGACCAAATTCAGGCCTGCAGTGCCAGACAATGAAACATATTGGCAGGTCTTTGAGGGAGACAAATAGATCGAATATTTCCTGGTGGGCAGGAATGAGTTTGAATTTTCTAATTTAGACTCGATTTCCGATGATAGCTGCCCAAGCGAGGATCCCCCAGATGAACAAGAAACACCCTGTAACATAGAAATAAATTCTTTTTCTGAACAAACTGGAAATTTTAACAAAAATTGTGAAAACACAGAAAATGAAGAGGTCGAAGTGCTACAGGCCAAACAAAATAATATACCCAGAGGCCTGGCACCCTTAGAGGACCTCTTTGACTTTGATGACGTAGCAAAAAAACCCACAATTGAACATGCTAATTCTGGTGTGGAAGAATGCAACATTGGCACTGAAGACAGACCCAAAATGATAAAACTGGCTAAGTCTATACCTGCAAACATGAAGAAAAAATACATTGACTTGTTTAAGGAATTCATTGACGTGTTTGCATGGAGCTATGAATATTTAAAGGCCTATGACACTGACATCATACAACACAAGATACCACTAAAGGAAAATCAGAAGCCTTTCAGACAAAAACTTCGAAGGATCAATCCAAAACAATTGCCCAGAGAGAAGGAAATTTAAAAAATGTATACGTGCATTATAAAATTTCGTAAGGTTTTCTGATTGGGTGTCAAACTTAGTGGTTGTAAGGAAGAAGACAGGGGAGATCAGACTATGCATAGATTTCAGAAACCTGAATAGAGCCTCCCTGAAAGACAACTACCCCTTGCCTAGAATGGAACATATCTTACAGAAGGTAGTAGGCTCTAAAAGAATCTCCCTGCTTGATGGTTTTTCAGGATACAACCAAGTTCTGGTACTCCTAGAAGATCAACTCAAAACAGCTTTCACCACTCCATGGGGCACCTTCATGTATGTGAAAATGCCTTTTGGATTGATGAATGCTGGAGCTACCTTCCAGAGCGATGGACATAGATTTCTCAGAGGAGATAGGAAACTTCATAGTTATCTACTTGGATGAATTGACTGTCTTTTCTAAAAGTGAAGAAGAACACTTGAAACATCTGAGGAAAGTCTTTGAAAAATGTAGAAGGTACGACCTGTCCCTAAATCCTAAGAAGACTATTTTTGGGTTGTAAGAATGTAAACTTCTAGGCCACATTATATCTGAGAAAGGGATTAGGATAGACCCACAGCGAGTTGAGGGAATACTTCAAATTACACATCTAAGAAACATCAAAGAGTTGCAGTCCTTTATAGGGAAGATCAATTTCCTCGGGAGATTCATTCCTAATCTGGCAGAGCATCTTAGAAAAATGACCGAAATGCTAAAGAAAGATTCAAGAATTAAGTGGACTGTTGAAGCCAAAAAATCTTTTGAGTCAGTAAAACTCGCACTCACTCAGGCCCCTATCCTTATTAGCCCTGACTTCTCAAAATATTTTCTGATCTTTTCATTTGCTTCCCAACACACAATAGCTGCAGTTTTGCTAAAGAAAAATTCAGAAGGTAATGAACAGCCTATAGCCTTCTTCAGTAAAGCCTTAAGAGATGCACCCTTAAAGTACAACATCATGGAAAAGCAGGCCTATGCTCTGATTAAGGCCTTAAAATACTTTAGGGTGTACATTCTGCATTCCCACACCATTGCCTATGTGCCAAATACAGTGGTCAAAGATATCTTGTCCCAAGATCCTGATGGGAAAAGGGGCAAATGGGTTGCTACCATCTTGGAATACGACCTTGAAATAAAACCCACCAAGCTGATTAAAGGTCAAGGCCTGGCCCAATTAATGGCTGAATCAAACCTGCAGGCCTTGGATATTAACATGATGAATGCCTTAGATGAGCAAGAAGGATTGCCCCATCCAACTGTTGAGGAGCAATTTCAAAACTCTCCTTGGTATACCGATATCCTTTACGTGCTCACACACCTCAATGCCCCTCCAGAACTGTCCAAAACAAAGGCCAGATTCACAAAACTCAAAGCTAGAAATTACTGCATTATGAATGAGAGTCTATATTGGAAAAATCCAAATTGCCTTCTACTAAAATGTTTGTATGAAACTGAAGCTGAAAAAATCAAACATGAATTCCATGCTGGAGAATGTGGAGGCCACCTGAGTTGGAAAGCCACTGCAAATAAAATACTCAGGGCTGGTTATTATTGGCCTACACTGTTTAATGATGTCCATAAAATGATAACCACTTGCCACAAATGTCAGATCTTTGAAGGTAAAAGAAAACTCCTTCCCCTTCCCCTACAACCCATCACCGTTGAAGGTCCCTTTCTGCAATGGGGCCTAGACTTTATTGGGGAAATTCACCCTTCTTCTTCTGGGCAACACAAATGGATCCTGACTGCCACAGTTTACTTCACTAAATGGATAGAAGCCATACCCACTAGGAATGCCACCGATTTTGTCGTTATTAGGTTCCTAGAAGGCTTCATCCTATCTCAGTTTGGCTGCCCAAGGAAAATAATCACTAACAATGCTGCTGCTTTCAGATCCAAAAGAGTGGTTGATTTTTGTCACAGGTATGGAATAGCACTTGGCCATTCGACTGCCTATTACCCCCAGGGTAATGGCCTAGCTGAATCATCAAATAAAAGCATGGTTACAATCATTAAGAAGCTGCTGGAAGAGAACAAAAGGTCATAGCACAAAAAGTTGGTGCATTCTTTGTGGGCTGACAGGCTCACTACAAAGAAATCTATTGGCATGTCACCCTTCTAGCTGGTTTATGGGACTGAAGCAGTTTTTCCTACCAGTCTTGGAGTCCCCGTGATCAAACTTGTCCAGGAGATCCAATCAGAGGAAGACAGCATGATAAGGAGAATAAATGAAACAATACATCTTCAGCAGACAAGGGATCAGGTCCACAACAGAGCATTGAAAGTTCAACAAAACATGAAGAGGCAGTTCAACAAGAGGGCCAAAGCTTCAGATTTCAGAATTGGTGACAAGGTTCTGAGATGGGATTCAAGAAGATAGGACAAAGGAAAACATGGAAAATTTGATAGCTTGTGGCAAGGTCCATATATAATTCAAACCACCGTGGGTCCTAATGATTTTTTCTTGCAAGAACTTGATGGTACAGAGCTGTTTGGGGGTCCTGTCAATGGCAGGATGCTCAAACACTACTTCTACTAATTTTCATTTCCAGCTCCATTTCCATTGTACATACCATTGCAGTTTTGCTTTCAAGAAAACAGAGAAAATGTTTCAAAAATAGAGAGAAACAGGAGGTTCAGACATGCCTAAAACATGAACCTCAGATGTGCGAAAGATTGGCTCTAATAAACTCAAAATATGAGCCAGGAAAAGGAAAGACAGTTGGTCCTAACACGCCCAAAATCTGAACCAGCAAAAGAAAAGGAAGAATCAGCTCTAACATGTCCAAAACCAGAGCTGAAATGAACAAAGGAAGTGACTCTAATTTGCTCGAAACTTGAGTCACAAGAAAAGAAGGATGTTCCAAAACTGCAGATTCCATGCCTTCACAGTTTTGTCTTCAGTGTTCCACAAATCTTCACTCCAGCAAGCCAGACAGTCTAATCCTGGCTTGGCTGTTTTTCAATTTCCTGTTTTAGAATGTAGGAGAAGAAATCTATTGGACAGTTTAATCCCAGCAGATGTTAGATTAGGTAGAGAAGCATATGAGGCCAACAATCCAATCTGGTCTCATGGAGCAATAAGGGTAGATTTAGAATAGGTTTGTTTTCTGTTTTGCAAGTAAAATAAAGGATCTGCTAGCTCAAATGCACCCAAAGGGAACTGTTAGAACTATAGTCTGGGTAGGTATATTGGTTGGGAAATATTTCTGCTGATGTTTTCTATCATATTGTGGCAGCTAAATTGAAGAAAGAAGGGATGTGCCAAGCAGCAGGCATCTGGCCTACTCCAAAGATCATCTCAGGTTTCTTGACTCCTTCAAGAAGAAGCCATCCCCATGTGGAGCCACTGTTAGCCCCCCTATGAAATTTTTTGACAAGAAAAACAGGGGGCTAATATTGTTGTTGAGCCCTCAAGGAATGCATTTCCCTTGCAAACACATCATCCTTGAAGCCTCTTTGTGCCTTTTGTCCATTGATGAAATCCCCTCTGCTGATTTCCCTTCTAAAGCCTCTCTGTTGGTGATGTAATGCCCAAAAGGCCTCATTTTCCCTCTTATTCCCCCCACACTTAGTTTTCATCTTGCTCCCCTTTATTCCCCCTCTTTTTTCCTTTTTACTCACCAAATTCCCCAAAATCCCCTTTAACTTTTCCCCTACCCTCTGTTGATCCTTTTTCACTCTTTTTTCCTCTATCGTTCCCCTCTCTAACCTTCAAAATCCATTTAAATAGGCTAAAACCCACTTTTCGACCTTATTATAAGGGCTTAGCCCCTCTTTCGTAAGCCCCTTCAACCACTTCCCCACATACGTCCGTCACCCAAGACCAAGCGCTTAAGCCTTGGGGGGCCAATCACAATCGGAGCATCGAGCGGGTGCAATTCATTTGTTACGTTGAAAAGGTCCGATGCGATTGGTTTATTACATTAAGCCCCACGATATGTTGTACACCGTCGATCTGCTGTTCAGATCCGATGGTGGAGCGCTAATTGCAACCCCCGTCCGATCACAATCGGAACTTTCAATCGCTGCCACCGCCTACCCTTTGCGATTGTGATCCCCCGATTGCTCTCTCAACCGTTGATTCTCCCCTCCGATTGGACGGTCAGGCATTAATCGCACCCTCCGCCCGATCACTAATCGCAGGCCCTTTCCTCTGTCTCCCGATCCAATCCCATCCGTCCATTTCCCCGCTGATCCAACAACCAGCGCTCAATCGCAGGTCCCCTTCCGATCGCAATTGCAAGACGTTTCGTCCGACCCCGGATTGCGATCTCCCGATTCAATCTGGGTCGTCCATCCTCTACGCTGATCCAACGGCCATCGCAACTCCCTACCGAACGCAATCGGAATTCATTCCCTCCGATCCCCAATCACGCCGATTCCCCGATTGCATCTTAGCCCTCTGTTCCCGTGCAAATCCAACGGCTATCGCAAACCCCGCCCAATCGCAATCGCAGTCACTTCTTGTTCATTGTGATCACAGGTTGTTCCGATTAGATCGTAGTCGTTGATCCTCCCCTGGATCCGACGGTCAAGTTCTAGTCCCCCTCCGCCTCCGTCGGGTCCCACTTCATACATTCATTTCATTGCATTTCTTTGCATTTCCATACATTTTCGCCAAAGTCTGAAGTTTCGTTATGTTTGTTAGGTTAGCCCGCAGGTCAATCTCTGTCGTTGATCTTCGTCTCCAGGCCGGGATCTAATGGTCTGCGCTGCATATCACCACCAAACCCTATTATTCACATATTTCACCACTTCACTGCATTTTCACTGTTATTTCACATAATATCATTGTTTCTGCTGCCGCTGCACCAGTCTTCATTTGCATCGATTTTCCTCACACAGTTGTGAGTTTCCCGCAGAGTACAAGGGTTGAGACGCCACCATAATTGCACAGTATGGAGGCAACAACAAGTTTTCCACTGACATGGACAAAGGAGTTAATGAATAGCAGGTTTTATACATTAGTAGAGTGGTTTTCTCCATCAAAGGACAGATTTAAAATCTACAAAACCTCTCCGGCGCCATTAAAGCTCAGAATGCATGAACAAAGATAGTACGGAAACAACATAGGGCTCAAGGCAGTAAATAGAAGACTTTCGTGCCTCCTCAAGGATTTTAGGAAGCAGAGCACCAGTTGAAGACCTCGAGGATCGGTCAAAAGGTCCCGAACACGAGCAAAGAGTAACATCAGGGTTTATTAATCAACAGAATGTTTCTTCATCAAAGTACAGGGCACCCATACAACCTTTATTATGCATGATGCCCCTGAGGGAATTTCCACCCTAACGGCAGTTCGAGACCAGCGGAACATTTATATAGCAGACTTCTCAGTAGTTCATTTGATTTTTGCACCACAAAGTACAGCAGATCACCACAGCCGAAATATGTCAAAGTCATATCCAGGAAAGATCATTCTTTCATGAAGGAGATGACAGAAATTAAATACTCAGCTTTCAAATAGAATGGGCTTCGGCCCTGCATTCATTTTTATGTTTAATGTTACATTTAGTGTTCACCTACCCCCTCAGTCTATCTTCTGTTCATCCACTGCTATAAAACACAGAAAGAAACATTGTTATGGTTGTTGATGAGATATCAGTGAAACGCAAGTATTTTCCTCTTGAGACAAGTTCTTTTTGTAAAATTGTAAGATAGGCTGAGATTAGATGTATGCAAACTGAATTTTCAAGCTATGGGCTATGATGTACCTGATTGGTGTTGTTTTTAATATGAAAAGCATGTTTCTTTGGATCTTGATCTGATTTAAAACGGCTAGTGATGTTTTCTATTCTCTTGTGTTTAATTCAGTTCATTTCATTACGTTTCTACGCTTGCATCAGAATTTGGCATAGGATTCACCTTTGTTAGAGTTACTATTTGCTCTCCGACCCTCAATGTTTGCTTATGTGTGTATCTGAATATTGATTTCAATTGAATTTACCCGGTGTAGTGGATGTTATTACTTTTAACTCCTCGATGTATGAATTAATGATACGTATTTGGATGTTCTTGTTGGTTAGTTGGATGTGTTGAGATCTACCGGAGGAGACCTGAACCTTATCTCTCTTGTCTCTCTAGGATCTTTCCATCCCAAATAAGCCTTTCTAAGATCCCTTGTTTCACCTCTAATTCTGTCAAGCGGGCTGGAGTTAAATGACCTCTGGTCTGATCTATAGATAGAGTTAGTTGGTTCTCCTCCCTTTCATTTTACGTCCTTAATGTCCCATTCCAAATATCTCCTTTAAGATCCAAATGCTCTAGATGACTAGCCCAACTGAAAGCTTGCACATTGAACACAAGTAAATCCTTTCTTGACTCCATAGCCCAATGGCTTTGATGTTCTCTGAGTTATCTATCTCTACCTAAGCTTCCTCTTTTCTCATCCTTGTCTTATATTGGTCCTTCTTTTCCTGATTCCCTCCAACCAAACACAAACAAACAAACAAACAAACAACCATGAGCCTACAACTAGCCTAAAATCATAACCTAAGAGCTTCAAAGACATACACTTTGAATCATATAGAGAGATCCCTCTTTGGACCTAGGAAGGCTAGATCCTAAGGTCTAAAAGTGGTTCTATGTTGTCTCATCTTTTGGTCTTGTCAACCTGGCCAAAACATGGGAACCCCAACAGAAGTGTGTTAAAAAGTTGAGTTTTCATTCTTTGACTGCACTCAATGCACTGTTGAACAGGACACAGTGCTTTGCATAGCACTGTCTCCCTTCCAGGGCTGCGTTGCAATGCACTGTCTCCCCTTTGAGACTGTGTTGCCCCCAAGAATCAGTGAAATTCCATTGATGTTTTCATTGAATTTTCTTTCAGTTTGATTTTTTGCTGTGTTTTAAAGAGCTTGATACCTTAGATTGACCAGTGATCTTACCTAATCCTTCCTCCTTTGAAAGAAAATTTTGTTCAATGTTTATTTAAAGCGTTTTTCTTTATCATCGATGAATTAATTTCAAAGTATTTGCATTACTACATTAGATCCATTTACTTTTGAAAAAGCAAATTGTCGTTAAATTTTTCATTTCCTGAAAGGAGAAATTTTTGTTAAATTCCTCATTTTTCCTTCAAAAGAGAAATTGTTGTTTAAATTATTCATTTCTCAAAAGTAAAAGGCATTTGTTTTTATTGATTTGGTGCACTTAGTTTCCTTTTTTGCATTCATAACATTAAAGGGTCTGAAAAGAAAAACCTACATTTGCATATAGTGGATTGTGTGTTTTTCAAAAGGAACAATTAGGAAAGATGCATTTCAGTTTGTGCTCTTTGATTGTTTTCTCTCAAATTGATTTATCTTTCCCTCTAGTAGCTATGATTTTCAATGAAAAACTAAAAGTGAAAGATTTCTTATCATTTTAGTTTTCATTTTAGGAATTTCCAATACATAATCGCGGTGGACCTTGAAAGGAAAATTGATAGACAAGATCAACTTAATATTTATCTCAATTTACCTAACAAAGAATTGGAACCATAACAATAAAATTTAGGTGGTCTAGGCTAGAGACATGTTCTGGCGTCGTAAAACATAGCAGTTGTCATTAATTGTTTGCGATACATTCCAAGTGTGATACCTCACTCCACGTACATAAGTATATCGTAGCTCGTCCACGTAATTTCGGGTATATCGGGTGGTGTTATAGTACAGAAAGTATAAAGGGGTGCTCTCACTGTGTGGTTTTGCATCAAATAGTGCTGATACAGACTTGAGCCTCCACGTACCTTCAAGTATATTTGGGAGGAAAATTTTAGGTTGCTATCCATCCATAGTGAACCGAGTCGAGCACCTTGTAAATTGTGATGCACCGAACACAGCATTTGGGGAGATTTCCTTCCTGTACTTCTTGGTTTGCTAGGAGGTATTCTGCAGTTCATAGTTTCTTGGTAAATCTTTTGCCTAGCATTACCATTTTATTTTTTTTATTTGTTTTTGGTTAAAATAAATCAGTAATCATGGAAGAAAAAAATCCTTTCCCCTATCGTTTGCATAGATTAGCATTGAAACCAACTTTACCACCAGAAGTCACTCCTGGTTGTCGAAGGAGACAACACTCTACCAAATCAAGTACTATTAGTACCTCTGGTGAAACATCATCTTCCCATATACTAGAGTTGGCACAAGTTGTTTCTACACATAATGGTTCGTCTATTGTTGTCGAAACGGACTCCTCACAACTACCCATGGTCACGATCCATCCAATCAGTGAGACCATACCTCCTGTACCCGACGTTGTTCAACCAGAAGTTGATCCAGATCCTGTTTCCTTTTTGCCAGAACATTTGAATCCCGAACTCAAACAACCGGAAGTTGTTCCTACATTGGTCATCCCACAATTTTATGTAGCCATTGAGTCTCCCATATCACACAGTCAACCTCCTGAAATATACTTTGGGCCTGATGGTGAAATACTTCCACTTGGTTTTATTTCGATTGAAGAAATCCCACAAGATGAGACACCTTTAACTCCTACCCATTTTGGGGAGGATATTTACCTATACGAGTCTTTTCCTTAATCACCACCATCTACTTTTATTGATCCTTTTTCTATTCAAAATCTTGTCGATTCAAAAAGGTATACATTTGGTCAAGTAACCATGCTTGAATCAACATCTTCGGTTGGGCCATCAATTCCAATTACGTCAGTACCAGCCCTCGCTACACCGTCTATGTTTACAACTTCACCAGAGTCATATTTTCATGGTGGCCCTATGGTCCCATTAGGTTATAAATCTTTATCTGGAATTTTCTCTGGTGCATCTTCAAAGCCATGGACTTCACCAATGTCATCGTCTGGTATTCTAATTGGTAAACCTATAGTAAGTACTGAACAAATTGATTCTTTATACACATCATCAGGGCAATATCAAGCTGGTCCTTTTGGGTTTATTCCATCCAATACCATATCAACTGGACTCCCTGCATTTAGAGAGAAATATTTTCCATCTTATTATCCTCCTCATGCTAGGGGGGAACCTTTGGTCACCCACTATGACAGTACTCCGTCACTTTTTGTTCAATCTAATGTCGAAATGAATGTTTGTCAATGGCAGCCCACTGTGCCTATCCAACCACAAACGGTTTTACACTCGTATCAACCAGTTCAACTTGTTACAACCACATCATTCCCATTTGTTAATACATATTTACCCCTATTACAAAATCAAAATTTTGTACAACAACCTTTTCATGCAGGTCCTTCAACTTAATACCCTCAAGTATTGGGTCCATAGACTCCAAATCCTTTGGTTAATTTACAACAACAACCTGTACCTGGAATCATTTATTCACAAGTTGGTTTACCATTTTATGGGATGTCATAGCCACAACCAGGTTATACATATCCTCAACCGAATCCAAGTTATCCTAATTTGGGTTATAACATTGGTGGACAGACCCCTTGGGAGCCTCAGGCGCAAATTCCTCAACCTTCATTTCAACAAGTATCATATCCAGGTTTTGGTCAACATAATCCTCAAGCGTTTGCTTTTCAAAAAAACCCCTATCTGGGTTACCAGCAGCAAATTCCTTATGTTGGTGCTGAAAGACCTATTTCTCAAGCAATTCAATAATACCCTAGCTATGCTCAACCTGACCTTAATAGATAGTTTCCTTTTTTCGCAACTTTAGAGTTACTAGATTTAAATTGGCTAACCAATGATCCAATTAACTATGCTCCTTGGTGGCTAATGATACCTCACAAATTACCCTCGGATATTACTAAGTTCAATGGAAACCCTAGGGAAGACTCGTCGACTCATGTCATGACTTATCATTTGTGGTGTTCATCAAACTCCCTGAAAGATGATTTTGTTTGACTACGTCTTTTCCAGCGCATGCTCACTAGTCTGGCTGCAAAATGGTACACTGAGTTACCTAGAGTTTCTTTTGATAATTTCACTGCCCTAGCTACTATCTTTTTGACTCACTTCCAGTTACCCATACGATATGAAACTGGAATGGAACTCGAGACAAATTTCAAACAGACTAATGCTACTCACATTTCTGATCATATTCATGAGTGGCGTCGTCATCATAGAATCGTTAAGACATTTTTTCCAGATCATCTCTTTGCTGAGTGGTTCATTAATTCCTTCTTGCCATCTATAACTAAGGATGTGGCTAAGGGTGGCATCATCACAGAAAAGAAAGTTATTTCTCATGCCCAATATTTAGACTTGATTTATACTCAGTCTGGCACGCTCTATGAAAAAATTCCTAACACGTTGATATCTAATTTTACTGTTCCTCCTCAATGAAAGGACTCTCACACCGGAGATGGCTTGATTGGTACTGCAAGCACACATCATACTATTGCATCTGATCCTGCACCTTTTTCCGAAATTAATGTCATGTCATTTGATAAGGGAAAAAGTGAAAAGCAACCTGGAAGTAAGAAAAAGGGGAAAACTAAGAAAAAGAAAACTTCTAACCCGCAGAAAAGATCATCTGATCAATCGCCACTTCTAACCCGCAGGAAAGATCATCTGATCAATCATCTGGAACTAGGAAACCTCATTATCCATGCATAATCTATAATGAGGAAAACTTTGTTCGGATTTTCCTCACCACGCTAAAGTTTCCAAAATCATTAAAAATTTCCATGCGTCAAATGTGTTGACAGATCTGTTTCCGAATCCAAACACAAACTTGGATGCTACGGATCCAGCTTCTAGTTCCCAAGTGCTTATGTTATTTGTCACAAAACCTTCAACAGATTTTTTGGTGTCAACGTGTAATAAATATTATGGTATTCAGGTCATTGATCAACCTACTACCTCGACTACGAATCCATCTACAGAATCAGTACCGCCTACTGCTATTCCTGAATTGACGATTAAGCCACCAAAGGGAGTCATTCATAAATAGACATATAATCCTCAAGAAAGAGATGCACAAAATTATAATATATTTGAAGACTTGGCTCAATCCCCTTCAATTATGTCTTCTCTTGAGGTATTACAAAATTGTCCCTCCCAAAAACATGCTTTATTGTCGGCTATTGGTGGAATTGATTCAACTGATTCTAATCTCATTGTCTTTAATCATACGGGCTATGTGCCGCAACTAACAACAGAATTGGCATTCTCCATACAATTAAATGTTCTCAATCACCTTGTTCATCATAATATTATTGATGAGGGATAATATACATGAATTATGTCTCTAAATTTTTGGAAGTCACTTGGCTCACCGCGCTTATCTCAATCATCAACGACGTTGAAGGCTTTCGATGGACGTACATATAATCCTTGTGGTTTTATTAATAACCTGCATGTTGAACTAGGGGGAAAAACAATGAATGTTGATGTCAAGGTTGTTGACAGACCCCTTGAATATAATATTCTACTTGGAAGGCCATGGGTATATGCTATGACTGCAATTGTTTCTACATATTTTAGAATGGTTGCCTTTCCATATAAAGGTACTATCACAGTCATCAATAAACAATCCTTCTTTGTCTCCACTTCACAGGTAACTGGAAGTGTTCCGTTCATTCATGCACCCTAACTAGCACTTCAGAACATTCGTGTAGGACTCTTAAAGGATTCCAATCTCATGGGAACCTTTGCATTACCCTCGCCTGTGACATCAACAACAATTGAAAGTATAGAAACCTGCTACATGATCTCTTCCACTCCATCTGGCTTAAGGAAGAGTACGGCTGATTATGAAATTTTTGTGTTGGATGAGTTTCTGTCACCCAACCCTATTGAGCTGGCATAGCAATCAATCTATCTGGCTTGGGCAGCGAATCGGAAATCAGTGTCGTGGGTTGTTTGGGTTGATCATTCCTTAGATTCTGGTACTCCTTCTGATCGTTTTTCCTCAACATTCTTGAAAAATGAGAATATTTTGGAAGAAATGATGTCAGAAGGAGAACCATGGGAACATTATCATCATCATTCCCATCTTCCTAATTATGAAGAAAATAAAATTAGTGAACTATATCACCCATCAATCAAAAATTTATTTTCGAATTCTTTACCAAGTAATGCAATCGATTCCGAGAAAAATCTGTCAAATATTGAAGAAACCATTTCTATCGATATTTTGACCAAACCTAGCATTGTAGAAAATATTCATGTCAACATATCTTGTTCTCCATCAGAACTCGAATCATATCGCTCTCTATTTCATGAATTCCATGACGTATTTTCTTGGTCTTACGAGGAAATGCAAGGCATAGATACTATTATTGTTGAACACACTATTAATATGTATCCTGATGTCAAACCAGTGTGTCAACGCCTCCATCCTGTTCATCCAAAGAAGGCTACTACCATCAAAGCAGAAGTTGAGAAACTTTTGCGTGCTGGTTTCATTTACCTTGTTCC
This sequence comes from Pinus albicaulis, assembly GCA_034641835.2. Classification (NCBI taxonomy): domain Eukaryota; kingdom Viridiplantae; phylum Streptophyta; class Pinopsida; order Pinales; family Pinaceae; genus Pinus; species Pinus albicaulis. The sequence goes on along the minus strand of CM076583.1, from coordinate 237,959,349 downwards.
GCTAACTGAGTGGGTTTCCAAAATAGTTCCTATCATGAAAAATCAAGGAACCATCAGAGTTTGTGTCGATTATAGGGATGTCAACATTGCTTGTCCAAAAGAAAACTATCCTACTCCCTTTATCGACCAGATTATTGACGATTGTGCTGGATGTGAAATATTTTTGTTCATGGATGGATTTTCCAGTTACAATCAAATCAATATCCACCTAGAGGATCAACATAAGACAACATTCATCTGTCCCTGGGGAACATTCGCTTATAGGAAACTACCGTTTGGTTTAAATAACGCTGGGGAAACTTTTCAAAGAGCAAAGGATTATGCTTTCAATGGAATCAATCACAACATTCATCTGTCCCTGGGGCACATTCGCTTATAGGAAACTACCGTTTGGTTTAAATAACGTTGGGGCAAATTTTCAGAGAGCAATGGATTATGCTTTCAATGAAATCAATCACATTGTTCAATATTGTCTAGATGATTTACCAGCACATTCATGAAATCAGACTGATCACCTGATGCATCTGAGAGCCATTTTCTTACGCTGCCGACACTACAAAATTCGCCTCAATCCACATAAATGTGTGTTTTGTGTTGGTTCTGGTCGTTTGATTGGATTCGTAGTCTCAAAAGAAGGAATTCGAATTGACCCATTGAAGGTTCAAGCCATTCTTGATTTTCCTGTGCCATCAAATTTACTTAAGATACAGAAACTTCAAGGAAAGGCTAACTTCCTAAGGAGGTTCATACCCAACTACACTGAAATGGCTAAAGGATTTACTCGACTTTTGAAAAAGGGGGTTCCCTTCCATTGGGACCAAGTTGTGCAAGCTTTTTTTAATGTTGTTAAGGGTACTCTTGTCTAGGCTTCATTAATGTATCCCCTTAATTATTAGAATGATTATTTCCTATATATCGCCGCAACTGAAACAACCATTGCTATGGTATTGATCCAAGTAGAAGATGGGATAGAACATCTAATTTATTATTTGAGTCGTAATCTCAATGATACGAAAGTTAAGTATTCGTATGTAGAAAAGCTTTCCTTGGCAGCTGTTCAAGCTGTCCAAAGATTTCGCCACTAAATCCAGTTCCGAAAAACCATTATCATTTTGGATTGCAACCCCATGACTTATATCTTATCACGTCAATTGCTGGGGGGGGGAATATTCAAAATGGATTGTCATTTTGTAGGAATTTGATTTGGAATTCATTAAATCCAAGTCAAAGAAGTCTTTAGTTTTGGCAGAGCTTCTTTGTGACCTTCCCTCTGATAGTACTGCTACTACGTCAAAACCATCAATTCCTGATGAGTCTCTATTTCTGATTGGATCATCTGATCCTTGGTATGGATATTTCATCATTTATCTCCAAACTCAAACTTTTCGGCCTGATACCTCTCATTCTGAACAACGACGCATTCGATACCAAGCCAAAGATTATTTGATCGTCGGTGATACAATTTATTGTCATGGTGTCGATACTATTTTAAGAAGGTGCCTCACTCATGAGGAGGCTGAAAAGGTTTTAAATGATTGTCATGCTATGGCATGTGGTGGAAATTTTTCTGGATACACTATCGTGCAGAAGATACTCTGCGCTGGTTACTTTTGGCCTACCATATTTGGCGACTGCATTCTCGCGGTTAGAAGTTGTCATGCGTGCCAGATTTTTTATCGTAAAATCCTGAAACCGCCAACACCAATGCATCTTGTTATCTCTGTGGGACCATTTTCGAAATGGGGTATTGACTTCATGACCTATAACCCTCGTTCGTCTCGGGGGCATGGTTATATTATTGTCACAGTAGACTACTTTACCAAATGGGCTGAAGCGATGCCTACATTCAACAACATAGGACAGACAACTGCATTGTTTTTCTTTAATCATGTTATTGCATGGTTTGGGGTCCCACAGGCTATAGTTACAGATCATGGGGAGAATTTTTGCAACCACATGATGGCTAAATTGATGACCAAGTTAGGATTGTCACATGATAATTCTACACCTTATTATCCACGATCAAATGGACAAATCGAATCTATCAACAAGATTCTTAAACATATGCTTCAACGAATGATAGGAGTTCATAAAAGAAATTGGCATTTGATCCTGTACTCCACCTTGTGGGAGTATCGAACCTCGATGAGAAATGCGACTGGATTTACTCCCTTTCAATTGGTGTATGGTCTGGAAGCTATCTTGCCAATCCAATGTGAAATACCGTCGTTAAAACTCGCGATCGACTTGTTGCCTGACACCTCAGAAGAAGAATCATGTCTTTTAACCTCATCCATCTTGATGAAACACGTCGTGAAGCTCAATTGGCCAAGGAAGCACATAAGAGATGTATAATGGCACAATAAAATAAAAATGTCCAACCTCGCATTTTCTCAAAGGGTGACTTGGTCCTTCTTTATGATCAAGAAGCTGATGTAATAGGTACAAGGAAATTTGAGCCATTATGGCATGGCCCCTATATTTTCAAAATATTTCTTGCTAAGGGTGCCTATGAGTTGGTTGATTATGATGGAATTCCATTGGCGCAGCCTAGAAATGGGTTGTATTTGAAATATTACTATGCTTAATCATGAGCATAGTAATCTTTTGTATTATATTGTATATATATGTTGTTGATTTGCATTCACTATCTTAGTTTGTTTTTTTAGAGTTTTCTTGATGTTAGTAATCTGCTTTACATTTCATCGCAGATGTCTAAATCTTTGAAACCATTTTTTGGATATGTTGATGGTGCTAGTCATAGTACGCATAATCTATTCTCTGCAGCGTGGGCCATTTTCACTCCGAACGACGAGTTAGTGAGTTTTCAAGGGATTTGTATCGGTAGTGTTAGGTCCCTGTAATTTGTCAGATTGGCAAGACCAAATTGAACAAAGGTAACATCAAAAAAATATTTGGAGCCCTGGGACCTAGCCTTCCTAGACTCAGAGAGGGCTCTCTCTCTATATTTGTGTAAAAGGTATAAAATTGATTGATTTTAGGGTTTTGATTTTAGGCTAGTTATAATGATAGGGTTTGTTTGTTTGTTCTGTTTGGTTGGATAGGTTGTCAAGTAGAATAGATAGAGTTAGAGAGATTCAGACCATTGGGCTATGAAGTCTGCAAAAGGTCTTTGAAAAGTACAACAATAGGTCAAGGGTGTTTTAGAGGGCAAGTTAAAAAATTCAAATGGATCTTCAAAGCTTATGTGAGTGATGTGAACATTAAATTGTGAGATTAGTAGGTTTAAAGGGAAGTTAAGAATCCTTTAACAAATACTTTAACAAGAAGGGCCTTTAAGGTCACTATGCATAAAAAAATAACCAAAGACAAGGCATACCATAAACTACTTTGATCAAATTTCACCAAGTAAACCCTAAGACAACAATCCAACAAACCCTAGAGAGCAAGGAACTTGTAAATTCTCTAGTGATTTCACCTTCAGGAAAAGAAAACATTCAAGATAACATATAGTAATGATCAAAGAGTAGGGAAATCATAAATTCCTTAGTAAAACTATGAAAGACCTTCAAATCAACAATTTAAGATGGAATAAAGGACAGGGAAAACCATAAACTTCCTAAGCCAAACCCTAATTAGCTATACTTCAAAGAAAAAAACCTCAAAAAAATTGTTTTAAGTTATACCAAAGGACAGGCCTAACCATGAAATTATTTGGAATTGGATCCATTAAGAAATTAAGAATTCTCTAATCTGACCTAGCAGAGGAAAACATTAAAGCAATGGAAGCAGACAGAATTAAGGTGTTTCTAACAGCATATCTTAAGCTAAAATTTCTATTCTATTGCAAGAGAAAGATGCACAATATGGAAACATAAGAAGAAAAGTGTAAAATCAAAGAAACCATCACCATTAACCATGTTCATGAATCCTACAAATGTGCTTGTCTCATTGATATATAGTCCAAAACCTTCACAGTGCTCAAAAACCAAAAACTCCTTACAACTCAAAGTCTATGAAGTTTAACTGAAAAATCAACCAACATGAAAAATGAGGCCTCCATGCAGTATTTAACTTGCAAAGGAGGACCAAAACCCTAGCTAGGGTTTCAAAATGTCATTAACTACATCATAAATGTCATTTTGTCCTATGAGACCATGCAAGGCCCAAGGCACAAATATCCTAACTTAATAAATGCAAAAATGAATGCTAACATAACTCCTCAGCTAACTATGGAGTGATTTTCCTCAAAAATCCTCAAAAAATATTTTTCATTAACTCCAAGTGTCTTTTTTTGACTTTCTGGCAAGGGCACAGTGCCAACACAGGAAAATCACCTGTGTTGTAGTTGAGATTTGGAGGCCTTACCGGTGTCCAAATGAGCTCCATGATATCTCATTGGAAATTTTGTCTTGTCTAGTTTCCAAAAATACCTTGGGTTTATATATTGGAGTCTATATACCTATTCAAAAACCAATTTTTCCTAGACTACTAAGGGTGCAATGCCAGTGCTGAAAAGAGGGCAAAAGGGTGATTTTTTGCTTCTTTTTGGCACTTTTGGAGGACCATTTTTGCTCCAAATGTCTTGAAACTTTGTGTGGGTGATGTCCTTGGCCTGATGAACATAAAAATTCAAATTTTTACTCCATTTGGTGCCCCAAAAAAGAGCGTAGCGCCAATCATGTTGCACACTTGTCCCTTCAAAACAGTTAAAATTTCAAAAACTCAAAAATGTGCCAAAATTTGGATTTGTCTTGATGATCATGTCTGGGATGCTTGTAGGTATGCATCAGCAAGAATTTCAAGCTTTTAATTGTCCTTTTCCTCTTTTAGTGCTTGAATATCTGCAATGGCTCGTTTGAGCTTGGGCCTTGCACTCTTGTTTCTTAAGGCATAATGCCTTGCCATCTTATTTTTCATGTCAAGGTCTCTCTTGGTCTTCTCCAGATGATCCTGTAAGTGCACATTTTCCCTCTCTAGCTAAGATTCCCTATCATAATATATTTCCATGGCAAGCAACTCACTTGGAGTGAGCTTCTCTACCAATGTTGTCTCTTCCTCTCTTTCTTTGACTCAGGCTTTCTTCAATCCAATTGTCCTTGGCCTCTTCTTAGGAAGTTGTTCTTCCTGTTCTTCAATGTCATCATGAGTGCCCAACACCTCATCTAGCTTTTCCTTGGCTCTTTCAACCTCTTTTCGAGCTCTGATAGCTCTGATCTCACAGATAGCCTTCTCTGCCTCCAGTTGCTTGTTTTCAACCTCAAGGAAGTGGATCAAATTCTTAGCCCTACAAATGTTTTTTGTAGATCCATAATTTGAGCATCCTTGCTTTTAAGCAGCATTCTTGTGATCCTCTCCTCATTCTCATCATCACTGTCAAGGTGAATTAGCTAAAACTCTTGTTCAGTTTCATGCCTATCTTCCTCTTCTTCATCAATGAACTTTTCCTTACATTTGTCAAGATGTTTGGTTGATGTAGAAGGCATGGCCCCTTTCCTCTTAAGGGCAGAAAACACATGCCTATTTCTCCTTTAGTAGGTCAAAGGAAAAGGCTCAATGTTACTCATCTCAGTGATATCTGTTTCCTTTATACACCATCACTACTTTCTTTCTCACTGCCATCAGTCTCACTTTTATTTTCCTCACTGCCATAATTGCTCTTTTCCTCACTGCCTTCTTCTTCATTGACATTTGACTCACTGATTGATTTCTCATTATTTGATTCATCATTTCCATCTGCTTCATTGTTTGATTCCTCATTTTTTGATTCCCCATTTCCATCTACCTCACTGTTTGATGCACCAGTACCATGAGATGATGGTGAGGGATTGTGAGAGGGTAATGAAGGAGGATCATCATGGGGTGAAGGTATGTGAGTGGATGATGATGGATGAGTAGTGGGGTGTGATGGTGAAGGAGGAATGGGAGGATGAGAAGATGAAGGTATATCTTGCTGAGGATGGGCTTGTGGAGTAGTAAAAACTTCATTGGCAATGAAGGTATCCCATGGAATACTTTCTGTTTTAGTTGGTGCATAACCACCATTTTGATAAGAGAGTGATGGAATAGTTTTTGCATCTGCTGAGGATGGTATCTCTTTTGCACTATGTAGGACATTTTATCAATGCTTCTATAGAGGTAATATGGTATGTGCAACATCCTCACTCTAGTAAAGTGCATAAGCAACCTGATGTGGTAGGAGTAAATACGAGAGAACCTTCCCTCACATGTAAAATAATTCATGATAATTCTCATCATAGGTGTATATATATCAAGAAATTTTGAGAAAAGAAAGATAGATTTGTGGTGGTATTTATACATAGTCTTTAGGTAGGGTTCAAAGTAGCTCATGTCTAGGTTTTCCTACTTGAACCATTTCTCACCCACACTTGGTATGCCTGTGGCATTGGCAATGGAATCTGTAGATAATGCAAAGGTGACCCCTGCAATATTAACTTGTTTTTCATCCAAGTTAGTGATAAATAATCTAGTTAGCTCTGGGTGGTTTTGTACCTGCTGTACCTTCTCACAAAATTCATAGCAACCCATGTGTTTGAAACAAGAAACAGTAAGGGGAGATTCCATTAGCTCCCTTGTGTTGGGGTGTTCAAATATGTTGATCTTTTCACCTTTGTGCTCATGCCTCCTTGGAATTTGAGCCTCTATATCACTGCCACTGTCTCTCTCTCTTGACATTTTGTAAACTCTGTTTTGCCAACCCTGTAGTGTAAATGGAAATGGAATGAAGAGATGGTGATGAAATAGCAGTTTAGGCTAATGAGGGAATGAGTAAGTGAGGGTATAGGTATATCAGGCTGAGTGAGAGGCTAAAACACTTAATGAAAACTCCCAGTTGTGAAATTACCATTTTTTTTTACTGATACTGTTCATAGTCAGATGGAGTGAGGTTCAAACAGTGATTTCAAGTATGAAATTTAGGGTTTCTCTTAGGGTTCAACTTTTTTCAATTACAAATCATCAAAAAGCTTGAAAATGTGGTTAGGGATTCCACTTACCATTTATAAGTGCTTTGGAGGACCTTGGAGGAAGCTTGAAAGAAGTTTGAGGTGACTTGAGTGGTTAAATTGCTTGGAAAGCCCTCTTGGCCAAGGGCACATTGTCGAGGCTAAGTGCGCAGCGCCGGTGCTGAGGGCGCAGTGCCGGTGTAATATTCCCAATTAGCCCAAGCTAATGGGAATATACAATTTTGTTTCATTTTCCTATTGTATAAATAAATGTGTAAAGGAGGACATTAAAAACTCCTAAAAATAGTGAATAAATCAATGCCCCATGTGAACAAGGTTAAATATGGGCTATGTAAATAAAACACCCTTATGTGTGAAAGGGATTGATCTATTTGACTAGGTCAACCATGACCAAATCAAAAACGTTGTCTAGAAGAAGTGATCCTCATTGATAGGTTCAACAGGTTTAGTTTAGGTACATGCATGTAGAAACTACCCAAGCCATTGAGATGGTTTAGGGTTTCAGCGAGTTCTCTTGCTCAAAGGAAGAGGAGGATAACATAGAAGGTTGAGATGAACAATCTATTCCCCGAAGATTTTGTATGTTTATAAATTTCACTTATTCTGTAAATTTGTTTGTGAAATAGTATTTACATTTAACCTTTGGGTGTTCTTGATCAGAATCCCACTATCCATTGAGAAGCTCTTGGAGGAGTCTTGCATTTCTCTTGACCAATATCAGGCTGACCATTCTTCCAGTAACAGATCCACAGTGAGGTTTGGTTGTCTTTATCATGACTGATCACCAGATCTGACATTAAATGTCTTTAGGTGGAAGGAAAGCCTTCTATCCCCCTGGCAAGAGAGTATTGGATGAGGAGATCTCATTTTCAGATCTTGGCTTGAGGCCACACCATGTTCTAGAGCCTACAATGCAGTCCATCTTCCAATACTGCGTTATTTTCAAGAGAGAAAGTTGCAGGGTGTTTTGGCACATTTTGGAGGAGAGATCTCTAGTGTTGGGAATATGCCCTTCAATGTGGTGATCCGTGGATTACAGATCTAATCCATGTTCCATTTAGATCCGATATGAATACTGATGTATTTTCTTCAGAAATTTTGAATCATTCTGTAGATCTGCTGCATTATATCTCAGATCTACTCCATGTACTTCACTTTTTGCTGAAAACCCCAAGGGGCATTTGAAGAGGATACTCTATAGTGTGTAGATCTGATATAGATATATATTTTTGTACATAGATCTTCTCTAGATATGAAGTGTAATCTACAGCTCTTTTCAACTAATAAAATAACGTTGTCAAGCTTGTACAGTCATATCATATGGTTTCAACCCCTTATTTTTGAGTGTTTCTTCATGTAATGTCTTCTATTTCCTGTTCTATAATGTATGGGATTCAATATAACTCTGATTTTCTGATATAAATGACATTATTGAGCCTCCATATTGGCCTCCTACTTTAGTTTGGCTGAACTGCGTTATTTTTTAGCAGTCTTGTTTTGTATTGCTGCTTGTTCCCATTTTGGGATATTACAGTGGTATCAGAGCAATCATCTTGGCACAGACTGTGCTTTCTTGAAGAGCCAAAGCTAATATGTCTTCAGAAGAATATGAGCCTCTTACTGACAGAGAGAAGAGGTCTCTAAGAAGAAGATATAAGAAATTTGATTACACAAATGATGATCAAGACAAGGGTAAAGCCCTTGAATCTGGAAGTGATGAAGATGGAAAGGAGTTTGCAAAAATTCTTTTGAAATATATGCAAGATCTTGCTAGAGAGATCAAAGAGATGAGAATGGACAGAGTAAAAAACATCTCCTAAGATATTTCATCTTGGGGAAAGCTCTGGCATATCTCACCATTGGAATGATCAACCAGTGAATCAGCCACAAGTTTCCCAACGCTCCACCATGCCTACCTTTTTGGCTGTGGGAAATGAAGGGTTACAAGAACAAGCATCCCTTGAAGACTACTTTGAAGAATATGAATCTCAAAATTAGAGATTCAAAGATCACTTTAGTTTTCAAGAGTTCTGTCACCTGAAGGACAAAAGAAGACCAAGGCATCAGCATAGAGATGGTGGATTCACTCAGAATCATGATTGACATCACTCTATGGGAAGATTATTTATACCCAATTTTTATGGGTCATCCAAGTGTTCTGCCAAAGCATGAGTAGAAAAAATTGAAATCTACTTCCAGTTGAACAAAGTTCCTGAAATGGAAGCTACCAAGATTGCAGCGCTGCACTTTGAAGGTGAAGCACATGACTGGTGGTTCCATGGCTTGTATACATTAGGTCATGCCAATGTGACTGCTTATTCTGAGTTGAATAGAAGAGTGGTAGAGAGATTTGACAGAAGATATCCAGAGGCACCTTTCATGAGCCTTGCAAAGTTGAAGCAATCAGGTAATACAGAGTCTTATATTTCTGAATTTTTGAGATTATCTGTTATGGTTCTTGACTTGTTTGCAGCAAGAAGGGTGTATATGTTCATCGATGGTCTAGATGAACCTCTTCATGGGTTGGTAAAATGTACCAAGCCCACTACCTTGCATGATGCCATTGAGAGGGCTAGAGACCTTCAATATTCCTTTCCAAAAGCAAAGGCAAACTTTCAGAACAAGCCCTCTTTCCTTTCTAAAGGGAAGGAAGAGAAATTTTCTCCTTCCAAGGAAGCTCATTCAAGAAGCCTCTTGATATTGAAGTCTAGAGAGATCTAAGAAGAAAGAAGCTATACTTCACTTTCTAAGAACCATGGGTACCTGGACATATATGTGCTGTTGGTAAAGCACATTACATAGAGGTCTTCTCAGATTTTGAGGAGGATGAAGATGATGAACCAAGAGGGGGTCATAGCGCTGACAATGTTGAGGGAGATCCAACACCATCAGGAGATGGAAATGGAGCATTTTCTCCTATTGGAGGAACTCTTGCATCTTTGAGAGGAGTACCCAAGTACTTAACCGTAAGAGTTCAAGGTTTAATCATGAATCAGAGAGTTTCTGTATTGATTGAAAGTGGGGCCACCCACAACTTCATTGATGTCCATCCTTTACAAAGGAGGGCCATACCCACTGATACTTTTGAGGGATTCTCTTTTTTGGTCCCAGGAGATAGAACAATGAAATTTATGCATTATGTCCCATCACTTTCAGTCACCATGGGATCCTAAACCTTGGTGGATCACTTCTTTGTAGTTGACATACCAGACACCAATGTTAGCTTGGGTGTTCAATGGTTGATTACATTGGGGAAAGTCACCACTGATTGGGAGGATTTGAAAATGGAATGGGTGGACAAGAATAGTGGTGAACCTCACATGATCAAAGGCATGCATACTTCCCTCTCACATAACACTTGCACACAAAAAATAGAGATGGATTTGCACAGTGGAAGCAAGGACTTTACAGTCCCATCTATTATGTTCATGAGATTTTTTCATAGGACACTGCTATCTAGTGGAAAACCACCTGGGAGGCCACCTAATTCAGATTTTGTGGGGAAGACCTCACAACTTGCTGCTCCAAACTTAGATCTAGGAGGGGTTGGAGCACTTGAAGACAAAGCTACATCGCTGGGAGACTTGGGTAAGCTCATGGAGGAGGGAAATCGTTTTCCCTTATCATCATCACCCTCTCTCATTTCTGGATATGCGCTATGGGAGGAGAAGAATTAAAGGAACAACCTTCCAACACACACCTTTGGCATAGGAGATGTCAAGGAGGAGATCAGCAACATGACAGACATTTCTGTTGATGCATCATCAACGCTTTAATTGTTGAGCAGTGTAGATCTATATTGGAAATCCCAACTACTAGTGGATTATTCCAAATATCTTCACACATGTATGATACTTGATGACCAGCTGCATGAGGAGGGCTACTTAGTGCAAGGAGGGGTCATCCATCATCATGGTAGGATTGTCTTTTCTATAGCTTCTAAGCTCAAGCAGAAGACACTACAAGGAGAATACAAAGAGTTTTGTTTTAGTCACAGACATGCCATGATGGTCTACAACGTCATCATGAGGGACCTTGATTGGGAAGGCTTGAAAGAGGAACTACATCAGAATTTTAAAAAATGCATGAACTATGTGGAGTTGGGGCAGCCATGGGACTCTATGAAAGAGTAATTTTAGCCATCTCTTCCTTCTTTTGAAAGAGGATAAATATCCATGCACAACTCCATGTGTATGAGAGACATTGTTGGTAAAGGACCTGATCATGTAAAGGAAGTCTTATTTTCTGATTGTACATGTTCTTTTACCATTTTTATGTAGGCCATGACTCCTAAAAGGAGTAATGTATCATGCAAATCTCATGGAAAACATTGGACAAATAAAATTTCTGAACTTGGCCACTCCCTTGATGTGCAAAGGGAGATTTCCTTTCATGATGGGTGCTTCCCAAAAGCACCAAACATATCTCACACTTTCAGCCATAGTGAGATTACATGTGCAGCAAGTAAGTGGTGGGGAAACCACTTACCACACCTTGATCTGATGCAGGCAGGAGATGCACTACGTTTGTAACATATGTGGGACTATGACCCACCTCTACATGCTCAAATTTCTGTTTTCTTGTATGTAGTTTTGCTTCCATACGTTGTAATATCCCAAAATCGGGACTGCTAGCAAGGCATGCCTAAAAAACGCATTTTTCAGGAATGGCTACTACAAGATTTGAAACCAAGACCTATATCCCTTAGATCAATGTATCTAAGACCAAAATCCAAGAGGAGGCTCAAAATAAATCCCTCTAGGTGGGTTAAACAGGTCTCCCACACTTAGTTGTCTTGAAAAAGTGCCCAATGAAGGGTCTGTAATAATTCTTGAATAAGAGATGGAATAAAAACATTATTTTTATTAGCTGTGAGACAAGAAGATGTAAATAGCCTTCTCTTTGATATTATAGTAGAAAATGTATACAATGCTTTGAGGAATTAATCACTCAAGCTAGTCAATGAAAGCCTCAATGAGACATGTACATGAGAATAGAGAAACACTACAACACAGAAATGTCATAAGGGTAAAATAACGCAGTTCATTGGAGACACTGCAACATACTAAATCATAATAAAAATATATAACAATATAAGGCTCAAGAAATGTGGGGTAGCAAGCTCTCAACCCCTAGAAACAATAGTACAACAATCCTTAGAAGGATTGGCTGAAATCTACAATTTGGAAAAATGTCGGAGTTGCAGTCCCAAAGACTGAATAGCAGCTGCAACTCAGAAAATGTATGGAGATGGCTGAAGATGATGCACAAACTGAAATAGACCTCCTCCAATAGATCTCTCAAGTGATAGGCTAATGCTAACACTGAAGATCTCACCCTCCAAAATAGTGGTGCAAACCCCCACTATAGATACACACTGAAATAACACACTCAAGGAGATGGATTGCACTGTAGTAGATGGGAGATGCTTGACGTGATGCCAAGATATGCAAATCAGCTCTGAAACCTTCCCCAATAACCTCCTAGAGGAATAGAAGCTCCCTCCTCTGAAAGATGAGCCAAGGAAATGGTGTTGTGGAACCCTCCACTGCAACACCCTACAACACAACGTTATACATCAGCAGAAATAACGTTGTAGCTGAAGGAGGTGGCTTGGCCTTGAGCCTAGATGTGGAGAAATGAAGTGAAATCCTTCAAGAGGCCTCTCAAGAAGGGGAAGGAATCCTAAACAGAAATCCCACTGCAACTCTGCTAAACAGCTTGAGAATGCAAAGAGTCTACATAGACCAAAATCAAATACTCAAACATAATCCTCTATGGTTGCCTCTTCCTCCTTTTATGCAAATGAAAACCTTCTTGCCTTGGACCCCACACATTAGGTTTTCCGCCACCAAGTGATCTTCCTCCCATTCAAACTGCGCTGTCTTCCCAAGCGATCTACACCCTCTTTGGCTGCGTTGTTGACTTGGTCCAACTTGACCTTGTCGTCATGCATTTTCCCCTTTTCACACTGGAAGGTGCAAAATAAAGCTACTCTATTGATCCCTTTCACACTATGAGGGATTTTATTCCTACTCATGGGTCTCCTCACCCATTTTATTCACCTCCTAGATGATATAAGCAAAATCAATGTTTCAATTAGCTTCATGCTAATTTTGGGAACATTACACACGTTGATGATATAGTTGTACTTTTTATGGGTATGTATGGAAGAAGGATGGGAGGCATGTATGTACCAAATGGAATGGAGACTCTCCATGAGTCATATGCTACATGTTTTAGGGAGAGTATTGGTTCAACCATGTTTGTTTCATTTGAGTTATTGACTCCCTATGGGATGGACTTTTTACATCTCATGATGACTTTGGAGGAACAATTCATGGAGGGTTGGATTGGTGAACACTTAGCTTGTAGAGGATGTGTAAAGGAGGACCTTAAAAATTATAAAGCAGGTGAATAAATCAATGCCCCATGTGAACAAGGATTAAAATAATTATATAGGCCAAAACACCTCTATATAAAAGGATTGGATTTATTTGTTGGTGCTCCATATTAATCAACTTGATTATCAGAAGAAGTGATCCTCATTGATGAACAATGCAGTTTTAGTTGGAGCCTACACATGTGAAAGAAGCTAAATCATTGAGATGGTTTAGGGTTTGGCAAGGTTTCTATCTTATAAAAGGAAAAGGAGGACAACATGAGAAGGTTATTGATGAACATATTATTTCTGAATATTTTTTTTATTTAGACATTTCTTATTCTCTTGACTGTTTAGTAGAGAATAGTGTTGTTTAGCACTGGGTGTTCCTGATCGGGAATCCCACCTCTTCCATTGAGAAGCTCTTGGAGGAGTCTTGCATTTCTTGACCACTATCAGGAATTTGGCTAAGCCATTCTTCCAACTACAATGCAGATCCTATTGAGGGTTTGGTTGTATTTTTAAGCTGCAACAAGTGGAGGCTAGATCTACACAGATCTAGGCCATTCTAGTGCCTTTTTTTTAGTGGGAAAGCCTTCTATCCCCCTGGAAAGAGAGTATTTGATGAGGAGAGCTCATTTTCAGATCTTGGATTGAGGCCACACCATGTTCTAGAGCCTACAACATAGTCCATCTTCCAATACTTTGTTATTTGCAAGAGAGAAAGTTGCAGGTGTTTTGGCACATTTTGGAGGAGAGATATCTAGTGTTGGGAATCTAACCTTCACTGTGGTGATCTGTGGATTACAGATCTAATCCATGTTCCATTCAGATCTGATCTGAATACTGATGTATTTGCTTCAGAAATTCTGAATCATTTTGCAGATCTGTTGCATTAGATTTCAGATCTACTCCATGTACTTCACTTTTTGCTGAAAACCCCAAGGGGCATTTGAAGAGGAGACTCTATAGTGTATAGATCTGATATAGATCTATATTTTTGTACACATATCTGCTCTAGATTTTAAGTGTAATCTACAACTCTTTTCAGCTAATAAAATAACGTTGTCAAGCTTGTACAGTCATATCATATGGTTGCAGCCCCTTATTTTTGAGAATTTCTTCATGTAATGTATTATATTTCCTATTCTATAATGTATGGGCTTCAATATAACTCTGATTTTCTGATATGAATGACATTATTGAGCCTCCATATTGGCCTCCTACTTTAGTTTGGCTGAACTACGTTATTTTTTAGCAGTCTTGTTTTGTGTTGCTGCTTGTTCCCATTTTGGGATATTACAACCTGTCGTTTTCTTAACTAGGCCTATCGGGTAAGGGCGCAGTGCCTTCCCTAGCGTGCATTTCTCACTTCCAGGCATGCAACACCAGTGTGAAATGTATGGAGGATTTTTTCCAAGGGTGCAGCGCCCGATCCCAGGTGTGTAGCGCTAGGAAAACTTGTCCCAATTTGACTTGGAAACTCCAAAATTCTTCACCCTTGAATGGTCTGATGATTTTGCAAGGAAAAAATGATTTGTTTGAAGTGTTTAGATGGACCTTTATATACTTGTAGATTTTAATTTATCATTGATAACCCATTTCATAATGTTTTAAGTCTTTTCACTATCTCACTAATGCTTTTTGACTTTTTTCTTGCAGGTGACTGAAAACATTAACTTGGTTTTCCCCTTTTCTCCTTCAGGCATAAAAAGCTCATTTTGACACCTTTGTGATTTAGCCACATAGTAAATTCTTCCAATTCTTGTGTAATTTCCTCCATGAAACTCAACTTAACCTTTTCACCTTTTTTTCTTGTAGTTTGCCAGGGTTATGAAATTTGCTTTTCTTCTGATCCTTGAGGCATGACATGCTCATTTGACACCTTTGTGATGATTTCACATACCAGAATTCTCAAACCTTTTGTGGTTTCCATCATGAATTTCACCTCAACATGTCACCTTTTCTCACTAACCCTCTTACACTGTTTGCATGCAGGTTCATAAAATGATGAATTTGACCTTTCTTTTGGTCATGGAGGCATGACAAATTCATTGTAACACCTTTGGGACTTAGAAACATAGAAAATTCTTCAAATTATTGTGTAATTTACACCATGGGGTTCAACTTACCTCTTTTTCTCATTTAGACATGGAAAGCTCATTTTTATAAGTTTGGGATATGATCACACAGTGACATCTTAAAAATCCTTTTGCTTCCACCATGGAGTTCAACTCATCATTCCATATTCTCTGGCCACTTTCCCAAAACCCTAGATGTTTGGAGTCCTTTTACAACAATCATCAGTGTTATCTTCTAAGTTCTCTATAGCCCTTTCAAGTTCATTCATTTCTGTCTAGTCCACCTCACCTTTTTTCCTATATTTCATCAATAGTATCTGATAGAATTTCTTCATATTTGGCCTTGTGTACCTCTTTCATGTCATTTTTGTAATATTCCCAAATAGCCAAGCTAATGGGAATATACAATTTTGTTTCAATGTTTTGTTTCATGAACAAAAATGTAAAGGAGGATCAATAAAACTCCAAATCAGAAAAATAAATCAATGCCACATGTGAACATGGATAAATATGGGCTATTTACATAAGTGCACTTAGGTGTGAAAGAGACTAGAGCACTTGACCAAGTCAACTAGGACCAAATCAACAACGCTGTTTAGATACAGTGAATCTCCCAGAGGCACATCGCAATTTTAGTTGGAGGCTTCCCATGTGAATGCAGTTAAATCATTGAGATGGTTTAGGGTTTGACAAGACTTTCATCCTATAAAAGGAAGAGGAAAACATAAGAAGGTTGTTGATTGTGTATATTTTTGAATATATTGTCTATTTAGAGATATATCAATCTCTGCTTTTTAGTTGAGGATAGTGTTGTTTAGCACTAGGGTGTTCTTTTTCAGGAATACCACCTCTTCCATTGAGGATCTCTTGGAAGAGTCTTGCTGATCTCATCCACTATCAGGCACCTAGCCAATCTCAACTTCCAACTACAACACAGAACAAAGATCCTATTGAGGGTTTGGTTGTCCTTGCAAGGTGCAGCAAGTGGAGTCTAGATCTGCTCAGATCTAGGCCATTCCAGGGCCTCTTTTCACTGAGAAAGTCTTCTATCCCATTGGCAAGAGAGTTCTAAACCTTTGGAGCTGATATTTCAAAAATTGGCATCAGGCCAATCCAGTGCTTCAACCTACATCGTAGTTTTCCTTCCAGGACTGCATTATTTGCAAAGAGGGAGTTGCAGGGGGTTTTGACACACTTTTTGAGGAGATATCTTTGATGTTGGGATTCTTTCCTTCACTATGGTGATCCATGGATTAGATTTCTGATCCATCTTTTGTACATATCTGATCTACTTCTATTGTATTCATCTTCATAAATTTCTGAATACTACTACAAATCTGCTACCTTAGATCTCAGATCTACTCACTGTGTTACTTGTTTTAATCAAAACCCCAAGGGGATCTTGTAAAGGAGATTTTCTAGTCTACATATCTGAAATATATCTGATATTTTATACATAGGTCTGATCTAGATCTGGAGTGTAATATACAGCTACTGTAGCTAATAAAATAACGTTGTCGAGCCATTTTTCAGTCAATACATGTGTTGCAGCCCTCTTTCCTGAGGAATTTCTTCTATTCTTGTCTTCTACATTATGTTGTATACTGTAAGGGCCTCATTATGGATATGATTTATTTCTGTATGTATGAAATTTGATCCCTCTTATTGATCTCTTTCTCATGCTCTCCAGAACTGTGTTATTTTCCTGCAGTATTGTTGCATATTGTCGTAGCCCATTCTTAGGTGTTTTTCATCTATACTAGGTGTGGGAGGTCTGTTTACCTCACCTAGTTTGATTTGTTTTTGCTCCCATTTTGGATTTAGATGCTAGATATCCAGATCTAAGGGATCCAAGGGCTGCAAACTCATTTCAGTGCACATACTTCTAAAAAGTGCGTTATTCGCGCAGGTATTGCTGAGTGTTCCCATTTTGGGATATTATAGTGGTAACAAAGCTCCTTTCTTGGCACAAACTGCACTTTCATTGAAGAGCCAAAGCCAATATGGCTTCAGGAGAAGATGAGCCGCTTACTGACAAAGAAAAGAGGTATCTGAATAGAAGATATAAGAAATTTTATTACACCAATGATGATCAAGACAAGGGTAAAGACCCTAAAACTGGAAGTGATAAAGAAGGAGAGGAGTTTGCAAAAACTCTTCGGACAACCATGCAAGATCTTGCTAGAGAGATCAAAGAGATGAGACTAGACAGGCTCAAGGAATCTCCTAGGAGGTTTCATCCTGGTGAAATCTATAGCATGTCTCACCACTGGAATGATCAATTAGTGAACCAGCCACAAGCTCCACAACACTCTACTATGCCTACTTTTTTGGTTGTGGAGAATGAAGGACCTCATGAGCAAGCATCCCTTGAAGACTACTTTGAAGAGTATGAGTCCTAGAATCAGAGATTCAAGGACCACCTAATTTTTCAGGAGTTTTGTCACCTCAAGGACAAAATAATACCAAGGCATCAGTATAGAGATGGTGGATTCACTCAGAATCATGATCGACATCACTCTATGGGCAGATTATTTTTACCCAAGTTTGATGGGTCATCCACTAGTTCTGCCAAAGCATGGGTAGAAAAGCTAGATATCTACTTTCAATTGAAAAAATTCCCTGAGATGGAAGCTATCAAGATTGCAGCACTGCACTTTGAAGGTGAAGTACACAACTGGTGGTTCTGTGGGTTGTCTACATTGGGCCATGCCAATGTGACTGCCTATTCTGAGTTTACTAGAAGACTGGTGGAGAGGTTTGATAGAAAGGATCCAAAAGCACCTTTCATGAGCCTTGCAAAGTTGAAGCAGTCAGGTAATGCAGAGTCTTATATCTCTGAGTTTTTGAGATTATCTGTTATGGTTCCTGATCTATCTACAACAAGGAGGGTGTACATGTTCATCGATGGCTTGGATGAACCTCTCCATGGGTTGGTAAAATATACCAAGCCCAATACCTTGCATGATGCCATTGAGAGGGCTAGAGACCTTCAAGTTGCCTTGCCAAAAGCAAAGGAAAACTTTCAGAATAAGCCCTCTTTCCATTCTAAAGGAAAGGAAGAAAATATTGCTCCTTCAAAGGAGAGTTCATACAAGAAGCCTCTTGATGATGAAGTCCGGAAAGATCTAAGAAGGAGGAAGCTATGCTTCACTTGCCAAGAACCATGGGTACCTGGACATAAATGTGCTGCTGGTAAAGCACATTATATAGAGATCTTCTTAGATCTTAAAGAAGATGAAGATGATGAGCTAAGGAGGGCTCACAACGCTGACAATGTTGGAGGAGAACCAACACCTTTAGGAGATGAGAATGGAGCATTTGCTCCTATTGGAGGAGCTCTTGCATCCTTGAGGGGAGTACCTAAGTACTTAACCTTAAGAGTTCAAGGGTAAATCATGAATCAGAGGGTTTCTGTACTGATTGACAGTGGGGCTACCCACAATTTCATTGATGCCCATCTTGTGCAAAGGAGGGAAATACCCACTGATACTTTTGAGGGATTCTCTGTTTTGGTCCCAGGAGATAGAAAAATGCAATGCATGCATTATTTTCCATCACTTTCCGTCACCATGGTATCCTACACTTTTGTGGATCACTTCTTTGTAGTTGACATACTAGACACTAATGTTATTTTGGGTGTTCAATGGTTGATTACATTGGGGAAAATCACCACAGATTGGGAGGCTTTACAAATGGAATGGGTGGACAAGAAGAGTGGTGCACTTCAAATAATCAAAGGCATGCATACTTACCCCTCACACAACACTTCCACACAAAAAACAGAGATGTATTTGCGCAGTGGAAGCAAGGACCTCACTGTCCCTTCTCTCATGTTCATGAGATTTTTGCAAGGGGCACTCTCATCTAGTGGAAAACCACCTAGGAGGCCACCTAATTCAGTTTTGGTGAGAGATCTCTAACTACTTGATGCTCCAAAATCATATCCAGGAGGGATGGGAGCATTATAAGACACCGTTATAGCGCTGGAAGGCTTGGGAAAGCACAAGAAGGAGGGAGATTTTCCTCTCTCATCATCCTCACCATCCTTCATTCCTGATTCTGCGCTATTGGAGGAGAAGAAGGGAAGGTATGTCCTTCCTACTTGTACCTTTGGCATAATAAATGTCAAAGAAGAGATCAACAACATGGCAGGAATTCGTATTGATGCATCATCATTGTTGTCTTTGTTGGGGAGTGTAGATCTATATTGGAAATCCCAGTTGTTGGTGGATTATTCCAAAGATCTCTACACTTGTATGATGTTTGATGACCAGATGCATGAAGGGGGCTATCTATTCCATGGGGGAGTCATCTATCATCACAATAGGATCTTCTTACCTATAGCCTCCAAGCTCAAGGAGAGGATGCTACAAAGGGCCCTCAAAGACTTTTGTTTCAACCCTACCTATTCTATGAAGATCTACAACACTATCATGAGATGCTTTGAATGGGAAGGCTTTGAAGGAGAGCTACACCAGCATTTCCTAGAATGCAAGAGCTATGTGCAGTTGGGGTAGCCAAAGGACTCTATGCAAGAGTCATTTCAGTCATTTCTTCCTTCTCTTGAAAGGGGAGAAACATTTGTGCACAATTCCGTGTATAGAAGAAACATTAATGGTGACAAATTTGATCATGTAATGCAAGCTTCATTTTCTGATTTGACACATTCTTTCACCATGTTTTTGCAGGCCATGAATCCCAAGAGGAGTGTTGTATCATGTAAGTCTCATGGCAAACATTGGGCCAATTCAATTTCTGAATTTGGCCACTCCCTTGTTGTGCAAAGGGAGATTATTTTTCATGATGGGTGCTTCCGAAAGGCACCCAACATCTCTCTCATTTTCAGCCATGGTGAGATAACTTGTGTAGCAAGTAAGTGGTGGGGAAACCACTTACCATACCTTGATCTGATGCAGGCAGGAGATGCACTTCTCTGGCACCATATGTGGGAATTTTACCCACCTCCTCATGCTCAAATTTCTATTTGTGTATATGTAATTATGCGTCCATACTTGGATGATATAGTTGTACTTTTCATGGGGTTGTATGGAGGGAGGATGGGTAGTTTGTATGTACCACATGGGATGGAAACTCTCTATGTACCGTATGCTACATGCTTTAGAGAGAGTATTGAACCAACCATGTTTGTTTTTGTTGAGTTCTTGACTCCTTGTGGGATGGATTTTGTACATCTCATGATGACTTTAGCGGAACAATTCATGGAGGCTTGGATTGGTGAACACCTAGCTTATGAGGAGAGCTTGAACCTTGATGGTGTCACCAATGAAGAAGGAGAAGTGTTGCAACACTCACCCTATTAGTTGCTTGAGGGCAAGCAACATTTTGGAGGGGATGACTATAATATTCCCAATTAGCCAAGCTAATGGGAATATACAATTTCATTTCAATGTTTTGTTTCATGAATAAAAATGTAAAGGAGGATCAATAAAACTCCAAATCAGAAAAATAAATCAATTCCACATGTGAACATGGACAAATCTGGGCTATTTACAAAAGAACACTTAGGTGTGAAAGCGACTGGAGCACTTGACCAAGTCAACCAGGACCAAATCAACAAAGCTATCTAGATACAATGAATCTCCTAGAGGCACAACGCAGTTTTAGTTGGAGGCTTCCCATGTGAATGCAGCTAAATCATTGAGATGGTTTATGGTTTGACAAGAATTTCATATTATAAAAGGAAGAGGAGGAAAACAGAAGAAGGTTGTTGATTGTGTATATTTCTGAATATATTGTTTGTTTAGACATATATCATTCTCTGTTGTTTAGCTGAGGATAGTGATGTTTAGCACTAGGGTCTTCCTGTTCAAGAATCCCACCTCTTCCATTGAGGATCTCTTGGAAGAGTCTTGCTGATATCATCCACTATCAGGTATCTGGCCAAGCTCATCTTCCAACTACAACGTAGATCCTGTTGAGGGTTTGGTTGTCCTTGCAAGCTGCAGCAAGTGGAGGCTAGATTTGCTAAGATCTAGGCCATTCCAGGGCCTCTTTTCATTGGGAAAGTCTTCTATCCCATTGGAAAGAGAGTTATGAACCTTTGGAGCTGATATTTTAGATCTTGGCATCAGGCCAATCCAGTGCTTCAACCTACAGTGCAGTTTTCCTTCCAGGACTACGTTATTTGCAAAGATGGAGTTGCAGGGTGTTTTGACACACTTTTTGAGGAGAGATCTCTGGTGTTGGGGTTCTGCCCTTCACTATGGTGATCCATGGCTTAGAATTATGATCCATGTTTTGTACAGATATGATATGCTTCTATTGTATTCATCTTCAGAAATTTCTGAATACTACTGTAGATCTTCTACCTTAGATCTTAGATCTACTCACTGTGTTACATGTTTTAATCAAAACCCCAAGGGGATCTTGTAAAGGATATTTTCTAGTGTATAGATGTGAAATAGATTTGATATTTTGTACACAGATCTTCTCTATATCTGGAGTGTAATATACAGCTACTGCAGCTAATAAAATAACGTTGTCAAGCCATTTTTCAGTCAATACATGCGTTGCAACCCTCTTTCTTGAGGAATTTCTTCTATTCTTGTCTTCTACATTCTGTTGTATAATGTAAGGGCCTCATTATGGATCTAATTTATTGTTGTATGTATGAAATTTGATCCCTATTATTGATCTCCTACTCATTCTCTCCAGAACTACATTAGTTTCTTGCAGTATTGTTGCATATTGTTGAAGCCCATTCTTGGGTGTTTTTCAGCTATACTAGTCGGAGGTTTTTTTACCTCACCTAGTTTGATTTGTTTTTTCTCCCCTTTTGGATTTATATGCTAGATCTCTATATGTAAGGGATCCAAGGGTTGCAAACTCATTTTATTGCACATACTTCTGAAAAGTGTGTTATTTCCGCAGGTATTTCTAAGTGTTCCCATTTTGGGATATTACAATTTTTGCAATTGATCACTGTTCTGGCATTCATTTGGACCATCAAGTTCAAAAACACTAATAATATACAAGAACAAGTGTTTCCTATTCTCCTTGCTGTAATTTTTTTTAATTCAGGATAAGACCACCTACCTATTCAGTATTTTCTGATGATAAACCTTTCAACACTCTTGTAGAAGTGTTAAAATATTTGCATTAACCTCTTGTAGACTTTGAACTGATAGGGTAGTCTTCTTTGGAAACTCTTTAAGTCTTTCTTGAATAGCCATGTGCTAACCTTATATTATATCTAAGCCAGATTCTAGCAAAGGAAAAGAAGTACCTAAAACACCCATGGATGACCTTAGACATGTAAAAACCCTAATGACCTAGTGGGAGGGTCCCTTGACCTGATTTTGACTAAAACTTGGCTTGGAGACCTTCCAGTGAAAACAGAGTATGGTCAAAGTGCTATATTGAAGATCCAAAAATCCAATGTACTTGATTTATCTAAAGAGCCTATAGAGATAGTTTTGTGACCATCAATGCTTGAGGAACTTGGGGAACATGGGAATGAGTTGGCTATAGGAAACCCTAGAGGGAAATTGGAGTTATGGATAAGGGAAAACAAGGGAATGAAGTCATAGGCAGGAAAGAAGGATGAAGATGAGAGGCAGAAGCCCATAAGGAGTATTTTAGGAGTGACAGGGTGGCCATGACATGGAAAATTGATAGGATAGTGAAATGTTTTTATAAGGATAATGAAGGCAGTGAGAATTCTGAAACTCACAAGATTATAGGAAGGTTCTTTTCAAAAATATAGAACCAATCTATAGTCATCTAAAGATAGTGAAAAATACTGATGAATAATAGTGGCTCCACTTGGGGAGGGTAGCTCCTTTTAGGAGGTGTCCAGAACCTCAAAGTTCAGATCTTTGGGTTTTGAAGATCAATACCTTACTTGTACTTGGCAGATTCCTCTTCCTTCACTTGTTGATTTACTCCTGCTCTTTGAAGCTATGATCTCAAAATCTAAAAAGACATGATTGCTTCAATATCAGTTCTACCTACCCATACTTTGCCTAACATTTTTTCTTCTTCTGGGTGCACTTGGAGTTGCAAACCCTTGACATTATTTTCTTTTGAAAGCATAAAAAATATCTACTTGTACCCTTATTGTAGAAATTTGCTGAATAATGATTAATTATCCACCGAGACTATCCTGATCACATACAATTCGAATTTATATGCAACACATAATCTCTTCCACTCAGATCATCAAACATGCGGAAATAAAATCAAGCGATAACACATCAAATCATCATACACATTAACACAGTATGTATGGGGAAAGCTTATAGCTGAAAACCCCGCAGCTATTGTGTATATTATAATGGAGAAATCATGTAACAAACTCGGTACAATACTCCTCACAAGTACTCAGTACTTTCTCATAAAGTTACACACAAACTAGCTTGGTTTTGAACAGGTTACTGGTTCAAAACTCACCACTAATTGCCTTGCCTCTATTGCGCAATCATGGCCTGTCTAAATAGAGATCCAAGGTTCGAATCTCCTTGGCTTGACAACGCAATCATCATGGGCAATTCCTCCAAGTGTGGTGCAAATATCATGCACAACTGATGTCGCCACTGATAGCTAACTCCACCCTTTCATCTACCTCTTTCACTGGTCTCCACTGAACTGATCATGCACTGTAGTGAACTGATGTGTTCTTGAGTTAAATAATGAGTTACTAATTAATGAATTAAATAACATTTAATTCACTCCACTCATAACTAATTGATTAGCTAGTTAAACTAATCTCAACTAGTTCAACTAAAATAAACAGAACACAACTCCACTATCTGTCTCATTAACTCCACCAAACTTCTGCCACTGAAGTCCTAACTGAAGTCAACCATGCATGATGCCATCAAACCCTAGGAATAGCGTAATTCCTCTATCAGATGCATGAGCCACTTCTGTAGCTCGAACTGAAGTGCTCCAAGAGAGTAAAATACTGTTTAGAGTCCAAATATTATTAAGGGTAAATAATATTTGACTTCCCTATTTTTAGGAGAGGCAGTCTAAAAATAGACTTCGACCTCTTCGACCTATAGGTCACAAAAATAGAGTCCCATCTATTTTTACCAACATGACCAATGCTCCAAGAATCTCATACTGGAATCCCCGAACCATGCTCCATATGTCTAGAAATAGACATAGTCTAAAAATAGACTTTGCGCCAGAATTTGCCTGCGGGCCCACTTAGTGAAGGCGACTTCATTTCACTAAGCTCCATCATCTTGCTGCATTCTCAACACTCCCTCTCGGCAAGATATGGATTATCTGCAACCCCTATCCTGCCTCTGTGGAATTCGAACTTGCTCCTGGTGAGCGCCTTCGTCAGGATGTCGGCATCCTGATCCTCCGTGGGAACATATGAAAGCATCATGATTCTCCGCTGAACACAATCTCTGATATGATGGTACCTGATGTAGATGTGTTTGGACCTATCATGAAATACTGGATTAGCCGAGAGCTTGATGCAGCTTCAAAGTTTATCTGTGGGATCCTTTATGAGCTCAAATCATCTTGAACAATCTGCGGATCTTCCTCATCAAATACCTTCATGCGACCAAGCTAGGCACTTCATGTACTCGGCCTCTGCTGAATTGAGTGCCACGGATCTCTGCTTCCTGCTGTACCAGGAAACTGCTGTCGACCCAATGCTGAAAACTCCAGAAGTGCTCTTCCGGTCTGTTGGGCTCCCTGCCCAATCTGCATCAGTGAAACCAGAAAGCTTCACTCCATCCTCCTGTCTGTACCATAGATCATATCCCGATGTGCCTCTGATATAGCGCAATACATGCTTGCCCGCCTTCCAAAAGAGCTTGGTAGGCTTAACCATAGCTTGCGAAAGCTGGTTAACTGCATAGCATATATCGGGTCTTGTATTGACCAGATACATAAGCGACCCCACCAACTATCGATAGACAGTGGCATCCACTACCTCCGCTGAAGTAGCATCCTCCTTCCTCCAACCACCAGGAAGAGGAGTGTCAACAGGCTTGCAACCTTGCATGTTGAACCTCTCCAGAATCTCCCGGGCATACTTGCCCTGAGAAACAAACAGTCCTCTGCTGCGCTGCCAAATCTCCAATCCCAGGAAATAATGAAGGATGCCCAAGTCCTTCATCTTAAACTCTCGTGCAAGATCCTCCTTGCATGAAAGTATCAACTGCTCATCGCCAGTCAAAATCAGATCATCTACATACAGTACGATGATCAACAGCTTCCCCTCCACCACAATCTGGTACAGGTTAGGATCCACCTCACTCTTGGAGAATCCAAGCTCGGTGAAGTAGTTGTCTATCCGAGTGTACCAAGCACGAGGTGCTTGCTTCAGCCCGTATAGTGCTCTCTTGAGTCGGCACACATGCGACTCACTGCTGAAGATCTCAAAACCTTCAGGCTGCTCTATGTACACCTCTTCCTCAATAACTCCATTGAGGAACGTAGTCTTCACATCCATCTGATGAATGTGCCACCCCATCTGCGCTGAGAGAGCAAGGATCGTCCGTATGGAAGAGTACCTTGCGACAGGTGCAAATTTCTCCTCATAATCAATCCCCTCGATCTGTGAAAAGCCACGGGCGACAAATCTCACCTTGTACTTCTCCACACTCCCGTCAGCCGCCTGCTTCACTTTGTAGATCCATCGCGAACCCACCACTGATTTCCCCACCGATCTTGGGACAATCTCCCATGCACTGTTCCTGACGATCGAATCATATTCTTCGATCATGGCATCAACCCATGCGGGTTCCTCCACAGCTTCCTCAAAAAAGGATGGCTCCGTCACAACACATTGACTCACAAGAGCCATGTATCCAGTGTACCGATCCGGTGACTGTCTCTGTCTGCGCTGTGCTGTAGGTGGTCCTACAGCCTTCTCTGCATCCCGAGCCAGTCGCTCAGCTTCTGTAGTGCGCATGCGCCCTCTGATGGTTGGCGCTGCCTGGGTGGTTTCTTCCACCTCCTGAAATTCCTCTTGTGGCTGATCCACATCCGGAAGCTCCTCCTTAGGAACTAACAGCTCCTCATCTGCATGCAAGTGTAGCTCCCTCTCAAGCGAACACTGCATGGCTTTCTCCTCTTGAAATTTTATATCTCGTCGCACAACAGTCTTGCGACTGTCTGACAAATACACCCGGTAGTTGTGAGGTGTATCAGTGTACCCCACAAATATTCCAACCTCAGCAGTTGGATCCGGCTTCCTTCTCGCATCCTTCGTCACATGCATGTAGACAGGAGAACCAAAAATCCGCAAATGGGAAATATCAGGCCTCTTGCCAGAATAAGCCTCCTCCGGTGTACTCATGCCAAGAACCTTGTGAGGACAACGGTTCTGCACATACATTGTTGTATTGCATGCCTCATCCCACAAGTGAAGGGGTAGGCCCTGATCATGCAACATCGCCCGTGCAGCACCCACGATCGTTCTGTTCTTCCGCTCAGCCACCCCGTTCTGCTGTGGGTTATGGGGTGCGATGAGCTCTCTCCGAATCCCTTCTGCGCTGCTGAACTCCTTGAATTCAGCCGAGATGAATTCACCACCGTTATCACTCCTTAGAGCAATCACCTTCTTCCCCGACTCCTTCTCGACCAGTGCTTTAAACTCACAGAACTTCGCGAATGTATCGCTCTTCTTCTGCATGAAGAAGATCCGGCACTTTCGAGAGAAATCATCAACAAATATCACATAATACTTGTGCTTTGCTGTCAAAGCAACTGAGAAAGGACCACACACGTCTGTGTGAACTCTCTCAAGGATCGTCGTGGCGCGACTATCCTTCTCGTGAAAGGTGGCTTTCACATACTTTCCTAAAGTACACCCCTTGCACTGATCTGACTGCGCAAGAGTGCCCTTAGGAAGCCCAGTAGAAATCTGCTGCAGAATCTTCAAAGCTCCATGGTGAAGGTGGCCCAATCTCCTGTGCCACAGTTCGCCCTCATCATCCTGGCTCACCACTTCTCCCGCCTTGCATGCCATAGCTGCGCAGCCATCTACCTGCAAGTGATAAAGGTTCTTGGTTCGAACCCCTATCTTCCGGGTCTCTCCAGTAGCCTTACTGCGCAGGAAGGCTTTTCCTTCGCTGAAGACCACATCATACCCCTTATCCTCCAACATCGCCACAGAGATCAAGTTCTTCTTCAATCAAGGTACATGCATGACATCCTTCAGTACAAAGGGTTTACCAGACTCCCTCTGAAAGGATATGGTACCGATACCAGTCGCACCGTATCTACCATCATCGCCCATCTCGATGTGCACACCCAAATCTTTGTCCTCCAGATCTGAGAACAAATCCCGATCTCCCGTCATATGAAATGACGCACCGCTGTCCAAGAACCAAACCGATCCCATCACACTTGAAACCAAGCATGCGATCGGTGAAAATTCAAGCTCGAACTGTGAAGCCAAAGCTTTCTCCATCTGCAGATCTTCCCGCTTGCTTGTTCTTCTTCTTCTTTGGACAAGTGGTAGCATAATGTCCGTGATCATGGCAGTGAAAACACTTCACTTTCGCCATATCCTGCTTCTTGCCCTTTGCACCAGAATGAGAGGTTTTCTTACCCTTCCCCTTCTTTGCTTTGGCCACCAAAGCGCAATTTTCTTCATCAGCTCCCTTTGATGAAGATCCATCTCGAGTAGTCCTCCTTATCTCCTCCTGCATGAGATCCGCCCAAAGGCGCTCCCATCCCGGTAGCTTCTCCCGACCATTGGCACTATCTTGATATGAGTGCCAAGCCTTCGGAAGACCAAGGAGAGCCAGGTCGACCATGTCCTCGTCTTCGACAGTCACCCCCACACTTCCCAGCTCATCTCTGCACTGAGTGAACTTCGTGAGGTATTTGGCGATACTGTCGCCTTTCTCCATCTTGATGTTCATGAGCTTATCTTTGAGCGCCAGCTTCCTTTGGTCACTCTTACTCTGGAATAGATCCGTCAAAGCTTTCCACATTAGAAATGGAGAAGCCTTTCCATGCAGGCTGGATACAATATGATCCTTGACGCCCTCCAACAGGATCCTTCGACGTTTCGCCATCTTCTTTTGCCATGCATCGACTTCAACAGGATCAGTGGGCTTTTGGACATCCGTATTTACGAGCTCCTTCAGACCATTATCTTCTAATACTGCCTCCATGCGATCCTTCCATGCAACATAATTCGAACTGCCTTCAAGAGCATATTCGAGTCGCAAACCGTTGAAAGACATTTTCAACACTGGCACCAAGAAAACAAAACTGCTGCAAAATTTGAATTCCACCTCAAAGCTCAACCGCTCTAGATCTGTGAGAAAAAATTATTTCTATCACAGAGATTGACTGCAAGGGGCATTTACCAGACCTTTCACTTTCCGAAGAAAGATGAATCCGGAGGCTACCTGGCCCGCATGCAGACTCTGTCTACCGAAATAAGTTTGTAATCACTGTGATGATCAATCTCTGCTTCAATAGCTACGATACCATGTATAAATTTGCTGAATAATGATTAATTATCCACCGAGACTATCCTGATCACATACAATTCGAATTTATATGCAACACATAATCTCTTCCACTCAGATCATCACACATGCGGAAATAAAACAAGCGATAGCACATCAATTCATCATACACATTAACACAGTATGTATGGGGAAAGCTTATAGCTGAAAACCACGCAGCTATTGTGTATATTATAATGGAGAAATCATGTAACAAAATCAGTACAATACTCCTCACAAGTACTCAGTACTATCTCATGAAGTTACACACAAACTAGCTTGGTTTTGAACAGGTTACTGGTTCAAAACTCACCACTAATTGCCTTGCCTCTATTGCGCAATCATGGCTTGTCTATATAGAGATCCAAGGTTCGAATCTCCTTGGCTTGACAGCGCAATCATCATGGGCAATTCCTCCAAGTGTGGTGCAAATCTCATGCACAACTGATGTCGCCACTGATAGCTAACCCCACCCTTTCATCTACCTCTTTCACTGGTCTCCACTGAACTGATCATGCACTGTAGTGAACTGATGTGTTCTTGAGTTGAATAATGAGTTACTAATTAATGAACTAAATAATATTTAATTCACTCCACTCATAACTAATTGATTAGCTAGTTAAACTAATCTCAACTAGTTCAACTAAAATAAACAGAACACAACTCCACTAGTTGTCTCATTAACTCCACCAAACTTCTGCCACTGAAGTCCTAACTGAAGTCAACCATGCATGATGCCATAAAACCCTAGGAATAGCGTAATTCCTCTGTCAGATGCATGAGCCACTTCCAAGGCTCGAACTGAAGTGCTCCAAGAGAGTAAACTAAAGTTTATAGTCTAAATATTATTAAGGGTAAATAATATTTGACTTCCCTATTTTAAGGAGAGGCAGTCTAAAAATAGACTTCGACCTCTTCGACCTATAGGTCCAAAAAATAGAGTCCCATCTATTTTTACCAACATGACACATACTCCAGGAATCTCATACTGCAATCCCCTGACCATGCTCCATATGTCTAAAAATAGACATAGTCTAAAAATAGATTTTGCGCCAGAATTTGCCTGCGGGCCCACTTGGTGAAGGCGACTTCATTTCACCAAGATCCATCATCTTGCTGCATTTTCAACACTTATAACCTCCGAGAGTTCATATTAGGCTGATGAGCTCTTTATTCTCTACCTACTCTACTTATCTGTCAAGGTTAAGTTGTTTGAAAAATTTTCATTCTCTAACCTACTGGCATGAAATTCAAAACATGACCAAACCAAGGTTAAGCAATTTGATTTGTCATGGGCTGTAGCATTTTGGGCAAGTTGCACACATAATTTATTTTTTTACAAGAAAAAACTTAGAAACTTGAGGGCTGTGATTTGGAATTTGTTATGTATCCCTCTCCTTTCTCTTTTGGTCCAGTTTTTGAGCTTTGAAACCAAATATCTTTTCCTAATCTAATGTACTGACAAGCCAATTTTACATCGTTTGGAAAATCTTCTTTCACTAACCTATTAACAGAAATTTAAAACATGTCCAATAATGATTAGGTTGTATGATTGAAAAAGACTTTTATTTTCTCAAAAGTAGTGGCATTTAGGCTTGCACACTTTTAGCAATATTCTTTTTTGGTATGGGGCTTTACCTCTTCTTTTTACTTTCCCTTTTTTTCTTCTTTTCTTTGTTTTTGTCCCTTTTGTCAAAGCAATCTAAAACTAAAAAGATGCTCATAGTGCTGAGCTTATTGGCATACCTATCTATCCTAGTCTAACTTGGATATTATATATACAGTATGTGAACTCTTTTCTCCAATGCAACCAATCAAGTGACTACATGATTGATTTTCATCCAACCCTTTAGGTATGCTGAGCAAACCAAAAGGCCACTCCCGCCTCACTTATTTTTTAACAACAGTGCTCAAAATCTTCTTCACATTCTGAAACAAAATGTTCTTGGTCTATTTTACTCCTTCTCTAGATGTCTCTAAGAAGCCAACAAAAGGATATTTGAATAATATCTGGTCTTGAGAATTTAAACAGTAATTTACATCCAGGATTATTTTTTGCTCCACTTTGTTAAGCTTGGGATTCTTTTGAGAAAGAAACTCTACCTCTTCTTCATGATAATCTGATTTGGCAGCCTCATAATGTTCTATTATGTTGTTCTCGAGTATGCCTGATATGCCTTGACTGAGTGTAATGGATTCTTCTTGCAGGCCTTTTTTAGGGGCATTCTCTGGTAATAGGTCCTCTTAAGGAGGTAGCAGAGCATCAATATTACCCTGTTTATAGTTTCTGCATGAGAAAGTGCATCAGTGGATAATTCAACAACATAACAAATATAAATATCTTCTTTATATAAAAGTTTAGAGGTTGGTTGTATGTTTCAGATCTTATTGATTTCTTCATTAGTTAAAGGGGAAATAATTTTCCTTTTTTCTTAGACAAAAATGTGATGTTTCTCTCCCTTTTGTGACTGATCATAAGGCTGGATGTTTTCTTGAGCCTTACACAAAAGAGATGAAGAATCAACACTTGTCTCTTTAGAGAGATCTTGTGGATCTTCCCTTATTTCCTGAATGATTTCATCCTTAATCAATTCTGTTTGGTTTTCATAATGGTTAACTTGAGTATGAAGTGCATGAATTTTTTCTAATAGATCCTCAAGATGCAAATTTCCCAAATCTTCATTGATGTTTACAAGGTGTTGTATGAGATCTTCGGATTGATCACAACAATTTTCAGCTAATGATAAGGATGGTCAGTTTTCTTTATAATGCTCATAAAATACCTTGTGGAAATCCTTTAAGGAAAATAAACTACCAGGGTCTAGGTCTTCAAACCATTCCCTTGCTTTCCCTTCTAATGTCCCCATGAACATTTTCATGAGGCAGTCCTCATGCCATTCAAATTTTAACCTCCATGTATGTATATGAAATTTGATGAGATGTAACAAGGGGTCATCAAACTTTTCATTTTGAAACATAGGCAGGTTTGAATCCCAATTTATCGTAGGAATTTTG
Source organism: Pinus albicaulis (assembly GCA_034641835.2). NCBI lineage: Eukaryota > Viridiplantae > Streptophyta > Pinopsida > Pinales > Pinaceae > Pinus > Pinus albicaulis. Next base: position 237,927,461 of record CM076583.1, on the reverse strand, counting down.
TGTGGGAATCCAGGAATGTGATCTTTGTTCATTGGAGCATATCTGCATTGTATCCTTGAAACCATCTTTGTTAATAAAAAAGGGTCATTGCATCTTTTCAACCAGTCTAGAGTCTTCTACCAGTGGAGTCTTTAGGTCTATTGAGAGTTGTGGAGTCACTAGGTGTTTTTGTCCACCATCAGCAACCAGATACTAGTCTTGGCTAATACTTGAAACATTAGAAGCCAAAATTAGGACCCAATAAATTAGATAAGGTTGAGAGTTTATAAATTTTTTGAAACATAGACCTATCTGTAAAAATAATGAACTCACACAATATGTGACTGGGCTTTATGCTCTTAGGATTGATTAATACATTCCCAGGGGAGTCTATGAGAATCAATGGAGTCAACAGGGCTACTAAAGGTCAGTCGAATCACTAGGTGGATGATGCTAAGTGTTTTGAAGATTTGTTTGTTGTCCACCATCAACAATTGGATACCAATCTAGAGACATTTTTGGGTTTTATGAGTTCTTTATGTAACACTAAGATTTTTAATGAGTGTTCCCTAGTGTGTTTGCCATTGTGCTAGTATGGAAAATCATCCAGATATATTTGTTGGCTAACACTTGATTTATCTAAGTTTTACAGGGGATTTTTGAGTTTTTAAGGAGTATTTGGCCTGTTACTTACTCAGAGTCCCTAGTGGAGTCGCCATTATGTTAGGTCCCTGTAATTTGTCAGATTGGCAAGACCAAATTGAAAATGGCTAACATCAAACCAAATTTGGAGCCCTAGGACGTAGCCTTCCTGGACTCAGAGAGGGCTCTCTCTATATTTGTGTAAAATATGTAAACTTGATTGATTTTAGGGTTTTTATTTTAGGCTAGTTATAATGATAGGGTTTGTTAGTTTGTTTTGTTTGGTTGGATAGGTTTTCAAGTAGAATAGATATAGTGAGAGAGATTCATACCATTGGGCTATGGAGTCTACAAAAGGTCTTTTGAAAGTACAACAATAGGTCAAGGGTGTTTCAGAGGGCAAGTTAACAAAGTCAAATGGATCTTCAAAGCTTATGTGAGTGATGTGAACATTAAATTGTGAGATTAGTAGGTTTAAAGGGCAGTTAAGAATCCTTTAACAAATAATTTAACAAGAAGGGCCTTTAGGGTCACTATGCATAAATAAATAACTAAAGACAGGGCATACCATAAACTTCTTTGATCAAATTTCACCAAGTAAACCCTAAGACAATAATCCAACAAACCCTAGAGAGCAAGGAACTTGTAAATTCTTTAGTGATTTCACCTTCAGGGAAAGGAAACATTAAAGATAGCATATATTAATGATCAAAGAGAAGGGAACTCCTAAATTCTTTAATCAAACTATGAAACACCTTCAAAGCAACAATTTAAGATGGACTAAAGGACAAGGCAAACCATAAACTTCCTCGGCCAAACCCTAATTAGCTATACCTCAAAGAAAATGCCTCGAAAATAATGTTTTAAGTTATACCAAAGGACAGGGCTAACTATAAAATTATTTGGCATTGGCTACATTGAATCATTCTTAAGACAAACAAGTTGAGTGGGAATAGAGAGAAATTAACAATTCTCTAATTTGACCTGGCAGAGGAAAACATTAAAGAAATGGAAGCAGACAGACTTAAGGTGTTTCTAATAGCATATCTTAAGCTAAAATTTCTATTCTATTGCAAGAGAAAGATGCACAATATGGAAACATAAGAATACAAGTGTAAAATCAGAGAAAACATCACCATTAACCATGTTAAGGAATCCTGCAAGTGTGCTTGTCTCATTGATATACAGTCCAAAAACTTCACAATGCTCCAAAACCAAAAAATCCTTACAACTCAAACTCTATGAAGTTTATCTCAACAATAAACCAACATGAACAATGAGGCCTCCATGCAATATTTAACTTTAAAAGGAGGACCAAAACCCAAGCTAGGGTTTCAAAATGTCATTAACTACATCATAAATGTCATTTTGTCCTATGAGACCATGCAAGGCCCAAGGCCCAAATATCCTAACTTAATAAATACAAAAATAAATTCTAACATAACTCCTCAGCTAAATCTGGAGTGATTTGCCTCAAAAACCCTCAAAATATCTTTTTCATTTTGCCTCAAAAACTCCAAGTGTCTTTTGTTGACTTTCTAGCAAGGGCGCAGCGCCAATACTGGGAAAATAACCTGTTTTGTGGTTGAGATTTGGAGGCCTTCCCAGTGTCCAAATGAGCTCCATGATTGTTATAGCATCATTTTTCACCCTCATGTGATTCATGATTGTCTCTTTGGCCTTGGGCACCCATTCCCACAGACTTGAGTAAAAGTTCATAAAAACAATTTTTAAAATCCCATACGCGGGTATGCCCAGACTTTTCCGCGTGTATACGCGAGTCCAGAGATACTTTTCCGCGTATGCCATTAAAATCATTAAAAAATATATAAAAATCTCTGTTTTCGAGGCTGGGTTGATGGTTATTCCTGTAATTCAACCACCCCAACCCGTGGCCAACTGTTTCCAACAGATTGAAACTACTTTGAGGGAGTATAAAATCCCCTCATATGCATGGCTTAAGGGAGAGATAAAATTATAGACATTATACTTTGTTGGAGCCCAATTCAAGTCTAATTTCCCGTGCCTCCTGCACTTCCCAGATTTTTATAGGAAACCCTTGTTTCCTGGAGATGTTCATCAGCTTATATGTCATCTCGTGTGCACAAGTCTTGAAAGTATCCTCATGGGCGGGATGGATCCGGACGATGGTATGTTCGAAGATCGTGGAAGGATTCAGGTGATCTATCCACCTTTATATTATTGTACATGCTATTCGTAATGAAGAAGAACCATCTTGTTCCCGAATTCACGTGTTAATATCTGCTTGCATATGTGAAAAGATTGTTAATTAAGCATTTATTATTGTTTGTATGATGTTTCACATGGATTACACTGAAATTTAGGAAAGATATATGCTGTACAACTAGATTTCCGTGCATGTCTCTTCTTGATTTCCAGGTTGAAGAGGAAGAAGGGTTGCTGGGGGTTTGGACCCCGCGGGATCTACATCAAACGTAGGATCTACGGGTGAGTTCTACAATCTATAATATCTAGTTTTTAGCGTATAAGTGTGGTTGTGTGAGTCCTTCTTGAATATCATGCCCTGATCTATGGAGGTTTTTGACCCAACGACCTCTAGGGAGTTATTTCCCGAAATAGAACTGGCAAATCCACTGGGGATCGCATTCTTGTGATTCCCCTATTGGGTGGTTTCAGCTGTTTTAAAGGTTTTCGACAGTTTTAATCATTATTTCCAGTCCAGTTAGTTTTTTCTTAGTCAGACTAAAGCCCTGGTTTTTTAGCCAGGCTTGATCATTTTTATTTTTCATTATTTACCTTTCCATACACTATTTTTCCTCTACACAGACGCGTATACACGCAGGTTTGGTGAAAGGAAGTCATGTATACGCATTTTCCCTTTGCCATAGTCGCGTATGCACGCATGTTGCAAAACTGCTAAGTAGCGTATGCCTGGGCAAATTTTCAAATTTTTGATTTTTTGACTTTTTGGTCTTGTCTGCCTATGGAGACCTGTTCCTACAGTGTCCTTTTAGTCTCTGGATTGTGTTGAAAGTGGTTATTGGTATTTTTCTCTCTTGATTGGTTGAAGACTTGCTTATTTGGAAAATCTTGTTTTGTTGGTGCTTGCATTTCTGGTTCGAGTACCAAGATCTTTTTCTAGGGATTCTTGGTTGTTCTGCTTAATCAGGACAGAGAGCTTCTGCTCATAGGCTCTTTCCTAACTTTATGTCTTGCTTTGCACTTTAATTTTTGCCTGCTTTTCGGTTGGTTTTCTTGATTTCATTTGACTAGGTCTTGTTGCAATTTTTGAAGAGTCATTTTTGGGTCTTTGAAGTTTTGTTTGCTGCAAGATTGTGCTATTCTTCTGGGCTGAGTTACTGAGTTTCTTGTCTTCCTTTTGCTCGTATAAATCTTGCTACTAAGTGGCACTATAAGATTTAGAGCATTTTTGTTGAATTTTTGCTTGAAATTCAGAGATTGTTTGGCTTGGGAATTGGATAGTTCTTCTTGGTCTCTTTGAAATCTTCTTTTTATAAAATTCAAAAGCTCAAAAACATTTTGTTTTGCCATTTCCTTTGTTTTGCATTTTTGTTTTGGTTTCTTTCCATCTTTTGAAGCCTTGTTGAGATTTCTTGCCTTCGGTTTTTGACTTGATTTGGGAAGGGAATTTTCATTGGTTTCTTTCTCTTATTTTGAGCATATTTTGGTGTCTTTATACTGAGAGTTTCTGATTTGGGAACTAGCTTTGTGGACAACCGGAAAAGTGATAGAACTGGGGGATTCTTGGAAATTTCTCTTTGCTTTGTTAGATTTTGCATCTTAGAATTGGCATGCTCTTAGTAATTTGCATTAGGTGCACTTGAACATTTGTAGTCTTTTTCATAAATTTTGCGAGTGTGAGGTTTGATATCTGAAAAGAAAAAATAGTCTCGTAGAACCCGTGTAGAAATTTCTTTTCATCGAAAGGCAATTACTACATGTGCATGTAGTTTGGTTTTCATTAATTTCTTTTCTGCGTCATAAAACATCACGAGTTTCATTTCCATATTCCCTTGACTTAATATAACAACCAACTAAAATAAGCGCAATAATTTAAAAAACAACTAGCAAGTTTTTTATTAAGTGTCATACATCAACTAGCTAGGTTGTAGGGCCTTGGATTAGGTGAGTGGAGAGTTAACTCTCCAAGGCCGCTCAAACTAAAACATAGAAGTTTATTAAATGAGCAAAATCCAACTCCGTTAGGTGGACCGGGAAAGCTCTCCTCCAGAGAGTCAAGCGCTAGGGGAAGTGAAGGTTGAGACAAGAGATACCCCCTCTCTGATTTACTGGATCTTGCCTTAAGATCGTTCCGCCCGGCTGCTGACACGGATTGGTGCGCATAGTTGCCATTCCTAGGTTCCACACAAGTGACTGCGGGGGGGAATACCCGTGGTACCTGAGGCAGACGTCGTATCACTTCCAGCAGTACTTCTGGAGGGTGCCCCGGCGAAGCTTGGGTACTTGCACTGGCAAAGGCTATTGTTAGGAGGTCGGCGTAACTGTTTCTATTACCTTCGCTAGTAGGCCAGGGCCGTAATTATCCCAGACTACTTTCGAGAGGTCCTATTTTTCGCTTTCTCGTATTTTGGTGTCCGGTCCTAATCATCCGGAGCAGAAATAGCTGAAGGCTGCTTGCTTGGTTGCATCATAGGGATTTTTTTAGTGAGTGCTATTTGCTGCTAGCTTGCCTAGATTTATACTTTTTTGACTCTAATTAATCTATTAAAGTGGTTGATCAAGCGCCTCGTCGATCGAGGAGAGTTCGAGGGTTATCTCCCGAAAGTGTTGAGCCTTCTTCAAGAAGGCGTAGGAGTAATATAGCAGGTGAATATCACCCTATGGTATCTGACGCTGTGGAGAGAGATCATCCACAAGGGCTTGAAGGTTTTGTAGTTGGTTCCAGTGTTGGTTCCGAGAGGACCGTTCTGCTCACCTCGAGAGTCTTGTTTCCGGGAGAGCTAGAATTAGAAGTAGAGGAAGTACCTGAGTCTCCTCAGTCACTTCCATATCCTCTTCCTCCTGATTATCCGTTTGTTGTTGAGTACATCGGACCTGAGTTAGAAAGACCAGAAAGTCCCTATCCATCTTATTCATACCTTTCAATGGCCACAACTGGGAACACAGCTTCAGCTGCGAGTGCTGCAGGCATTCATACTCCTGCTTCAGTAAAAGGAGGAGGCACAATTGTTATATCTTCGATTGCTTCTAGTACTGCTATGTTTGGCTCTGGTTTCACCCAAGAACATGCTTCTCAATCTGGTCCCTTTTGTTTTGGAATTCCCACTAGTGGGATTCCTTCGTTTTCCTTTTCTGCTGCTGCAACTACGTCTGCACCCATGTCTTCCATGGCTAGTGGGTCAGCTTCTTTTCAAGGGTTCCCCTTCGGAAGTGGGCATATTCCTAGTTCGAATCCTTCCTTAGGGTCTTTTCCTTTTACTTCTCAGACTCAGAGTTTTAACCCTTGGTCTGGAGGTCAGAGTTCGACTACCTTTACAGGTTGGAACCCTATATTTACAGTAGTGGGGGCAGGGAATCAGTTTCTCGCTGGTCAAGAAGGGAATGTTTCTTTCCCTTCGTCGAGTGCTTATCAGGATTTTTCCCCTCTTTCTAGCGCTTGGAACCCCTACCAGGGGGTTTCCTCTTTATTCACTACTTCGAGGGGGGAACTGGTCCGGTCTATGGTAACTCTACGTTGGGAGGGGGTCCTTCTCCAAATGCTGGTTCCTATGGCCCAACATTTTCTACGAGTTATTTCTGGCAACCTGGTGCCTCATCAAATCCAAGTTATTCTTTTAAGAATGTTGGGAATTCATCCTACCAAGGATGGAATCCTCAAGCTCCTTCTCGCTTACCTTTTCTGGCAACATTGAACTTGCCAGATTTGTCGAAATTGACGAATGATCTGATCCGATATAGTCCAAGGTGGCCTCTGGTTCCTACCAAACTACCTTTAGACATTGCAAAGTTTGAAGGCAAGAATGGAGAGGACCCGGCTGATCATAACACCACTTTCCATTTATGGTGTTCATCTAACTCCCTGATAGAGGATTCGATTAGGTTGAGGTTGTTTCAACGCACCTTGACTGGAAACGCTGCCAAGTGGTATATTGAGTTAACTAGGGGTAGTTTTGCTACTTTTGGAGATCTGGCTACTATATTTCTAAATCATTTCTAGTTTCCTATCCGTTATGATGCCGAGACTGAACTCCTAGCTAATTTTAAGCAGGACAACGCAACCCACATTTTTTATCATATTCAGGAATGGCGGAGAAGGAAGAGGCTTATCAAAGCTTATATTCCGGGAGAATTTCTTTTGGAATGGTTTTTGAAATCTCTGTAGGTAGATATTTCTAAGGATGTATCCCTCTCAGGGGTATTTTCCAAGGAGTAGGATATTTTTAGGGTCCAACAGCTTGAATTGATATATTCTCAGTCTAGTGTCCTTCATAAATATTTGCCTAATGCTCCTCGCTCCAAATTAGATATATCCAAGACTAAACCCGGTCCTCATGGTGATAGAATTATTGGGTCGATCAATAGTGGTGCAGCTAACCTGCTTAGTCAATTGCAACAGTTGTCTATACAATCTGCTTCTTCTGGTCAGGCTGTGCCTGCTGAGTCACCCCCTTCTCAATATTTGTCGGTAAATGCCATTCAAACTTCTAAACCTAAAGAAAATCAACAATCCGAAGGGAAGAATAAGGGACGGAACAATAATAAGAAAAAGGGCAAGAATGGGAAGGGTAATTCAAATAAATCCAATGAGCATGTTGGTGAGGGTCCAAAGGATAAAAATAAAGTGAAGTTTCCATGCAAGTTATGTGCTGGAGACCATCTTACTCACCTTTTCCCTAAAATTCAGGATGTGCAGCACTTGTTAGCTCAGCAGGGTTCTTCTAGTTCAACAGAGAGTTGTTGGCGCGAATCAAAATACTGGGGCTTCCTCTGGGGGCACCCAGGAAGGGGAAACTCCATCAAACATATACATGATGAGTGCTCATGCGGATATCGCCACGAGATCCCGTGATTATGGCGAAGATGAGTCTTCGAAAGCCAAGGGTGCTCCCGATGGTACTGAGCCACTTCATACCACGAGGCCTACTGTTGAGCCTATACCTCGGATGCCAAAAGCATCTACTAAGCGTACGACGATTAATCCAAATGCTAGGGCTACCCAGAACTACTCTATTGTGGAAGATCTGGTGCAAAGTCCTTGTGCTATGTCGGCTCTTGAGGTGCTCCAGTCTTGTCCTGCTCAGCGCAGTGCTCTACTCACTCCTATTGGGGCTGTCGATCCAAAGAACTCTCTTGTGATTACATTTGATATGTCTAATTTTAAAAAGATACTCCCCCATCATATGGATTTTCATATCAAATCCTCGTTTCGGAAATTCAATATTTTTCGAACGGTCGTTGATGAGGGCACTTCCACATGTGTGATGTCTCTCGCATGCTGGAAGGGAATTGGATCTCCCACAACTGTTCCATCTGCTACTGTTCTGACTGCATTTGATGGTCATTCTCACAGACCGCATGGTATTATCCCAGCTTTGCTCATCTGTGTTGGGGGAAAAATTGTAAATATAGAGGTTGAGATAGTTGATGCAAGCTTGGACTACAACCTTCTGTTGGGGCGAAACTGAATTTATGAGATGGATGCCATTGCATCCTCATTATTTTGGATTATTTGTTTCCCTCACGAAGGGAGGATTGTCACAGTGGATCAACTGGACTGTTCTCCTGTAGACCCGAATGCATCTACTGACTCAACTATTCCAAAGTTGGATAATGCCAAGCCGCTTGTTGAGAATTTAGGGGTTGGAATGTATTCTTCTTTGATGGGTACTTTTGATATTCCACCTCCTACCATTCATATAAATGAAATTTCATCCTCCAGGGCTCCTATTCGAAGAGAGTTCTTCAGAACTCATTATTTTTCGGATCCTTGGACCTTGCCTTCCCCTACCTCCACATTAGCGGAAGGTCAAGTGGGTGGAATGGCATTTCCGATGTCTACAGCTGAGATTGCTTATCAATCTATTGTTGACTCTGCAGAGTCCATTCCAGCTCCTCTTTCTCTGGAAGAGTTGGATGGCGATGTGGCTCCGGCTTGGACACTTAGTTCTTCTTCTGCCCAAGATTTCCTTGATACCACTCTTCCATCTGAAGAGGCCATCCTGGAAGCTATGACTGGTATAGATAGACCGTGGGATGATTTGCATCATCGGTCTTCCTTTTTACCTGATTTGAGCGAAGTTGAATCAAGTTTTCCAATTCCTTTGTCTCTTGGTCTTGTTCACCCATTCCTGAACCCTTTAGCACCAACACAGGTATATGCTGAAGGGAACATGGCTGTGATTTCTCCAACTATCCCGATGAAAATTTCCAGGGATCCCAATGTTATAGAGAATGTCTTCATCGGAGCTGAATGTTCCCCTGAAGAGATTCAGATTTACACCGATCTCTTTAAAGAGTTTAGGGATGTGTTCTCTTGGTCTTATGAGGAAATGCCTGGTATAGATCCATCTATTGTCCAGCATGAGATCAAGACTTACGAAAATGCTAAGCCTGTGAGGCAAAAACTTAGTCCGATCAATCCTAGGAAGGCTGCAGCTATCAAAGCCGAGGTGGAGAAGCTGCTCAAGGCGGGATTTATTTTCCCTGTTCCTTTGACAGAGTGGGTTTCTAATCCTATTCCCATGGATAAAAAACAAGGAACAATTCGATTTTGCATTGATTTCAGAGACCTTAATAAAGCATGTCCGAAAGATAATTACCCCACACCATTTATAGATCAGATTATCGATGAGTGTGCCGGTAATGAGATTTTCTCCTTCATGGACGGTTTCTCTGGATATAATCAGATTACTATCCGTCCTGAAGATCAGCATAAGATTGCCTTTATTTGTCCCTGGGGTACTTTTGCTTACAAGAATATGCCTTTTGGTCTTAAAAATGTTGGGGGTACGTTTCAGCGGACCATGTCATATGCCTTCCACGACATCAAACATATTATCGAGGCATATTTGGATGATTTAGCTGCTCGTTCTCAAAAGAGAATTGATCATCCTGCTCACCTCCATCAAGTATTTGAACGATGTTGTTTCTACAAGATTAGGTTGAATCCGAACAAGTGTGTTTTCGCGGTTACATCCGGTCGGTTATTGGGATTCATTGTGTCATCCGAAGGGATTAGGGTAGATCCCTTCAAGGTTGAGGCAATACTTCGGTTGCCTCCCTCGTCGTCTATTCGTCAACTTCAAAGTCTACAAGGAAAGGCTAATTTTCTTTGGAGATTTATCGTAAATTATGCTGAAGTTACCAAAGGATTTATGAGATTGTTGAAGAAGGGAGTTCCATTCTTTTGGGATGACTTCGCTCAGCGCTCATTCGATGCTTTGAAAAAATCATTGACCTCTGCTCCTTTATTGAGTCCACCTGATTATAGCAGGGATTTCCTTTTGTATCTTGCAGTAGCAAAATCTACCATTGGTATGGTTTTGGTTCAGGAGGACGATGCTCTAGCAGAGCATGTTATATACTATCTTAGTCGAGGCTTGGTAGGACCTGAACTCTTGTATACTCCGATAGAGAAGCTAGCTTTAGCAGCTGTTCATGTTGTGCAGCAACTCAGACATTATATTATTCTACGAAAAACTTATGTTTTGGCAACAGCCAATCCATTTCAGCTTGTTCTCAGTAGGCGAGTGATTGGGGGCAAATACAATATATGGATTGTGATTTTGCAGGAATTTGATCTTGATTTTATGTCTGCCAAGTCCAAGAAATCATTAGTTTTCACAGAATTAATCTTCGAGTTGCCCTGTGGAGAAGAGGTAGTCTATGATGAATCCTTCTCGGATGAACATTTGTTTCTCATCTCTCCACAGGATCCTTGGTATGGAGATATCATTGTGTATCTTCAGACTGCGAAGTTTCCCTCTACTTTTTCGAAAGATGAGCGCCGTAAGTTGCGTCACTTGGCTAAAAATTACTTGATTATTGGTGATGCTTTATACCGTCGAGGGGTTGATTCAATCTTGAGACGTTGCTTAACTCTCGAAGAAGCTGAGGCTGTGCTGAATGATTGCCACAGTGGAGCTTGTGGTGGTCATTTATCTGGGCTTGCTACAGCCCAAAAAATCTTGCGTGCTGGGTACTTTTGGCCTTCAATTTTCAAAGATTGTGTGGAGTCGGTCAAAAAGTGTCATCCGTGTCAAGTCTATACTCGAAAAATGCGCGCTCATCCAGCTCCGCTTTTTCCAGTCATTACTGTCGGTCCCTTTACAAAGTGGGGTATTGATTATACTACTTGTAACCCGCCCTCGGCTAAAGGTCACAAGTACATTATTGTAGCAGTAGACTACTTTACGAAGTGGGTCAAGGCTATGCCTACTTTTGGGAATGATGGTGAGACAAAAAAAATAAAATTGTTCAACTAGGTTATTGCTCGTTTTGGTATTCCTAGAGAGATTGTCACTGATCATGGTAGTCATTTTCAAAATAGCATGATGGTTGAGTTGGCTCTAAAATTAGGTTTCCGGTAGGAGCATTCATCTCCGTATTATCCTCAGGCCAATGGGCAAGTGGAAGCCGTGAACAAATCCTTGAAGACCATTCTTCAAAGGACAATTAATAAAGCTCGATCCAACTGGAATATCATGTTGTATCTTGCACTTTGGGCATACAGGACATCAGTAAAAACTGCAACTGGCTTTACTCCGTTTCAACTAGTTTACGGGCTAGAATCTGTATTTCCCATTGAATGTGAGATTCTTTCTCTTAAGTTAGTTGTTGAGCTTCTTCCTGACACTTCTAGTCTTGAAGAACGTCTCCTTCATCTGGAACATCTTGATGAGCAGCGTCGAGATGCCGCCACGATGAATGAGGCACATAAGAAACGACTCAAAGTTCAAAACGATAAGGCGGTCAAGCCTTGGGTTTTCTTGGAAGGTGACCTCGTTTTGGTCTATGCCCAAGAGAAGGATGCCCTGGGTGCAGGAAAGTTTAAGTCTATGTGGTATGGCCCCTTCATTGTTAAAAAAGTCCTTAAAAAAGGAGCATATACCTTGGTTGATTTTGAAGGAAATGAGTTGCCGGAGCCCAAAAAATGGGCTCTATTTGAAAAGGTATTATGCCTAGGCTTCGGCCTGGCATTTTGCTTTTGTATATAGTAGTTTTTATTTTGTACATGTCTGGTTTTTAGGTTTTTGATGTGATGGTGATGTTTTTGATCTGCTTTGGCAGGTTGTGTCGAATGTCATGAGTCATTATGGTTTCGCCGATGGTGCTAGTAGACACACCCGGAACTTGGCTTCCGCGGCTTGGGTACTTTATCATCCATCCGGTCAGCTGTTAGTATCAAGAGGAGTCTGCATTGGTCCTGCTTCCAATAACATAGCAGAATAAACTGCAGTTATTTATCTACTCTCGGAGGCAATATCTTTGGGTGTTGATTCATTGGTAGTTTTCTTGGACTCCCAGCTGGTGGTGTCGCAGTTGAACAATACTTATTGGGTTCGAGATCTATTTTTATTCCGGTTGTTTTTGAGGGTATGTTTGTTACAAAGATCATTTCAATTTTTAACATTCATTCATATTCCTCGAGTCGACAATTGGATGGCAGACTCATTAGCTAATCAAGCAATTGATTGGCATATTAATCATTCCATACATTAAAATTTAATCATCAAAAACATTATGCATTTTTATACATTTGTCACATCACATCATAAATCGATGTATATATATATCTCATCAGAGTGTTCAAAAAACTATACAAAATTTGGATCCATAAGTCATACAAAATCAGGGCTTATGCCCAATCATGTTCAGTATCAAAAAATATACATTAATCCGGTAATCATATCTATCTACTCCTATGGTCCCTGCCCAAAATTCGTGTTCCTATAGAACACGATCGTAGTAGCGACATGGCGGAATAACCGCACCCAATCACGTGGTACTCCCACTACCCGTCTCTGGATGGCCTCAGGTAGATCTTCCACTGCAGCCATAGGCACTTGGCGAGTTAAACCTTCCAAGTTCCTCTGTACAGCATGGAGGGTCATGTCTGGGTCTATAGTATCCACCTCGCCTCTACAGCGCTTATGTCGTGGGTAGCCCTCAGGACGGACTGGTCCAATATCTGTATCATGATCATCATAATATTGTAAGTCATTTTGAATCCAATCAAAAACATGTTTTGTTTTCACATTTTTTCACATATATTGAAAAAATCCAAAAAAAAATCATATAATTAAAAAATTGCAATCTTACCGATTGTGCCCCATGCCGCGCCAGGTGGAAGGACGAAGTTTGGATCACCACGAAAATCCATCCCAGCATAGGGGTAGTCCTCCACGGCGATGACTTGTTCTCCCCACCATTGGAAGAACTCGTCATCCTAGGTGGTTCGGGGAACTTCACTTCTCCCCAGTCTCTTCATCAGATCTGCCCATCGGGAAATTCTTAGGTCTCTTGGGATGTTGATGGAAGAGATCACTTTGGGTCGAAGCCTAGGAATATTCTCAAAGAATAATGTCATCAAGATGGTCCCATACCTGAAATGTTTTTTTTTTGCTTTCCGGATGGAAGTCAGTTGTTGCTTCATGTTCATTAGTAGAGCTGTACACCAATCATACAGGTGAGCTAGGCATTCCACAACTATGCTCATCTGAGTCCTGGATGCCTGATGCAAGGAAGTAGATCCTGCTACCCTGCCAATGGTGAATAGGAGAATCTTCATGTGTAGATCTCTCAAATCTTTTATAGCAATATGAGTCCCTACTTTCTTGGACCCCTCTACATAATAGACATGGACATAGTCATCCACAGTAAGCCCTCCCAAAGGCTTGTTGTGAAAATCTACTGGGTCTCCCCTCTGTGAGAGTCCAGTAATGAAATAGATGTCTTCTACCTCTATGTGTATGGGCATTTGATCTATCATGAAGCAATATTTCTCCGGTTCCCAATAATTTACTAGCATTTCAAGTAACTGGACATTACTCTTCATATTTGGCATTTTGAAAAATTTGAGCAATCCACAATTTTAGAGGATATTGAGCGATAATTGATCTTGCATTACTTCATTATCGATTGCACTATGCTCACGTTCCCTCCAGGTGATAGTCATCTTGAAAAAATTCATTCATTTGTCCATTAGAAATGCTTTTTACATTTTGGGTTGCGCATACACGACTTACCCTGTACACAGTCGCGTATATACGCGGCTTGGTCCATACGAACCTGTGTATGCGTAGAGCCCTAAATTAAAACAAATATTTCTATGGTGAAATTTCCAAATTTTAACTCTATTAATGGACAAAATTTATAATAATGATGGATTAAGAACTTACCTAACTGATTCGGCGAAGTTTGATCACTGATTGCTCCTGTTTTGACGAAAGAGGGTTTTTCTCCAGAGCTCTTTTTTCCAAATCAGCAAGTAACAATGAACCAAATGTGAGGTAACATGTGTATTTATGCCTAGAAAATTGCACAAAAATTGAAACATAGCTATTTTTTCAATCTATCTTAAGTTGCATAACCCAGATGCTTGGAAGTGCCCAGATTGGTATATTTTCAGGTACATTTTGATGAATTTGAGATTTTTCCAGTTTTTGTTCCATGACTGCTAACCTGTCATGGCAGGTATATGATCTTCACTGGCATATAGGTTAGGAAATCCACTTTCCATTGCATTATGCATACTAGCCTCCATTCTGATCACTTGCCATAGGGTCGATCCCATCAGGTCATGAGTATTTCACCCATTTCGCTCACCAATTTTTAATCATGACTTGGTGGTAAAGCCTTCCTTTACATGGGCTTCCTAGTTAGTTCCTCACTAGCCCTTGTTGCCCATGCTGTGTTTTATGTAGGCTCGGGAGTCCTCTTTAGTCTCGCCATGACTTATGTGTTGAAGCTTCATTCTTCTTCTTCTTCACTATCATTTTTTCTGGCTATTACCCTAGAGGCTCCCTAGTGTCGTTGAGTTGTATTACTGCATTGCATATTGGCTACTTATTTATCCTGGCCTTTAGCTGGATTCATTTTGGACTCGATGTTTAAGCCAACTTTTGACCTTGACTGTTTGTACAAGTTAACCATTGCATGCACTTAGCTATTGCGACTTGACACCCTTTTACCTATGGATGGAACATTCCTTTGAGTATCGCTACCGCTTTCCGCCATCTTCATCGAGCATAGATCGTTCCATCCCAGAACTAGTGCATCTCATTTTCGATACTCGTTCTATCCATTGTACCATAGCATTATTTTATTCTTTTCGTGCTTATTTATATGAAAAGACAAAAAATTAAATACATATAAAAAAAAGAGTTGGAACGAGACAGCATTTCGTAATTTGATAAGTTATTAAAGACGCCTTGTCGCCCTTGAACAAAGCACATACACTTATATATTTCCTTCATTTGGGATGGTTTTAGTTTTGACCTAGGTTCAGCGTTTTCCTTGTTTCACTGGTCAGTCCTCCCTCGGTTGGTTATCTCTTCCAATCATATGGAGAGTTTGTTTTTGCCTCCTGCATAACAGACTTATACAGTGTCATTTTTTACTGCCATGGTCATCACGAGTCGTGCTTTTGTTCAAGGGAAGTTTAACCAGAGTCGGCCATTCTGCGGTGTCTCTTGACTCATTATTCAGTTGGCCTTCCCGGTCTTGTCAGTATCTTGTTCTATCACATCAGATGTTTTGGTCTTCTGCTCGTGCTGGTTTGAGAAGGTCTCCATTGACTTCTTGCTGGCGGGTTTGTCTCTCATCGACTACGACATATTGCTCTTAGAGTAAACCTAGAGCCGCACCCTGGCCCTATTTCCATCATTGATAAGTGACCTTGTGCTCAGCATTTGATCATCATTATGGGTCTTTGACTGAGTGGTTTTCCTTGTGTTCGACGTCAGCATACATTATCACACTTGGGATTCGTGCAGTACCTTGATTTCCATTTGACCCTATCGGTGGATATCTTGCCTCTGTGACAGATTTCATTATTGGTTGGTTCAGAGGGTTTCTTCCGTGTGCTAGCTTCATCTTGTGCATGTCGGAAACGTAATTCGGTTTGGTTCCATCACTCTGCTTCGTCTGATTCCTTCCAAATCTTGGCCTGCGGGTTACACTCGCGCTGGAATGATGTGGGATGCCTTAATGCCTTCCTTCCAGCAGATCTTTTCCCATCAACTTCGAATCATTGCTCTGGGAATAAGGTCTAGAGTCTTTTGTCAGTACCTTATGGTTTGCAGTCATCAGTGGCAGACTCTCCGCTATCAAAAGTGGGGATTCATCATTGCCTCCTAATTGGTAGATTCTTCCAAGTGTTCAACTTCAACTCATTCATTCACACTTGTTAGATTGTACTGGGGCACCTTGACACTCATTTTCATTATCGATGGTTTGTCTCGCATTTGTTAACGGTGTACATTATTGACCGGTAATCAAACGATTTTCTCGCATGGTCGACTTCAGCTCATTTATTCCCATTGTGTAGAATTGTGCCATTGAGATCGGTGAAGACCTTGGGTTGCATCAACATCTTTCGGTTCACTTTTGACAGTCCATTCAGTTTCTGCCAGTGATACCGTCCACCTTTATATGTTGCAGTGTCAGTACAACAGCATCCTATATGTTGGCTCCCGAGTTGCGTGATTGTACCATGTGTTCCACCCCTTATGATTTGGTACCTGAAGATTCAGTTAATTTTGTGATCAGACATCCATTTTCAATATTATTGATCAGTTTGATATATGTGATACTTGGACATTGATTCCAACTTGTACTTCCGAGCCGTGCTCAGTTGATTCATTGTGTACTTTCAGTTCAGCTATACTTGTATACATTCTGGATCTATTTTGTACTCTCTATATGGATATATTTTTGATTGAGCATGGGTATGCCCGCCTCAGACATGAGCTGACTCTCTGTTTTCTTTCATTGGTTTTTGGCAGGCTGAAATCTGGTGAAGTCCTCTCTTGTCCTCGCGAAGTTCTTTCTATGCACATAATACATTTCGGCCATCATGTACCCCTTCTGACCTCATATATTAAGGGGCATCTATTATAGCATCATTTTTCACCCTCATGTGATTCATGATTGTCTCTTTGGCCTTGGGCACCCATTCCCACAGACTTGAGTAAAATTTCATAAAAACAATGTTTAAAATCCCATACGCGGGTATGCCCAGACTTTTCTGCGTGTATACGCAAGTCCAGAGATACTTTTCTGCGTATGCCATTAAAATCATTAAAATATATATAAAAATCCCTATTTTCGAGTTGGGTTGATGTTATTCCTGTAATTCAACCACCCCAGCCCATGGCCAACTGTTTCCAACAGATTGAAACTACTTTGAGGGAGTATAAAATCCCCTCATATGCATGGCCTAAGGGAGAGAGAAAATTATAGAAATTATACTCTATTGGAGCCCAATTCAAGTCTGATTTCCCGTGCCTCCTGCACTTCCCAGATTTTTCCAGGAAACCCTTGTTTCCTGGAGATGTTCATCAGCTTATATGTCATCTTGTGTGCACAAGTCTTGAAAGTATCTGTTGGGGCATAAAAAGGTATTGTTTGAACACCTATTTAGCCTACATTAATTATCAATCCGGGAGCGATTTTTTATTTCAAGAGTGTAATCTGTCTGAGGCTGCAATTCATCCAAGAGCAATGTTGTGAAGATGTAGTACAAAATAACAAATACAAAAGTAACAAATGCTTGTAGAGAAACCTAATTACAGTGACATGAATGGAAAGATTAAACTACATCAATCTTGCAAAACATCGATCAGGGATGCAGTAGCAGTAACTATTTCCCTTAGAAATCGATGCAAGATAACCAATCTGGGGACTTGGAAGCAAAAGCCTCTATCCTCTACAGTTGGAGATCTTAAAGCAATTGAAACAAAAGCAGATTCAATGAAAGCAACTTAAAGGAAACGAAAGCTGGAAAGGAACAACAACATGTAACTATAACTCATCTATTTGCTAATCAAAGACTATGCATAAAGAATGAACAGAAATGGAACAACAACTCAAATCAGATACAAGTCAACGAAGCTTCATAATAACAGCAAGATAATCGAACAACGAATCGTGCTTCTTGTAAAGAAGGAAATAGAAATGACTGTATTTGATCTAACAACAATAAACCAGTTCTGTAATTTCAATAAACATTAAACGCACTCCACACGATAGTAAATAAGAATTAGAAATACAAACAGCAGAACGATTCCACCAGGGCTGGGCCCTCAACCACCGATGAAACGCTGCTGCACTTTACTCCAACGTTTGAGAAATGGAACGAGAAAAAACTCTTTTATTAATCAGGCATGAATAATGTTTACAAACAGCTTGTACTCTCTTAACAAGAGTCGATGCACAATTCTGCAAATTAGAACAAGAAAAGTCTCTCCAATAGCAATACATGCTTCTCCTTTTATAATCAAAAGGAGGAGAAATTAAATAGCAAGTATGATCTCCCATAACAATATTGGATTGTTCCCAAAAACTTGATCAAACTGAAAATACATTTCCAACAATATTTCAACAAGAGCAAGGCGAATTTGGCTTTGCAGCTGAGATTTGGAGGACGGCCACAACAACAAATCTAAGAAAATCATTCTCAAAGAACCATGCGTTTCTCTCAATATAGGCCGAATTTGGGCAAACCATTCTTTGATAAAGTTAATTGGGCCCGTTCTGGACAAAACCCATGTTCCAGATTTTCCATATTCTTCTTCATTTGCTCAGAATATCAACCGCAAAACTGTCACTTCTTATTCCAGCGAATTTCTGAGTTGGAATATTTCATGATGATTTGGAAATCAAATCTGCAGCCTGGCAAATATCTTGGAGGCTAAAATGGTGAGTGATATTAATAAACCATCATTGATAAAATTATGCATAGTAATCATCAATTTATTAAAAATAAAGGAGAATAAATAATATTCATCCATAAAAGCATAAATCATTATAAAATGGATTTATATTATAAATTATAATAAATGAGATGATAAAGAAGAGTGAAAATGGATGAAATAAGTGTTAAGAAGTGGTCGTATTCACGGCCCAACAATATCCTAGTGAGGCAAGGGCGGGACAGATCCGGATGATGGTCTGTTCGGAGATCGTGGAAGGATTCAGGTGATTTCTCCACCTTTCTATTATTGTACATGTTGTTCGTAATGAAGAAGAACCATCTTGTTCCCAAATTCACGTGTTAATATCTACTTGCATATGTGAAAATATTGTTAATTAAGAATTTATTATTGTTTATATGATGTTTCACATGGATTACACTGACATTTAGGAAATATATATGTTGTACAACTAGATTTCCGTGCATGTCTCTTCTTGATTTCCAGGTTGAAGAGGAAGAAGGGTTGCTGGGGGGGCTTGGACCCCGCGGGATCTACATCAAACGTAGGATCTACGGGTGAGTTCTACAATCGATGTTATCTATTTTTTAGTATACAAGTGTGGTTGTGTGAGTCCTTCTTGAATAGCATGCCCTGATCTGTGGAGGTTTTGACCCAACGACCTCTAGGGAGTTATTTCCCGAAACAATGATAGCTCATTGGAAAGCCTATCCTGTCTAGTTTCCAAAAATTCCTTTGGTTTCTAGATAGGATTCCATCTACCTATTCAAAAACCACTTTTTCCAGCACTTCTAAGGCTGCAATGCCAGTGCTGAAAAGAGGGCAAAAAGGTGATTTTTTGCTTGATTTTGGCACTTTTGGAGGACCGGTTTTGCTCCAAATGACTTGAAACTTTGTATGGGTGATGTCCTTGGCCTGATGAACACAAAAATGCAAATTTTGTTTCCATTAGGCTCCCCAAAAAAGGGTGCAGCGTCAGTGGCGCTGCGCACTTGGCCCTTCAAAACAGTCAAAATTTTAAAAACTCAAAAATGTGCCAAAATTTGGATTTGTCTTGTTGATCATGTCCGGGATGCTTGTAGGGATGCATCAACAAGAATTTCAAGCTTTTATTTATCCTTTTCCTCTTTTAGGGTTGAATATTTGCAAGGGCTCATTTCAGCTTGGCCCTTGCAATCTTGTTTCTTAAGGCATAATGCCTTGCCATCTTCTTTTGCATGTCAAGGTCTCTCTTCGTCTTCTCCAATTGATCCTCTAACTGGAAATTTTCCCTCTCTAGCCAAGGTTCCCTATCATAATCTATTTCCATGGCAAGAAACTCACTTGGAGTGAGCTACTCTCCCAATGCTATCTCTTCCTCTCTTTCTTTGGCTAAGGCTTTCTTCAATCCAATTGTCCTTGGCCTCTTCTTAGGAAGTTGTTCTTCCTCTTCTTCAATGTCATAATGAGTGCCCAAGACCTCATCTAGCTTTGCCTTGGCTCTTCCAGCCTCTTTTCAAGCCCTGATAGCTCTGATCTCACAGATAGCCTTCTCTACCTCTAGCTGCTTGTTTTCAACCTCAAGGAAGTGGATAACATTCTTAGCCCTGTTGGTGTCCCGTGTTTTGATAGTTTGGCAAATCAAAAGACAAGGCAACATCAGAACCAATCTTTAGAGTTACAGGATCTAGTCCTCCTGTTCTCAGAGAGGGATCTCTCAAAAGTTTGTTTGCAAAGGTTTATCTTGTGTGCTTTGAGTATTGATTTTAGACTAGTTATTAAGTGCAGGTATTTGTTTGTTTGGTTGGGTTGAATTGATATAGTAGAACATAAAAGGTCTAGCAAAGATATATAGGACAGTAAAATATCTGTTTCATTGAGCAATGGAGTCAAAAAGAGGTCGTAACATACTTATCAAAGGATATGGGATATCAAAGGGAAAATCTAACTTGGCCACAGGATCTTTTTGTTTTTGGAATGGAATGAACATTAATGATTTGGAAAGAGAGTTTTAATTCTCAACAAAAGGAATCTGAAAGCATAATTTGAAACAATAAAGAGTTCTTTGATAGACAGGGCTAACCATAAATTCTACAAATCACACCTTTAAGCAAATAATGATTTCAAAACAACTTTCAAAGTAAAATCTAAGATTCAGGGAACTCCCTATTTCCTCAAAGATTTTATTCTAAATGACTTTAGAAAACATATAAGATTTACTGATAATCACAGTCATAGAAGAGGGAACACCTAATACATCTATGATCATAACTATAACGACCTTTAAGCCAACTGTTTAAGTGACGACAAAGGGCAAGGTCAAAACAGACCTCTCTGATTCACTATAAGCAAAGAACTTCAAAGGGAGACTTCAATAACAGTTTTTTAAGTGGCAACAGACAAGCAGGGAGAACCATAAATCATGTTGAAACCAACTATCCAAACTATTAAGGAAATAAACAAGCATGAAGACTAAAGATAAAGAGTAAAGCCTCTAAAATACTTCAGCAGAAGAAAACATAGAACAGTGAAGGATGAACAAGTCTAAGGTGCTTCCAGGAGTCATTTCTTAGCCTATTATTTTCTATCCTACTGTAGTGAGAAATTATGGAACATAATGAAAATAGGGAAAAACATGAAACAGTTCAGAATACTTCACCAATAGCCAAGCTCATGAATCCAATGATAGAGCCTTCTCAGGAACAAACATGCAACAACATCATCAAGATCTCCAAGACTTCAATTTGTTCTTCAAATTCAAAGGACTATGTATTTATTTCAGAGAGCTTTAATATTACAGTTTGTAGTCAAACAATAACCAACCAACCAACAACTTATCATCTTCTACAGAAGTATTTATAGAAGGATGAGGAGGTGAGATCTGAATAAAGATCTCCTAAGGTAATTAATACAGATTCAGGACTTCTTGGCCTTTTGAGGGGCTCGATGAAGAATTTTACAGGTGTTTCTCTGTATTAACTATTTTATAATTAATATCAAAGTTCGATGGGATATTTGTTGACTTTGAGGCTCTACATAATGTGGAGTAATTCTGCAGATATTTGTTGCATTAGTTTCCTATGGTAGAATTAACTTCTTGGCAGCGCTGGAGGCAGATATTTCTTTAAGCAATAACTTCAGCCTCTGTTTGAAAAGTTTGAGGCAACAGGTGACTCTGTGGTAGCTGAGGAATCAATTTCGCCTCAGAATGTAGCGGTGGCGGTCTTTTCTGCCTGTCAAACACTTATAATTTCTCCTGACTGTGTTTTATCTTTGGGAATTAGGCTTTTGATAAGCATTCTTAGCCGTAATTCCCATATCTGTTTTCAATCTTCTATTCTTCTGTGTTGTGTCTTCAAAACTGATACTCTTTTAAATTGCATTTAAAGTGCAGTGTCTTTTCAATGTGCAGAGCCGTGCAGGGATTTTAAAGGCATCAATGCCCCATAGAGCATCGACGAACAATGAAAATAGAGCTCGATAGAATGGTCCCCTTTAATAGTTCAAAGGTGTGGAAAACGTATTTCCCGACCTTCGGCCCCTCTTCGTTAAATAGTGGGAAATCATAAAAACATCTGCAAAACACAAAAATAGTTAAGAAATCCTGCGAAAATAGGTTAAACTGCTTCAGAAGGCGGGAGAGGAGCGCAGCCGTTGGATTGGGACACATGGACGGTCCGGATCTAACTGGGGAATTGCAATCGGTGGGAGGTGGAAAAGGGTGCGATGAGAAATATCCGATGTAATTGCGCGATCGGGAGGGCAGAAACGATTAGACGATGACCGTTGGATCTGAGGATCAGATCAACGGTGGAGAATGCATCAGGGAGTCGCAATCGGAGGGGCAAACAAAAAAAGCATGCGATTAAACTTTGCGATGCGATTGAAATCGCCGATGCGATGGAGCGCTGGCCGTTTGATCGGCTGTCGATCAACGACAGAGATGAACCGGGAGAAAACCTTTGTAATATATGAAAAAACAAAGGTTTGAAACAAAACAAAGGTTTTTTTGGCTTCGAGGGCGGAAAAAGTGCATAGAATGAATAGGCGCCCGACTGCGGGGTCTTTAATTATATGGAGGATGATATGCCCAGGGCGTATTTGAGACAAGGGCAAATCGCAATCGGAGTTCGGACCGGGTCTTTCAATCAATCCATTTGAAATATTTTTGATGCGATTAGCACCCGGGATCCTTAACACTTGGTCCCGGGGAAAAATTATATCGAAAGAAAACAAAAGTGGCGGGGTTTATAATACATAAGACCCAATCGCATCGGAAATTTGGATGTGGGTCTCTCCGATCAACCCATTGAAATATTTCAACATGTGATTTAGAGTTTTTAAGTTAAAACTTTGGAAAAGTTGGTTTTCCGACTTTACAAAGAAAAAAAAAAGAAGGGGGAATCGGGGAAGAAATATTATGAGGTTTTTTAAGCGCCAAGGCGGGCCTACAGGATATGTATAAAATAATGATGTGATCGGAGGATAGGTTTTAATCGCAATCGGAACTTTGGAGGTCAATAAGACAAACGGTGCACTGAGTTTTTGCGATGCGATTTGGGATTTTAAACACAAAAAGTCTATCACATCGGAACTTTTTAATGATGGCAAAAGACTTGCGCACTTTGAATCTATGCGATGCGATTAGCGACGAAAGGCTTTGGCATTTGGTTTTGACGCATGGGCATGTGGGGGGAAGTGGTTTAGGACTTAGCCCAAGGGGCTTAGGTCCATAGTAATAAAACTTGTTTTTTATGAAAAATTTCAAGGTTTTAAATGGATTTGGGGGTTTCGGCATAATTCAAAGAGAAGTTTTAAACCATGTAAGGAGGTTTTTCATGAATGGAAGGAGAAACTTATGAAAATTAGAGGAAATAATATGGAGAAAAGGGGAAGCAAATGAAGGTTAGTTATGAGTGGGATAAGGGGGAAAAATGATGGTTTTTTCAGCAGTTTCTTACATGAAATCAGCAGAATTAATGGGAACATCAATGAGGATTTTGGACAGAGGCATGAGGCCTATAAGGAGTCTCTAAGAGCCAACAATTTTTAGTGATAAAATTTGTTCCTTGGAGGCTCAAAAAGTCTTAGCCACCTTTTGGTATAACAATTATTATAGGTGGCTAACAGTGGCTCCACTTGGGGATGGTGCCTTCTCGAAGGCATCAAGAATTTTAGACCTTGCATTTTCTAGGAGGTTGATCAGTTGCCTCATCCATTGGGCTGCCTTACTTTGATTGAATGATATTCTTTTGCTCTGGAAATGCTAACAGCCATGGAAAAAAATGGATTTTTCATCAACAAGCTTTCTACCTACCCAACCATACTGATCTAACATTTTTTCTTTCTAGAGTGCATTTGGATTGGAAAACTCTCTTTCAACATTTTATTCTTTTTGAAAGCAAAAAATCTAATCTAGTTCTACTTCTTATTTCTCCATGGATTCAGATTAAACAGTTGAATCCATATAATTCTCTACCTAATCCACTATCTGTTTGGGATTAAATTGTCCAATCAGATTTTATTCTCTACTTTCTACAACAGAAATTTAAAAACATCCAAGTCAAGATTAAGCTGTTTGACTTGCCGTGATCTATGGCATAAGAACAAGCTGCACATAGACATTATTTTGCAGAAAATTAAATCAAAATGTAAGGCTTAAGATCTGGAAGTTTTATGGCACTTCCTTCATCTTTTACAGCTATGTTTGTACTACTGTGTGAGCTGTTTTCTTCATCATCTGGTTCAGATCTTGAGCTAATTAGGACCAGTTTTGCATCTATTTTGACTCAAAAAATAAAACAGATTTGAGTCATCTTTCTTTTGGAAACTTAGGTTCAGTTTTTAGCTTGTTTGAACCTTTGATTTCTATCCTAAACTATCTATTGATAAGCCAAGATTAGACAGTTTGGCAAATCGAATTCACTATCCTATCAGCAGAAAAATTTAAAGCTAATTAGTCAAGATTGAACAGTTTGACTAACTAGAAGTGTGTTTTGAGGAGTGGCTTTTAAGCTTGCACACTTTCAGAATTTATTTTCCTTTTGGCATGGGGCTGTGCCTTTCTTGTTTTCACAATCTTCCCTCTTTCCCTTATGTATTTTTTATTTTTCTAACTTTGAATGCAATGGTTAGACTATGATATTTACAATGAAAAAATAAAAATTCTTTGAAACCTAGGATTCTTGGTAGAAGTAATGCTTGAGCATCCTGCCATTGACAGGACCTCCATATAGATCTTATCCATTCAATTCTTTCAAGAAAAATTTATTGTGACCTCTCTCAACATGAATAATATAGGGCCCTTTCCACAAGTTCTCAAACTTGCCATGTTTTCCCTTCTCTTCTCTTCTTGAATCCCACTTGAGAACAACATTTCCAGATTGGAAATTGTTCGCCTTGGTTCTCTTATCGAATATTTTCTTCATATTCTCTTGAACCAACTATTTTCTCTCATAGACTTCCTCTCTGGTTTGTTGTAAATGGATTGTCTGGTTGATTCTTCTCTGCATATCATTTTCTTCAATCTGCACTTCTTGAAGGAGCTTCATGACTGGCACTCCCAATGAGGTGGGAAATACTGCATCCATGCCATACACTAACTGATAGGGGGACATGTTTATTGATTTCTTTATGGTCAACCTATCGGCCCATAAGGCATGAACCAGTTTACTGTGCCATGATTTTTGATTTTGTTCCAACAGCTTTTTGATTATATTGATGAGACTCTTGTTGGAAGATTCAGCTAATCCATTCCCTTGGGGATAGTAAGCAGTGGAATGGCCCAAGGTTATATGGTATTTGTGATAGAAATCAACCATATTCTTAGATTTAAAAGCAGCAGCATTGTCTGTTATGATTTTTCTGGGACAACCAAATCTGGATAGGATATTTGTTTCAAGGAACTTGATAATGACAGAGTCATTAGCATTCCTAGATGGTATAGCTTCTATCCATTTGGTAAAGAAGTCAGTAGCTGTGAGGATCCATTTATGCTGAGCTGAGGAGGATGGGTGAATTTCCCCAATGAAGTCTAAACCCCATTGTTGAAAAGGTGCCTCAACTCTGATAGGATGTAAAGGTAAGGGAAGGAGTTTTCTCTTGCCATCAAAGATTTGACATTTATGGCAAGACATGACTAATTTTTGAGTGTCTGGGAAAAGGGTAGGCCAATAGTAACCAGATCTAAGAATTTTGTTTGTTGTGGCCTTCCAGTAGAGGTGTCCTCCACATTCTCCGTCATGCATTTCATGCATGATTTTTCTTGCATT
Organism: Pinus albicaulis; assembly: GCA_034641835.2. Lineage (NCBI taxonomy): Eukaryota > Viridiplantae > Streptophyta > Pinopsida > Pinales > Pinaceae > Pinus > Pinus albicaulis. Next base: position 237,901,690 of record CM076583.1, on the reverse strand, counting down.
ATCTTCAAGTAAACATTTAAGAAAAAATCCAACAGCAGTTTTCCAATATAATAATCCATCTAATATGCAAAAACTCAAAGTTTTTTGTTTTAGAAATCTAGCTTTAGTTTTAGACAAAGAAGGAGGGGCATTTAGATATAAAAGCACATAAATAATGTCAGCATACCAAGGAGAATTTAGAAATGTTTCTTCAATGAAAGGAGCATCAAATTCTTCTATTTCTTCCAACACATCTACCATATTCATGTCTAGTGCTTGGAAGTTAGACTCAGCCATAAGTTTTGCTAATCCTTGTCCTTTAACTAACTTGGTGGGCCTGATCTCTAAGTCATACTCGAGAATAGTTGCAATCCATTTTCCCCTTTTACCATCAGGGTCTTGACTTAGAATATCCTTGACAACAGTATGTGGAACAAAAGCAATTATGTGAGAGTGTAAAATGTAGACCCTAAAGTCCTTTAAAGCTTTCACTAATGCTAAGGCTTGCTTTTCCATGATGTTATATTTAAGAGGAGCATCTCTTAAAGCCCTGCTAAAGAAATATATTGGTTGTTCTTGCCCCAAGTCATTCTTTTGAAGCAAAACTGCAGCTATTGTATGTTCAGATGCAAAAGAAAAAATGTAAAAGTCTTTGGTAAAATCCAGACTAATCAGGACTGGTGTTTGGGTAAGAGCTTGTTTGACCAGCTCGAATGATTGTTTAGTGGGTAAAGTCCATTTTACACCCACATCTTTTTTAAGCATGTTTGTAATGTTTTTTAATAGCTCGGCAAGGTTGGGGATGAATCTCCTTAGAAAATTTATCTTTCCAATGAAAGATTGTAATTCTTTGAGGCTTCTTGGATGACTGATCTGCAATATGCCATCTATCCTTGTAGGGTCTATTTTGATTCCCTCTTCCAAAATTATGTGGCCAAGCAGTTTACCTTCTTGGAGACCAAAGAGTGTCTTCTTGGGATTCAGTGACAAGCCAAATTTTCTACATTTCTCAAAAACTTTTCTTAAGTGAATCAAATGTTCTTCATCAGTTTTTGAAAAGACAGTTATGTCATCAAGGTAAATAATTATGAAATAGCCAATATCTTCAGAAAATGCTATGTCCATGGCCCTTTGGAAGGTGGCCCCTGCATTCATTAATCCGAAAGGCATTTTGACATACATAAAGGTGCCCCAAGGAGCGGTAAAAGCAGTTTTGATTTGATCACTTGGGAGCACTAACACCTTCTTGTAACCTGAGAACCCATCTCAGAGTGATATCCTTTTAGACCCAACTACCTTCTGAAGTATATGGTCCATCTTAGGCAAAGGGTAGTTGTCTTTTAGGGATGCTTTGTTTAAGTTTCTGAAGTCAATACAGAGCCTGATCTCCCCTATCTTTTTCCTAACAGAAACTAAGTTTGATACCCATTCTGAAAACCTAACGGGTACTATAATGCCAGAATCATGCATCTTTTCAATTTCAGCTTTAACTAATGGTAATAAAAGTGGGTTTATTCTCCTTAGTTTTTGTTTGAAGGGCTTTTGATTTTCCTTCAAGGGAATCTTGTGCTGAATGATGCTGGTATCATAAGATCTCAGATCTGTGTATGCCCAAGCAAAAACATCTTTAAACTCTTTAAACAGGTCAATGTATCGAGTTTTCATATGAGTTGAAAGAGTGCTATACAATTTAATGATTTTGGGTTCTGTTAGGGAACCTATGTTTTGTTCTTATACATTTGTTTCTACAGGCTCCATTTTTGGATCTTTGGCTACATCATTAAAGTCGAAAAGGTGTTCTAAAGGTGAGAGACCTCTTGGAATTGAACCGTTCTTACATTCTAAAACTTCCAGGTCTTTTTGGTCCATGTCGTCAATTAACTCTGCTTCAAACGGACTCCCGTAATGATTTATATCAGCAGAGTGTGTTATTTCAACTTCTGGGATTTCTTCGATATATAAACAGTTTTCCTTATGGCTATTTCTGATATTGGTATACTAAAATCATTTTCTGATTTCAAGAAATCATCTATGTGTTTGTCAGAGTCAAACACCTGCCAGTGATCTTCGTTATCAGGTACAACAGGCTTGTGTTTTACTTTTACGGTAAGCTGTTCATTTATTTCAGGTGTTTGAAAGTTACTGGCATTAAAAGCGAGTTCATTTGCCAAATGATTAAAAGCTCTAGGAATGAAAATAAGTTCGTATTTTTCAAAGGCTTTTAATAAATCGAGGGCAGCGTTCCGATATTCTCTAAGCCTCAGATTTCTGGCTGAATATTCTCCTTTGATTTGTTTTATGATAAGTTCAGAATATCCTAAGATTGATATCTTCTAGGCTTGTAGCTGTTTAAGTAATTTTAAGCCTAGGAGAAGTGCTTCATATTCGGCGATATTATTAGTGCATGGGAAATCCAATTTATATGAAAAACTCTGATCTGTATTTTGAATCCACACACCTGCTCCTGCACTTGTTTTATTACAAGATCCATCAAAATTTATTTTCCAAAGTATGTCATCCTTATTTTCATTTTCTTGTTGCTGTTGATTCTCAATGTTTTGAATTTGATCCAAGGGGAGATTAAATTTTTGTGGTGAACTAATTGGGTCTATGTTCTCTTTATCTTGTTGAGTAATGTTATCTTCATTATATAAGATAAAGGAATCTAAACTCGATTGAATAGAATAGATGGGAGAATTGTTTGGTCTATCCATGTTGCTCACCATGTACTTCATATGAGATTCCCTGTATAGTCTTTTGTTTTGGTTAAAAATGGGAATGGTGGCATAAGACATGTCCATTTGAAGGCTTCCCTGAAGTTTGGCTCCCCAAGATCTTGATAAGAGCATGCCATACTTAGGGGGAATGTCAGCTACAACTATATCCATAACCAGACTCTTAGCAGGAATTTGAGCTAAATTAACACACAAATATTTGATTAAACCCAAACATTTGACTCGGCTTGAGTCAAAAGAATACAAATCTTTGTATGGTTTAGTAATCTCTAAGCCTAAGCTCTCGATTACCACCTTGGGCATCAGATTGTGCGAAGCTCCCGAATCTAACATGGCATTGTGTAAGATTTTCTCATGTATGTTCAAGCTAACATAGAAGGGAGGGACAACCTCTTCTTGATATTTTCCTTCAACTTCTGGACCAAACAACAACTTGGGTTTGTCATCTGTCAAGTTTAAAGTGTCTGTATCCATTCCTAAGTTCAAAGCTTTTAAAACTTGGTTTTGTACACTTCTTGGGTTACTAGTTCAACTAGGGGGATGGTGACTTTTATCTTGGCAATATCTCCCTCAAGGCTGAAAGGGATAATTGACTTATTCGTATTTACATCTGTCTTTTCAATTGAATTATTTTCAGCAACTTTGATTTGTTGAACCTTATTTGGACTGGTGATGGGGATATTTTTATTAGGACCATTAGCTGAAGTCCTAGGGGTACTCTGTTCAACATTTGGCTGGACACCTTTGTCTTTGTTTAAGTCTGGTTTTTTGGCTGAAATGTTGGTTTTTTCTACTGTCCTTTTGGGTTGGTCTTCTGCGATTTTCTTGACAGCAGTGCTAGCATTCTTATCTTTTGAATTCTTTATGCTTCCCTTGCTCCTAAGATCATACTGTTTATGCACTTCCATGATTGCATTTTCAAACCCCAATCTATAGTCATCAGAATCTTCATGGGTGTTTGTACTTTGATCAGAGAATAAATCTTGTTCTTCCTCTGTGAGGAAAACATCATCCCCACTGTCTGATCCAATCAATTTTACATGGGATTCTTCCAACCTTTCCAACTCTCTATTTTCCTCATATTGATCTACATAGTTTTGTTGGAAGGGAGGTCTAATATGTTGGTCATTTTCATTCTGTTTGTCTTGATTGTTTTCTCTTCGATAATTCTGATTTCTATTTCGAGGAGCATCTTGGTTTTGATTTTCTTGTGCTTTTTTAATTATACTCATCTCTTTCATCATTTCTTCCAACATCCTCTCCATTTTTGAGCTTGAAGTAGAGGGAGTGGACTCTTCTTTAAAAGACACTCTCTTCTCGGTTTTCATTCTTGCTCTCTTCTCTATTAGGTTTACTTCCACAGAAAGAGCACCTCTTTGCATATCTTCAAGAGTTTCAAAATCTCTCTCTCTTAGCGAATAGGTCATGTCAGAGTCAAACCCTTCAGGAAACTTGTTTAAATTTGAGCCTTGTGTAGGTTTTAGTTCAGGGGAAAGTTCATTATATACACTATTAAATCTAGTGCAATAGGCTTGCACACTTTCCCCAGGGTTTCTATGGAGATTTTTGTAATCAGAAAGGACTTGGAGAGGATTCTTCTTTGCTTCCCATTTGTTTAAGAATGTTTGATGGAAGCCTTGGAGATCATTAATACTATGGGGGGCTAGACCTTTGAACCATTTTCTTACTTCTCCCCCTAAACTCTGAGCAAATAACCTAAGCTTGACTGAATCGTCATCGATTTCATTTCTGTCAAAGTAGTCATTCATTTTATCTACATGTTGTGATGCGGTTATAGTATTGTTAGCATCATACAATGGAATTTTGGACTGATAGTCCTGTGGAAGGTTAACTAATGGTACAGGAAGGACTAGAGGAGCATACCATGCTGTCATGATAGGTGGTGGGGGTGGATTCACAAGAGGGGGAGTGGGTTGAAGTGGAGTGGTTTGGACAGTGGATGTTGGATGGACAGATGTGGATGTACTAGGGATAGAGTGTTGAGCTGACCTTGGATGAGAGACACCTAAATTTGGAAGGAAATGTAAATTAGGTGGTGTGGTTTCCCTACTGCCAGTTTTTTCACTTTTTTCTGGGGATGAAAGTGAAGACTCAGAGTCTATCTGAATTATATCATCAAGTGACCTAGTTCTGAAAGGATTCCTTAAGTCGACTTGTGATTGGTGTAGAGCTGCAAGATTTTCAGGGACTGAATTTGCTCTCAAGGGTGGTCTAAAAACAGTCAAAAATTTTATCTTGGAAGATTTCCTAAGTATACTTTCAGGGTTGTCAACTTCTTCCAGTGGGTTCGGGTCAGGGTAGGCTCTAGTATGAATCTTTCTAGGAGCCACTATGCTATGTTTTGCAGACCTAGTTGAAAAAGAAAATTTTTAACCAAATATGACAATCTTTAAGAGGCTAACTGATCTTTTCAAAAGGAGGAAAATTCTAATCTTAAAGCCTTCTAGCTGAGTTTGTATGATGTTGTTCAAGAATTGGGGTCTTCCTAGTGGAGTCTTAAGGTCTGTTTTTAGGATTGTGGAGTCGCCAGGTGGAAAATTTTTAGCTCTTTTGGAGGTAAAAGGTTTTATGGTCCACCACCAGGTTTATTATGAAGCCAAACTGAAATGTTTTGGGTTTTTCTGAGTTATTTTGGTCTTATAGGTTAAGAGAGTGTTCTAAGTCTGATTTCACACTTAGCTAAGGTGTTCAAACAAACAGAGTTGCTCTTATGGCTTGGTAACTGGTTCCTTCAAGGTTTGATAAGGTTTAACGAGAATCCTAAGGGTTACTTAGTTTGTCACTGATTCAATTAAGTCTTATCATGATTACCATTTGTTAAGTAGTGCCTGAAGAAGGTTACTTATGTTATACTGGGCCTAAAAAATTTGAAGAAGGTTTTTTAAACCACTATATTCTCAGTAGGTCCCACCGTGATCGCCATTATGTTGGTGTCCCGTGTTTTGATAGTTTGGCAAATCAAAAGACAAGGCAACATCAGAACCAATCTTTAGAGTTACAGGATCTAGTCCTACTATTCTCAGAGAGGGATCTCTCAAAATTTTGTTTGCAAAGGTTTATCTAGTGTGCTTTGAGTATTGATTTTAGACTAGTTATTAAGTGCAGGTATTTTTTTGTTTGGTTGGATTGAATTGATATAGTAGAACATAAAAGGTCTAGGAAAGATATATAGGACAGTAAAATATCTGTTTCATTGAGCAATGGAGTCAAAAAGAGGTCGTAACATACTTATCAAAGGATATGGGATATCAAAGGGAAAATCTAACTTGGCCACAGGATCTTTTTGTTTTTGGAATGGAATGAACATTAATGATTTGGAAAGAGAGTTTTAATTCTCGACAAAGGGAATTTGAAAGCATAATTTGAAACAATAAAGAGTTCTTTGATAGACAGGGCTAACCATAAATTCTACAAATTACACCTTTAAGCAAATAATGATTTCAAAACAACTTTCAAAGTAAAATCTAAGATTCGGGGAACTCCCTATTTCCTCAAAGATTTTATTCTAAAGGACTTTAGAAAACAAATAAGATTTACTGATAATCACAGTCATAGAATAGGGAACACCTAATACATCTATGATCATAATTATAACGACCTTTAAGCCAACTATTTAAGTGAGGACAAAGGGCAAGATCAAAACAGACCTCTCTGATTCACTATAAGCAAAGAAATTCAAAGGGAGACTTCAATAACAGTTTTTTAAAGTGGCAACAGACAAGCAGGGAGAACCATAAATCATGCTGAAACCAACTGTCCAAACTATTAAGGAAATAAACAAGCATGAAGACTAAAGAGAAAGAGTAAAGCCTCTAAAATACTTCAGCAGAAGAAAACATAGAACAGTGAAGGATGAACAGGTCTAAGGTGCTTCCAGGAGTAATTTCTTAGCCTATTATTTTCTATCCTACTGTAGTGAGAAATTATGGAACATAATGAAAACAGGGAAAAACATGAAACAGTTCAGAATACTTCACCAACAGCCAAGCTCATGATCCAATGATAGAGCCTTCTCAGGAACAAACATGCAACAACATCATCAAGATCTCCAAGACTTCAATTTGTTCTTCAACTTCAAAGGACTATGTATTTATTTCAGAGAGCTTCAATATTACAGCTTGTAGTCAAACAATAACCAACCAACCAACAACTTCTCATCTTCTACAGAAGTATTTATAGAAGGATGAGGAGGTGAGATCTGAATAAAGATATCCTAAGGTAATTAATACAGATTCAGGACTTCTTGGCCTTTTGAGGGGCTCGATGAAGAAGTTTACAGGTGTTTCTCTGTATTAACTATTTTATAATTAATATCAAAGTTCGATGGGAGCTTTGTTGACTTTGAGGCTCTGCATAATGTGGAGTAATTCTGCAGATATTTGTTGCATTAGTTTCCTATGGAAGAATTAACTTCTTGGTAGCGCTGGAGGCAGATATTTCTTTAAGCAATAACTTCGGCCTCTGTTTGAAAAGTTTGAGGCAATAGGTGGCTCTGTGGTAGCTGAGAAATCAATTTCGCCTCAGAATGCAGCGGTGGCGGTCTTTTCTGCCTGTCAAACACTTATAATTTCTCCTGACTGTGTTTTAACTCTGGGAATTAGGCTTTTGATAAGCATTCTTAGCCATAATTCCCATATCTGTTTTCAATATTCTATTCTTATGTGTTGTGTCTTCAAAAATGATACTCTTTTAAATTGTGTTTAAAGTGCAGTGTCTTTTCAATGTGCAGAGCCGCGCAGGGCTTTTAAAGGCATCAATGCCCCATAGAGCATCAACGAACAATGAAAATAGAGCTCCGCAGAATGGTCCCTTTTAATAGTTCAAATGTGTGGAAAACGTCTTTCCCGACCTTCGGCCCTTCTTCGTTAAACAGTGGGAAATCATAAAAACATCTGCAAAACACAAAAATAGTTAAGAAATCCTGCGAAAATAGGTTAAACTGCTTCAAAAGGCGGGAGAGGAGCATAGCCGTTGGATCAAGACACGTGGACGGTCCGGATCTAACCGGGGAATCGCAATCGGTGGGAGGTGGAAAAGGGTGCAATGAGAAATCTCCGATGCGATTGCGCGATCGGGAGGGCAGAAACGATTAGACGATGACCGTTGGATCTGAGGATCAGATCAACGATGGAGAATGCATCGGGGAGTCGCAATCGGAGGGGCAAACAAAAAACGCATGCGATTAAACTTTGCAATGCGATTGAAATTGCCGATGCGATGGAGCGTTGGCCGTTTGATCGGATGTCGATCAACGGTAGAGATGAACCGGGAGAAAACCTTTGTAATATATGAAAAAACAAAGGTTTGAAACAAAACAAAGGTTTTTTCGGCTTCGAGGGCGGAAAAAGTGCATAGAATGAATAGGTGCCCGACTGCGGGGTCTTTAATTATATGGAGGATGATATGCCCGGGGCATATTTGAAACAAGGGCCAATCACAATTGGAGTTCGGACCGGGTCTTTCAATCAATCCATTTGAAATATTTGCGATGTGATTAGCACCCGGGATCCTTAACACTTGGTCCCGGGGAAAAGTTATATGGAAAGAAAACAAAAGGGGCGGGGTTTATAATACATAAGACCCAATCACATCGGAACTTTGGATGCGGCTCTCTCCGATCAACCCATTGAAATATTTCAACATGTGATTTAGAGTTTTTAAGTTAAAACTTTGGAAAAGTGGGTTTTCCGACTTTACAAAGAAAAGAAAAAAAACGGGGAATCGGGGAAGAAATATTATAAGGTTTTTTAAGCACCAAGGCGGACCCAAAGGATATGTATAAAATAATTATGTGATCAGAGGATAGGGTTTAATCACAATCGGAACTTCGGAGGTCAATAAGACAAACGGTGCGCTGAGTTTTTGCGATGCGATTTGGGATTTTAAACACAAAAAGGCTATCACATTGGAACTTTTTAATGATGGAAAAAGACTTGCGCACTTTGAATCTGTTCGATGCGATTAGCGCCGAAAGGCTTTGGCATTTGGTTTTGACGCATGGACATGTGGGGGGAAGTGGTTTAGGACTTAGCCCAAGGGGCTTAGGTCCATAGTAATAAAACTTGTTTTTTATGAAAAATTTCAAGGTTTTAAATGGATTTGGGGGTTTCGGCACAGTTCAAAGAGAAGTTTTAAACCATGTAAGGAGGTTTTTCATGAATGGAAGGAGAAACTTATGAAAAGTAGAGGAAATAATATGGAGAAAATGGGAAGCAAATGAAGGTTAGTTATGAGTGGGAGAAGGGGGAAAAATGATGGTTTTTTCAGCAGTTTCTTACATGAAATCAGCAGAATTAATGGGAACAGCAATGAGGATTTTGGACAGAGGCATGAGGCCTATAAGGAGTCTCTAAGAGCCAACAATTTTTAGTGATAAAATTTGTTCCTTGGAGGCTCAAAAAGTCTTAGCCACCTTTTGGTATAACAATTATTATAGGTGGCTAACAAGCCCTACCAATGTTTTCTTGTAGATCCCTAATCTGAGCATCCTTACTTTTAAGCAACATGCTTGTGATCCTCTCCTCATTCTCATCATCATTGTCAAGGTGAATTAGCTTAAACTCTTGTTCAATTTCATGCTTATCTTCCTCTTCTTCATTAATGACCTTTTCCTTACCTTTGTCAAGTTGTTTGGTTGATGTAGAAGGCATGGCCCCTTGCCTCTTAAGTGTAGCAAACACATGCCTATTTCCCCTTTGGTAGGTCAAAGGAAAAGGCTCAATGTTACTCATCTTAGTGTTATCTATTTCATCGCCACCTGCATCACTTATTTCTTTCTCATTGCCACCAGTCTCACTTTTATTTGCCTCACTACCATAATTTATCTTTTCCTCACTGCCTTCTTCTTCACTCACATCTGCCTCACTGATTGATTTCTCATTGTTTGATTCCTGATTTCCATCTTCCCCATTGTTTTTTTCCTCATTGTTTGATTCCTCATTGCCATCTCCCTCACTGTTTGATGCACTAGTACCATGAGATGATGGTGAGGGATTGTTAGAGGGTTATGAAGGAGGATCATCATGAGGTGAAGGTATGTTAGTGGATGGTGATGCATGAGTAGTGGGGTGTGATGGTGAAGGAGGAATGTGAGGATGAGAAGATGAAGGTATATCTTGCTAAATATGGGCTTGTGGAGTAGTAAACACTTCATTGGAAATGAAGGTCTCCCAAGGAATACCTTTCTGTTGTAGTTGGTGCATAACCACCATTTTGAGAAGAGAGTGATGGAATAGGCTTTGCATCTGCTGAGGATAGTCTCTCTTTTGCACTATGTAGGACATTTTATCAATGCTTCTGTAGAGGTAATATGGTATGTCCAACATCCTCACACTAGTAAAGTGCATAAGCAGCCTGATGTAGTAGGAGTAAATATGGGAGAACCTTCCCTCACATGTAAAATACTTCATGATACTTCTCATCATAGGTGCATATCTATCAAGAAAATGTTAGAAAGGAAAGATAGATTTATGGTGGTCTTTATACCTAGGCTTTAGGTAGGGTTCAAAGTAGCTCATGTCTAGGTTTTCCTGCTTGAACCATTTCTCACCCACACTTGGTATGCCTGTGGCATTGGCAATGGCATCTGTAGATAATGAAAAGGTGACCCCTGCAAGAATTAACTTATTTTTCATGCAAGTTAATGATAAATAATATAGTTAGCTCAGGGTGGTTTTGCACCTTCTATACCTTCTCACAAAATTCATATCAACCCATGTGTTTGAAACAAGAAACAGTAAGGGGAGATGCCATTAGCTCCCTTGTGTTGGGGGGTTCAAATCTGTTGATATTTCCACCTTTGTGCTCATGCCTCCTTGGAATTTGAGCCTATATATCACTGCTATTGTCTCCCTCTCTTGACATTTTGAAAATTCTGTTTTGCCAACCCTAGAGTGAAAATGGAAATAGAATGAAGAGATGGTGATGAAATGGAAGTTTAGGCTAATGAGGGAATGAGTAAGTGAGGGTATAGGTATATCAGGCTGAGTGAGAGGCTAAACCACTTAATGACAACCCCCAGCTATGCAGTTACCCTTTGTTTTGACTGATGCTCTTCATAGGCAGATGGAGTGAGGTTCAAACAATGACTGGAAGCTTGAAATTTAGGGTTTCTCTTAGGGTTCAACTTCTTTCAATTAAAAATCATCAAAAAGCTTGAAAATGTAGTTAGGGCATCTACTTAGCATTTATCAGTGCCTTGGAGGACCTTGGAGGAAGCTTGAAAGTATTTTGAGGTGACTTGAGTGGTTAAATTTCTTGGAAAGGCATCCTGGCCAAGCACGCAGCGCCAAGGCCAAGGGCGTAGCACCGAGGCTAAGCACGCAGTGTCAGTGCTGAGGGCGCAGTGTCGGTGCTGAGGGCGCAACACCTGTGGTTTTCTTCACTGGGCTTGTCGGGTAATGGCGCAGCGCCTTCCCCAGCATGTAGCGCTCACTTACAGGTGTGCAATGCCATTGTAAAATGTATGGAGGATTTTTGCCAAGGGCACAGCGCCCGATCCCAAGCACGTAGCGCCAGGAAAACTTGTCCCAATTTGACTTAGAAACTACCAAATTCTTCACCCTTGAATGCTCTGATGATTTTTCAAGGCAACAATGATTTGTTTGAAGCATTTAGATGGGCCTTTATAGAATTGGAGATTTTAATTTATCATTTATAACCCATTTCCTGATGTTTTAAGTCTTTTCACTTTCTCACTAATGCTTTTTGACTTTTTTCTTGCAGGTGACTGAAAACATTAACTTGGCTTTCCCCTTTGCTCCTTGAGGCATAAAAATCTCATTGTGAAACCTTTGTGATTTAGCCACATAGCAAATTCTTCCAATTCTTGTGTAATTTCCACCATGAAACTCAACTTAACCTTTTCGCCTTTTTTGCTTGTAGTTTGTTGGGGTTGTGAATTTTGCTTTTCTTCTGATCCTTGAGGCATGACATGCTCATTTGACACCTTTGTGATGATTTCACATACCATCATTCTCAAACCTTTTGTGGTTTTCATCATGAATTTCACCTCAACTTTTCACCTTTTCTTAGTAACCCTCTTACACTGTTTGCATGCAAGTTGATAAAATGATGAATTTGACCTTTCTTTTGGTCATGGATGCATGAAAAATTCATTGCAACACATTTGAGATTTAGCCACATAAAAACTTCTTCAATTTCTTGTGTAATTTCCACCATGGGGTTCAACTTACCTCTTTTTCTCATTTAGACATGGCAAGCTCATTTTTATAAGTTTGGGATCTGACCACACAATGACATCTTCAAATCCTTTTGCTTCCACCATGGAGTTCAACTCATCATTCCACCTTCTCTGGCCACTTTCCTAAAACCTTAGATGTTTGGAGTGCTTTTACAACAATCATCAATGGTGTCCTCTAAGTTCTCTATAGCCCTTTCAAGTTCATTCATTTCTGTCTAGTTCACCTCACCTTTTTTACTATATTTCATCAATAGTCTCTGATAGACTTTCTTCATATTTGGCCCTGTGTACCTCCTGCATGTCATTTATGCAATTGATCACTCTTTTGGCATTCATTTGGACCATCAAGTTCAAAAACCCTAATGAGTTGGCTATAGGATGTCGTAGATGGAAAGTGGAGTTATGGATAAGGGAAACAGGGGAATGAGGTCATAGGCAGGAAAGAAGGATGAAAGTGAGAGGCATAAGCCCATAAGGAGTCTTTTAGGAGTGACAGGGTGACCATGAAATGGAAAATCGATAGGATAGAGAAAAGTTTTTATAACGATAATGAAGGCAGTGAGATTTTTAAAACTCACAATATTCTAGGAAGGTTGTTTTCAGAAATCTAGAACCAATCTATGGTCATCTAAAGATAGTGAAAAATACTAATGACTAACAGGTATATCGACAAATAATATCGCTGAGTATAGTGCGTTGATCGAACTTCTCTCTGATGCCATTTCATTTGGTATTAGCCACATAATCATAAGGTTAGACTCATAACTTGTGGTATTACAACTTACTAGTGTTTATACTGTTAGAAATCCAATAATGCATCGTTTGTTCCTAAGAGTTTGACTTTTGGAAAGACACCTTGATTTTATTCAATATCAACACATTTCCAGAAATTTGAACACATTGACTGATTCTTTAGCTAATCAAGTTTTAGATAGACATTTGCAACACATGTAAAGAAAACATTCACATCATTGAATAGGATTGCACAATAAACATAGGAAAATACTGAAATCAAATAGATAGATAGTAATAGGTTTTTTACAAAAATTTGTGCCCAAGGCACATTGGTCATATGTACTCAAAATGTATGAAAAATGTCAAAAGTAAACTAGTGGTGCTCATGGTAACATGCTATAAATATAGCTATCCTACACAGTATGTTGTGAAACTAGCTCCAAAAATAGAAGAAAAGAGATATCAACGCCTTAGAAATAAGCCACTTCGAGGGGGAAACCTCCAATACATTACATGAATGAACAATTCTTCAATGATACAAATTACAAAACCTCCTTTATATATATAGGAGTCCATGGGGCCACAATGTAATCCTAGTGGGCCATAATGTAATCCTAGCTGACCTAGCAATAATAATTTAAGGGAACAATAATAACAATATGGGGGTTACAAGGGTACAATAATAACAATAAGGGGGTTACACTAACAACAATAAGGGACTATACTAGTAATATAGGGACCTAACATGCCCCTCTCCTTCAAAAAAGTGTTGTCCTCAACGCTTGAGTAGCTCTAGGTGCTTTTGTATAAAATTCTCATCCTCCCATGTAGAATCTTTAGTGGGTAAGTTCTTCCACTTGATGAGATATTCTGAAATTGATCGATTCCGTAGTTGTCGAGTTCTTGTTTCCGTGACCGCTTCCGGTTCCAATATGATTTTTCCTTCCTCATCAAGTTCTGGCAATATTGTTTGAACTGGAAGATTTTCACCTATAGCCTTCTTTAATCATGAAACATGGAAAACCGGATGCACTCATGAAGAAGCAGGAAGCTCCAATTTGTATGCCATAGTACTAATCTTTTGCAACATCTTGTAAGGACCATAGTACTTTGGCGATAATTTATTATCATTCTTAGCTTGCTTGAGGGGCATTTGTTTGTATGGTTGTAGCCGTAAAAATACCCAGTCTCCTACATCAAAACTTCTCTCGCTGTGATGTTGATCTCCCTGTTGTTTCATTCGATTTTGTGCCAAATTCAGGTTATTCGTTAAGAGTTGGAGAACTTCTTGTTGATGCTCAATGTGATATTCCACTGCTTGAACCTTCAAATTTTCTCTTAAAGATGATGTGATGGATGGTGGATGACATCCATAAAGTGCCATAAATGGGGTCATTTTTGCTATAGTATTGAAGGAAGTGTTATACCACCATTCAGCGAGAGGTAAACACTTGACCCATTGCGTATGTTTATCAGATACAAAACAACGAAGATATCCTTCCAAACATTTATTTACTATGTCAGTTTGACCATCGGATTGAGGATGATAAGATGAGCTATGAGCTAATTGAGTAGCCAAACAAGAAAATAACTCCGTCCAAAAATTTCCAGTAAAAATGGGATCTGTGTCACTCACAATAACCCTTGGGTTTCCATGTAGCTTTTTAATTGTGTCCATAAATGTAGTAGCAACTATACTTGCTTTAAATGGATGAGATAATGCACAAAAGTGTGCATAATTTGGTAAGTCTATCAACTACCACCATGATGACACTCTTTCCTTTGGATTTAGGTAAACCTGTGATAAAGTCCATTGAAATCTCCTCCCAACGTTGAATTGGAATGGATAAAGGTTGTAGAAGACTCGGGGTCTTAATTGTCTCAATTTTATTCTGTTGGAAAACCAAACATTCCGCCACAAAATTTTGAATATAAGATTTAAGGCCATCCCAAAAAAAATTATTTCTTCACCCTGTGGTAAGTTTTTAAAATCCCGAGTGTCCTCCTAAAGGAGAAGTGTGCAATTCCAAAAGAATATTTTGTTTTAGTTAGGAATTCTTACAAAGATATAAGCAATCTTTGTACCATAAGGAATCATTTTTCCATTAAATGTATCAGATGTACTAGGATCTTTCTGCAAATTTTGAATGAGTGTCCACACTTCTTCGTTCTTCTTCCATTCATCCCTTGCCTTGCTTCGGTTATCCAATCTGGTTGGATAATAGAAATGGCACAAAGCAATGCTTCCACCTCTTCATTCTTTCTTGAGAGTGCATCTGTAAAAACATTTATCTTCCATTTTTGGTAGATTATTTCAAAGTCATAACCCAACACCTTTGTGACCCATTTTTTCTGCTCTTCTAAAGATAGTCTTTGTTCCAAAAAGTGTTTAAGACTATCATGATCAGTTTTTACCTTGAAGTGTCTTCCCATTAGGTATGTTCGCCATTTCTTTAGTGCATGTAGTATTGCTAAAATTTTCTTATCATAAATAGCTTTCTGTAAATACTTTCCTTTGATTATACGACTTTCAAAAGCAATGGGTCTTCCTTTTTGCATTAAAAAAACACCAATTCCATTTCCTGAGGCATCACATTCCACAATAAAGGTTTTTGTGAAGTCTGGCATAGCTAAGACCGGTGCTAGGCACATTGCCTCTTTAAGATGTTCAAAGGCCTTAGTTGCTTCAGGAGTCCATGAAAATGCATCTTTATTCAATAATTTTGTTAGAGGTGCTGCTATTCTCCCATAATTCTTAACAAACTTGCGATAATACCCTGTTAACCCGAGAAATCCTCACAACCGCTTTATGGTTTTGGGAAATTTTCATTCCTTAATGGCTTTA
The DNA here is from genome assembly GCA_034641835.2 of Pinus albicaulis. Classification (NCBI taxonomy): domain Eukaryota; kingdom Viridiplantae; phylum Streptophyta; class Pinopsida; order Pinales; family Pinaceae; genus Pinus; species Pinus albicaulis. Next base: position 237,886,173 of record CM076583.1, on the reverse strand, counting down.
ATTTTGTTAGGGTCTACCTTAACACCCTCATGAGATACAATATGACCCAGATATTCCACCTCTTGTACTCCAAAGAAACATTTGGATGTTTTTGCATATAGTTGTTTCTCCTGCAATAGTTTGAGCACCCTGTCAACATGTTCAACATGATCCTTCCAAGACCTGCTATAGATTAGTATATCATCAAAAAATACTAGCACAAATTTTCTAAGGAAGGGTTTGAAAATGGAATTCATCAACCCTTGAAATGTAGAAGGTGCATTGGTAAGGCCGAAAGGCATGACCAAAAATTCATAATGACCCTCATGAGTTCGAAATGTTGTTTTCAGAATATCTTCAGTCTTCATTCTAATTTGATCATATCCTGAATGAAGATCCAACTTGGTAAAATAAATTTCTCCATAAAATTCATCCAATAATTCATCAATCACAGGAATGGGAAATTTATCTTTAATGGTGAGCTTATTGAGCTCCCTATAATCTGGACACATTCGCCATGATCCATCCTTATTGTGTACCAATACTATAGGAGCAGAGAAAGAAATTTGACTAGGTTGAATTATACCAGCCTCTAACATTTCTGCAATCATAGGTTCAATTTCGCTCTTTTGGACATAAGGATATCTATAAGGCCTGATGATTGGAGGAGCGCTTCTTGGAATCAAATGAATAGATCATGATCATGAATAGGTGGGAGTCCTTTGGGAGTTTTAAACACCTTGGAATGATTGTCCAAGACTTTTTGGAGATCTGCAGAAATAGATGATTTTGATGTTGGAACTTCTAGTGAGCATAATTGTGCAATTACACCTCGTTATTCTTTCTTTATAAGCTTTGTCACGAAATTAGAGTTTATTATCTTTCCCAACTTCCCCGCAATACCACGTAATTCGACTTCCTTTCCTTCTGAAAATAATTTCAAGAAAAGTTCTTGAAAATTAAAAGCTATCGTCCCCAAAGATTGTAACCATTGTAATCCTAGTACAACATTAGCACCTCCCATAGGAATGGAAAGCATTGGAATATTCAATACATATTCCCCCATGGTTAGCTTGATATTATGGCATTTTCCAGAGAAATTTATATTTCCTCCATTTACAACCATCACTTGACATTCTGGTGCTGGGTATAGGAAACAATTCAATTCCTTGGCTACCTTACAATGAATAAAATTATGGGTACTACTTGAATCAATCAACACTATTACCTTTTTATTCTTGATATGTCCTTCTATCTTGAGAGTTTGAGGAGTGGTAATTCCTGCCAATGCATTACATGATATGGTCAGACTTATTTCTTCCTCTTCTAGGGTTGGTTCCTGGTGTATATCCTCTTCTTTTGAAGATTCTTGTTCATTTTCTTCTTCCTCTTCACAATCTATGTAAAATAATCTCTTCTCAACACACTTATGACCTTTAGTGTATTTGCTATCACAACTGTAGCAAAGCCCTTTTGCTCTTTTTTCTTCCAATTTTTATGGTGTCAACCTTATAGCTTGTGGAAATCTAGGAGTAGCAACGCTTCCATCTTTATAGAAGTGAGTGGTAGGCTTCCTTGTCACCATAATTTTACATTCAATTTTTCTTGCCAACCTGAATGCCTTCTCCAATGAATCAGGTTCCAAAATGCGAACTTCATGTTGGATGTTATCCTTTAAAGTACCTATGAAGAGATCAATCCTGTGTTCCTATGGAATATCATTTACCCTTATATTCAATTTTTGTAAGTCCTCAATGTGCTCCCCTACTGAACCCTTTTCTTTGAGATTTATCAATTGGCTAAAGAAGGTGTTGCTCTTTTTATCCTCATAATGTGCTCTCATTTCCTCCATAAAAATGGACAAAGTGACAATATTTTTACGGGAACAAAGCCATCGATACCATAAAAATGTATTTTGTTCTAAATGTGAAGTTGAAATGCCTACCTTTTGTGTGTTTTGCACATTATTGAGATCAAAATATTGCTCCATCTGTAGTATCCATGTTACAGGATCCTTTCCATCAAACTTCCTCATATCCATTTTTGGAATATGGTGGTTCTTCCCTCCAATATTAGAGTTTATGAAATCATGATTAACATTTATTTTGTTCTCATCATGAGTTTCCTCTACTATATTTTCACCATTAGGAAACATTTCTTATATCAAAATTTTCAAACCTTCCATGTCTACTTTTAGATCATTCTTCATGTTTTCCATCTTAGCTTCCATGTCATCCATCTTAGATTCCATGCCAGCTTCCATGCCATCCATCTTAGCTTTCATGCCATTCTTCAAGCCATCCATCTTAGATTCCACGCCTTTCTTCAAACCATCCATCTTAGTTTCCACGCCTTTCTTCAAAGCTTCCATGTCATTTTTTTTTGCTCTTTGTGAGAGCGAAATTTTTTGCACTTGCTCTTGTAATTTTGATATGTCATGTTAGAGCCTTATAAAGGCTTAATGGGTGTTGAATTATTTTTAGGGGCCATTTTAGAATCCAATACATATATATATATTCTACAATATTCCCTTGGAATCAATTCAACTTGATTCTTCAAACAAGACTTATGCAATTTTGAAAAAAACATACACACCTTTTACTTGCTTTTGAGGAGTTCGATATTGAAATTGAATTATCTATATAATTGTGGATTATAAATATCTAAAATTCATCCCTGTAGTAGAAATCTAAAGCTTATTTCAAATGCCACAAGTCTGACCTGATTTGGGTTCTTCAAGACAAGGTTATGTCCAATCTCCCACAATGACCTAATTATGGACTGGTTCAGTAGAGCAAACTTGTACGACTTTCCATGTGTCACTGTTTCCTCCTTAGACTCTGGAATTGATAGAAAGGAAACTACAGTCCGTGTACTTATGGCCACTTTTTACAACATTCCAATTTGATGCTCAGAGAGAGAGTTATGAATATTTTCCCACAATCACCTCTTTGAGATGAAATTCGGGAGCCTGAAATCACCCTACCTTCCACAGACCATATCTCCGAAAATATTTTGAACCAAGATCTAAAATTTTGGGACGCCGTTCCTTAGGATTTCATATTTTCACTCTACAAATTTCAGCTTCTGAAACTTCGTAGAAAACAAGTTATAGTGAAAATTCCACGATGACCTGTTTCAGTTAAATTCAGGAGCCTGCAAAAAGCCCTAAATTCCACAGATCATATATCCGAAAATATTTTCAACCAAGCTCTGAAATTTTGCACGATCTTCCTTAGAATTTCAGCTTTGCGCTCTAAATATTTCAGATTCTGAACCTTCGTAGAAAAAAATTTATAGCGAAAATTCCACGATGACCTATTTGGAGCAGAGAAACCCTAGAATCCAAAGCTCTAATACCAAATGTTGTGAAACCAAATCCAAAAATAGAAGAAAAGAGATATCGCTGCCTTAGAAATAAGCCACTTTGAGGGGGCAACCTCTAATACATTACATGAATGAACAATTCTTCAATGATACAAATTAAAAAACCTCCTTTCTATATATAGGAGTCCATGGGGCCACAATGTAATCCTAGTGGGGCCAAAATGTAATCCTAGCCGACCTAACAATAATAATTTAAGGGCACAATAATACAAATATGGGGGTTACAGGGGTACAATAATAACAACAAGGGGGTTACACTAACAACAATAAGGGACTATACTAGTAATATAGGGACCTAACACAGTAAGCACATATAATGGTTAGGAACACCTATAGTGTGACGCTGCAGTCACATGGGTAACTCTTTGATTTGGAAATCCAGAATCCCGAAGGTCAACCCCTCTATGTGCTGCTGAAGCTCAGACAAAGTTTCAGCCATATCAAGATCCTGAAGGACTGCTCTCCCGACAACCCTCTCTGCTGGATCATCTACTACACGCTCTGGTTCCTCCACCATTTGAACTTGACCAAAATCTACATTACACAAAAAAATTATTTTAGTCTTGGGAAAACATCAAAATACAAAAAAATTGTATAAACCTTAGAAAAATAAAAAACATGGTCAAAACATTCTTACCTATTGCACCCCACTGAGCACCTTCTGGTAAAGCTAAATATGGATCTCCCTGGAAATCAACGCCTACGTATGCATACTCATCGATGGCGACAATCTATCGCCTAAACCAGGCCAAGAACACAATCAAGAACAAAATGGTCGATTGGCCTGCATACCTACCCATTAGTTCTACCCATCTCTGCATCCTCAGATCTCTAGTATTAGACACATCCAATGTCACATGCTGTGGTTGCATCAGTGGAATTTGTACTAAGGCAAGCGATATGAGGATCGAACCATAACTAAAGTTCTTCTTCCTTCCTTCCTTTGATTTTTTCAGTTATTCTTTTATCTGAGAAAGTAAAACTTCAAACCAGTTGAAGACTGTTGGCTCCATACACTCTAGTGCATACTGCATATATGATCTATTCGCTACATGTAGTGTAACGGTGCCAACAAGTTTTGAGATCGTGAAAAGGATGGTTCTCAAAGGCAAATATCTATCATCCCGGATTTTTATATTTCGATCTTTTCTTGGCTCTGCCCCTGGATAACAATGTCTCAAAACATAGTCTCTCACAGTCTCTCCTCCAAGAATAGACCCTGAGAGCAAAATAGGCAAGCCTTTTCTCGACAAACCTGTGAGAAAGTATACATCCTCTACTGTTATGGGAACTACTTGGTTCTTAATATGAAATGCCTTCATAGCTGGATCCCATGCTCGAACTAAGAACTCCAAGAGTTCTATCTTTTGCCTCATCCCTCACAACCGAAAGTACTTTAATAGTCCACAATCTCTTAGGGCTTTTACTGTGCCCGGATTATTTAGGGAAATCGTATCTTGTTCTTCATGCTCTCTTTCCCTCCATGTAATCATCATTGTAATCCGATGAAAAAATGAAATATAACCATAAGAACCATTATATTCCATTCAATGCAAAAAATTGGCCAAATTTTGGGCATGATGCGAAAATAAAAAATGAATATTGTGCCCAACACAACCCTGGACAAGGGACAGTCTGTTGTATATGCAGCTAGCCTTCATTTTAGCTGCTATGCAACACACCTTTCGATGTCCAAGGGTGTGTTTCCCTCTTTGGGAGCAAAATTTACCCTAGGGACCCGTTGTGCTATACAACAACCCCCCATTTATTTTTATTAATAGGGACCCTTTAGAAATAAATAGGAAATTCTTTTTATAATTTCCTAAAATAAAATAAAAAACTTAGAAAAAAATATTTTTTTGTTTTTTCCCTTAAAAGCGCATCGCATATTATATATATTATTTCAAAAAATAATTATAAAACGTAAAATGTGCGAATTTCGAAATACGCTCTAAAGCCATTCCGAAGAAATAATAAAAAAACCTTGTAAAAACATCAAATCAATGTTTTATTTTTCCTTTGCATATCACACTTTATTTAATCAATAAAGCTTTAAGAAACAAACAGTATAAGTTGCGATACCTGCGGACCCGACAAGCAAATAAACCAGGAGATATAAAATCTTTCGCAATCACATTCACTTTAAGGCTTTCACAATTCGCATTGCGCGCAACTTATAATATATACTCAAACACTATCTTATACAAGTTGCAATCTGTGATTTGCGAAAATCACATTGTGCAGCCTTTAAGGGTCAATCATCACAAAATATTATAAGGAATGATTGTGATTTGCATATTAAATGAATTCAGCGTGTGAAAATAGATTGTGCCATATCAAATGGAATTTAAGATCTTAATGACTTTAAAACGATTAATAGATCTTACATGCGAAGCCATGTGAAATATTAAATTAGGAATTATGAAAGATGATTGATAGTTTGACATCTTCTCGTGTGCATTTGAAGTAAATTATTGATTTACTCTTATAATACTCCTTATATGTTAAATTCGCTTTACTCTCAGGAAATCAATTACTTAGTCAAATAAGTTCAAAATGAGAGAAAGGGGTGAAGAAATTTCTCCAAAATTGTCCACAAAAGACACAGATATGTCTTCATTATTTTCAGACACCGTCTGCAATAAAGACTATGGTAGTTCGTCATGGGATGCAATGTATAAACTCTTTGAAGATGAAGGACCAAGGGTGATAAACAAATTTTCTGCAACAGGCACTGATTCTACCTCTGATGCAACCCTTTTTGACGTTGCATGCTCGCACATTCACAGGATAGCTGCGAGACCAAAAATTATTCCTTATACAAACATGGTTAAGTGGGAAATTGACCACTTAAACATTGAAGATAGAATTTTCAATAATTCGAGAGGAGAGATTATGGGTTATTTCAAAGCAAAATATTTAGCAGCAATGTATCATCTACCAACCCCGCAGCAGAAATACGACAATAAATATGTGAAAAATTTCAAAGTAAAACATCCAGATCTTATCAAAGTCATCCATGAATGGAAGCACAATGAAGGGAAATTGAAGCAAGATAAGTCTGGTACGTACCCAATTACGCAAATTCCTAATCCTTATTGCTATGTCGCTGGTACGTTATGTAGAATATTTCCCAAGCCTGATAATACTAGATTTTCAAGAGATTGGGTTCCCCTAATTGACGCAATTGTCAATTCATCTATCTTAAATTGGGCAGAAATTTTATCCAATTACCTAGCCAAGCATATCACTTAATATAGTAATAAAAGAAGTGTTTCGCTCAGAGGAATATCGCCTTTTTATATGTCTGCCTATGTCATGGACGCTATCTGTTTCACTTCTAATTTTCCAACCATGGGTTGGAAATGGACCATCAAAGACCCTACCCCATTTCATATCTACCATAGAGAACTCTGGGATTCTGAATTCCACTTACACTTCTATAAAATATGCTATGGAGTCATATTGCCCATGCACCAATTGATTTTCAACAAAAAGGCTTCTAGGGTTTCTGAAGAAGCCAATATCGATATTCTTCCCGTAGCTAGATGGTTTGCCGAAGAAAATTTCACATATATTAGAGTATTTGGGAGTTATGCTTCTCCCCATGTTTTACCTTACTATGTTCCAGATAAATTACTTGCAAGAGAAATAGCCTATCATCTTGTCAATGGTGTCACAAAACAACTAAAGGATGGTAAAAAATCTATTTGGCCTACTTTCCCTCTACAGTGCAGCACCTTTGCTCTGGCTAATATTGGCCATACATACAAAGAGGCTCACAAGATTCAGTTTTTGAAATTGGCATTTATGCCAAGAATATTATATGATCCCAATGATGTGATTAAAAATTACATTGCAGAGCTAAAAATGAAGCCTTTTGTAAATGAAGCAGATGAATTTGATGATTTCTTCCAAGGCATGGAAAATTTCTCTGATATTACCAAATACGTTTCTAGTCAATTAAGTCAAGAAGATGTTGAAGCTTTTCAAGCATATAGAAATAAGAGACTAGAAAAAGTTCCTTTGAATTTGTTGACTATTGAAGATGAAAAACACACTCCAAGTGTTAGTATGGATGATGAAATGAAATATATATATGAAAATGAATCAGGTCAATCACAGCAACAGTCTGGTAATTCAAATCAATCTGAAGAATCCGAATCTAAGAAAGCAAATTCAGAAATTGACCAAATTCTTCAAGAGATAGAAGTGATGGAGAAAACAAGCAACAATGGGACAAAATCAAATTCAGAAATAGTTCAACAGACTCATAGCATGTTAGATCAGTCCAAACCATCTCAAGTAAAAGATCTGATGAATGAATGGGAATAATTTTCCAAAGCAATAAAGACTCCCAAAGAAATCCCAATACTGATCAAACATCAAGTTTTCAAACACCAGAACCTTCACAGAAAATAGTTAAGACTGTCAATCCACTACAAAGAGTTCCAACAGTGCATAACAAAGAAATCATACCGGCCTACCCTACATATCAGATAATTCTACAGATTGAAAATATTCCATCATTAGATATTTTCTACAATCCTAGCTACAAGGTTGTAGTTAAAAGGAATAAAAGAAGAAGAATTGATTAAACAACTCCAAAACCAACAGATGAATCAGTTGATGTACTTTGGAAGGATTCCTCAGATGATCCCACTGAACATCTAACCAAGTTATCACAATATGCAGGGGCATATGCCACCACTACTGTTGATAAAGCTATTGAGATTATAATATTGTTAAAACAAAATGAAGCCAGAGTACAAGAATTAGAACAGTTGTTAAATGAAGATAAATCCAAGTCCATTGAGAAGATCAAAATAAGCACAGCTCAATTTCATGAAGATATTGAAAGCCTCAAATTGAAGTATCAGACAGAGCTTAATGAAAAGCAAGCACATCTGGAAAGAGCAATGGCTGAGTTACAGAGTCAACCATAGTTAGAAAAATTCATCAAAGAAGCACTTGATGTAAACACCATGTTAAAGAAAGAATAAGAAGTGTTTTGTCACCAAGCTTCCATGATTGATTCTTATTGTGATTCCGATAAGATAATGATTCAGCAAATAGCAATTCAAAAACTGGAATGTGAAAGACTTGAAAAGAAAATCGTAGATCACATTCAGTGGAAAATTTCAGATATAGGAAAGCAAGCTAATCTACCACAAATAGATAAGCTTCACAAAGAATTTTTATTCACAGAATGGAGAGAACAAATTTATCAAGCAGAGAAAGCAGTGACCAAGACATCCAAGAAATCAAATGAGATTATTCAATCTATATGTGATAAATTGTTTAAAACAAAACTTCTTAAAGAAAACACGTCTGATGTGTTTTCAGGAACAAGAGAAGTAGAAATAAAGTGGAGACAGAGAGAAAATACACAAGAGGAAATCATCAAAAATTTAATAAGTTTGATCAGGAAAATTACTAGAATTTTCTGATCAAACATTACCATCAACATCAAACTCTTCAGTCTCTTACAGATTCAGCAAAAATATCTCAGTTAGTAATCTCAAATTCTATTTTCAAGGGACAGATTCGATCACTGATATCACAACTAGCTCAGATTAACGCAATGCTAGATATTTTTCAACTTCGTGATCACACTCAGAAAGAAGGGCAGGATTCGCAATGTAATATTCCTTTTCAAGAATTGTTGCACTATGGTCAGTGAAAACATTGTATTCATAAAATTACACTATAGAAACATGAAACAGGACTTGGATCCTCTTATATATGTTTTATGTACCTCACATACCAAATGGCATCATAAACAAATCATTCTATCTAAATTAAACAAATCTCCCTAGCTCAATATAGCTTAAAAACACCCCAATCCCATGACTTTCAACAACAGAATTTCTGAAGACTGAAATAGCGTAATTCATATGAGGGTTTCTATAGAAAATTTTAAATTAATACGTATCTGGAGATTACATTAATCATAGAGCCAAGAAATGGAGGTTTAGCCTCTTTTATACAAGGAATAAGACAACCCGGCAAGGGTTTCTGACATTACACAGGTATAAAAGGCAGTACCACAGAAAATAACGCAGTCTACTACAACTATGTATTTGATATGATTGAATATAACATGAAATAGCTTATCCCCCGGCTGCGGGTGTTCAATAGATATATGGGAACGTGGCACATAGGCCACTTCCCAATGCAAATGGCCGGTGCAGCCCATATGGCTCCCGGTACCACCATTAAACACTGCATTTACTCTTCGCACCGGGTGAAGGCTCCTCTCCTCGATCGGACCACTCGGCTCTCCGTTATGGTGGATATGGCGGTCATTCTGGGCGCGCATAGCATTTGTGCAGGGTTGAATGGTGGGATGGATAATCCAGTCTCGCCTATCCCACTGCACACGAACTGTTCTTCTACTATTTCTGAAGCCAACCTCAAGACGCATACAGGGAAACGAAGCTCGTTAGGAGCCTGCATCGAGCTGGCCCCCAATTTGCATTTTTCCCATAGTCCTTGGTGCAATCAGTCTGTTTTCAACTCTGCTTCTCCTGTGCAGTCCGGCATTATCGCCCCCTATTCTGTCGATACGCCCAGAGCTCCTTATCATTCTGCTTCTGGCTCTCTTTCTCCTTCCAGCGCAACCCTGAACTCTCTCTGTCGGACGAGCACTGCTCAATTTGGCTCCAATTCGACAATCATGCCACGCCTCCGCGAGCGCATGAGAAGCCGACGGAGTTCTGGTCGTGGGCGGCTCAACCAACAGCGCCCGCCTCCTGTTCCTGCTCCGGAGTTTGAGATGGATACTGGGTTTACTACTGATGCTGCTCAGCGCTCTCTTAGGCCTTCCATCCGTCAAACCTCTCAGCGTGCTGAGTTAAGGTTCGACTGCACCTCCTGCAACGCTATCCTCACCGCTGCTATTATGGTCACACTCCGGGAAGAAGTTCCGAATTTTGGCCCGCCCAGTTCGTCGAACAGGCCTAACCCGCCTCCTGTTGACCTTGCCTCCTCAGCTCCTCGGCACGAGACCAGCATGGCGAATGAACGTGAAGAAGGTGGACGCGCTCTCAGGGAGGAACCGGTGGACAGAGGCGAGATGTTCACCTGCAGAATTATTGAAGAATCGCCCTCACCCACTCATGAATAGCTTCTGCTTGGTTTATCAGGTTCCTCTGTTCTGTTCTAGTGGAAATCTTCTGTTTTACAGCTATGTTGCTTTGCTTTACAGGCATTGTATGTTTTTCAGACTTAGTGCTTTCTTGATTACTACAAACTTAAAACCGGTTTCCCATTGTTGGGTGGTTCAGAAGCTATGGTTGAAAGGACTGGTTTCCCGTCTCGGGCAGTCCAAAATTTGCATGTTTTGCTTGACTATCAAGCCCAACGGTCAGGCTTCCATAGCTGACGTTGGTGCAGTTTTGTACTATAGCCTTTAAACTTAATAGAAATTAGTCTTACTTAGAAAAAAAAAAAAAAAACATGAAATAGCTTATCAATACATAAAATGGCCAAAGGCCCTCCTTATTAGACTTTCCGGAGAGAAATAGACACCTTCTCCTCAAACACTAGCACAAAATCAAGGGATTCAACCCTGCCACTGCTTCACCTTCAGAAAAGACGCAGTTTCTGGAAGATACTGCACTATAGATGTTGGTGAATACTTGACCCTAAGTAATATGGTGGAAATATAGCTCAGAACCTTCCCCTTAGATCCCTTAAACAAGTTGATCCAAAGAAGAGGATGGAATTCCTGCATGAGAATCCCTTGCACTAAATAGTGTTGCAACCACAGCTAAACAGCTGAAGCATGCAAGTAGTCAAAAAACCAAACATAGATGAATACTAAATGCCTTCCTTGATGCTATCCCTTCCTTCTTATCCTTGGTGAGCCTCCTCACCCTTGACCCCACTCGAGGTGACTTCCTCGAAAAGGTTCCTCCTTCAAAACCGTGTTGTCCTTACTAGTTTCCATCCTCATGTAGCAGTGTTGTTGATTTGGTCAACTGGACCTAGTCCACCTACATTTCCTCCCTTTCACACCAAGGTGGATTTATTTTCCTTCTTATTCTGATACCCTTTCACATTGGGATTGTTTTATTTCTATTACGGAGATTTAAGGGTCTCCCTACCCCATTTATTCTCCTAGCTGCAAAATGGACCAAATATAATATTCCACTAACAATGGATAACTGGGAATATTACAGTCCCCCCCACTCAAAATTTTCTTTCCCTCAAGAAACAACAAATAATAATGCTGCAAGATCTTCTCTCCTTCCCAAGTGGCATCCTCATCTGGTAGATTCTTCCATCTAATCAGATACTCCTTGATCACTCTGCTTCTTAGTTGCCTCTCCCTTGTTTCTAAGATTGCTTCTGGTTGAAAAATTAGGTGGCCCTCATCATCAATGGGGGGGAGGTCCATGTTTGAAACTATATCTCTCCCAACAACCTTCTTGAGGCAAGAGACATGAAAAATATTATGGATCTTGCTCCCCTTAGGAAGCTCCAGCTCATATGCTACCTTACCAACACAACTGATCACCTTATATGGCCCATAGAAACATGGTTTGAGCTTTTCAGCTCCCTTCTCCTTGAGTGTAGACTGTTTATAAGGCTGAAGGCATAGACAGACTAGATCTCCTACCTCAAACTATCTCTCTACCTGACCATGGTCTGCATAAATATTTTGCTAGTTTTTGGTAGTAGCAATGTTGTCTTTGAGGGCTCTAAGTATGTCCTGATTCTCCTGAATCCATTCCTTTTCTCTTGGAGCCTTACTTTCCCCAAACATAACATTAGCAAATGAGAGTGCATCATACCCATATAGGGCCCAGAATGGAGTCATACCAATAGACATATGGTGAGTAGTGTTGTAACAATACTCCCCCAAGTGGAGCCAACACAACCAAGCCCTCTGCTGCCCTGCAACATAGTTTCTCAAGTATCCTTCCAGCCACTTGTTCACTATCTTAGTCTGTCCATTAGTTTGTGGGTGATAGCTAGTGCTCGATGTCAAATCAGTCCCCACTAATTGAAAAAGTTCCTGCCAAAAGCCACCCATGAAGCAGTTGTCCCGATCACTCACTATGGTCCTTGGGAGACCATGGAGTCTAAATACATCTCTGAAGAACAACTCAGCCACCTGTGAAGCAGTATAATGTGTAGAAATGGAAAAGATATGAGAGTATTTTTTTAGTGTATCAACAACTACAAAGATACAATTCTTACCCTACACTGTAGGTAGGCCGGTGATGGAGTCCATAGAGATGGTCTCGCACTTCCCATCCGGAATAGGTAGTGGCTGTAATAACCCAACAGGGTGGGTGTGCTCTCCCTTGTTTTGTTGAAAAACTGTGCACTCCTTGACATGTTGGAGCACATCCTCCTTGAGACCCTTCCATGAGAATCTCTCCCTTATGGCCCTATAAGTCTTTGTGAAGCCTTGATGCCCTGCAAGTGGGGAATCATGTGATTCTTGTAAGATCTTCCCTAGAATTTGGTTGATGCATGCATAATAGCCAACATTTCTTTATCATAGATGGGGTATAATCTTTCATGGGGAAGCAGTTTCCTGCTTTCAAAGGCTATAGGATGCCCTCCTTGCGTCAAGATTTCTCCAATCACTTCACCTGATGCATCAAATTCTAGAACAAAAGGTTTAGAAAAATCAGGTAAAACTAATATAGGGCAGCTAATCATTACCTCTTTGAGCTTATCAAAAGCCCTCTGCACTGTAGGTGTCCAGCTGAAAGCTCCCTTCTTGGTCAAATATATGAGTGGTGTTGCTAGTTGTGAGAACCCTTTTACAAACTTCTGGTAATAAGTACATATGCATACAAATCCCCGGAGTTTTGTGACATTCCTGGGCTCAGGCCAATCTCTGATAGCTCGGATCTTCTCCTCATGCACCCTTACTCCATCCACTCCAATGATATGACCCAAATAAGGCATATCTGTGAGTCCAAACTCACATTTGGAGAGCTTAGCATAGAATTTTTGCTCCTTTAGAATATGTAAAATTGTCTCAATATGCTGCAAATGCTCCTCCCAAGTGCGGTTGTAGATGAGAACATCATCAAAGAAGACCAATACAAACTTCCTCAAATGACCACAGAAGATGTGGTTCATGCAAGATTGGAAAGTTGCTGGGGCATTGGTCAATCCAAAGGGTATCACCAAAAATTCAAAATGCCCATAGTGACACCTGAATGCTGTTTTGGGGATATCCTGATCCCTCACCTTGATTTGATGATACCCAGATCTCAAATCAATCTTGGAGAAGTATTTAGATCCCCTTAGCTCATCCATTAGCTCATTGATCCTAGGTATGGGGTACCTATTCTACATGGTCTTCTTGTTCAAGGCTCTATAATCAATGCACATCCTCAATGTGACATCCTTCTTCTTTACTAAGACCACTGAAGAAGCAAAAGGACTGGTACTAGACCTGATGTGTCCTAGAGCCAACAGCTCTTGGATGGCCCTCTCAATCTCATCCCTATAAGCCTTGGGATGCCTATAAGGAGTGGTGATTACTGCTTGTATTCCTTGCTCCAACTCAATAGTGTGTTCAAACCCCCGGTCAAGATGCCTCCTTGGTGGAATATCTCCAAACATTGTAGAATACCGTTCCAAAAGAGCTTGTACATCTGGATGTATTGGTGAATCCTTGCCCATGCTTCTGATAGATGTAGTTCTACTACCCATTCTACATCTCCTCTGCACATATCTTCCTCCATTCTGTTTGCCAAAACAATATGAGGGGGGTATGTGTTTATGCCCTTGATCTTTTGATGCTTACCATTCTTCCCTTCTGTCCATTCCATATCTATAGTTTTCCAATCAGTGGTAACTCTCCCAAGAGTGATCAACCATTGGACCCCCAATATGACATTGGTATCTGGAATATCAACCGCAAAGAAGTGGTCTATTAAAGTGTAGGTCCCCATGGTGATGGATAGTGCCGGATCATATTTGGCACACTATATGGGTCTAGCTCATTGAACCATGACTGAGAATCCCTCAAACTCCTCCATGTGGATCCCTCTCCTCTGTACCATCTATGCATCAATGAAATTATGAGTAGCTCCACTATCAATCAGCACCGACACTCTTTTCTCCATAATAGTACCTCATACCCTCAAGGTCAGATATTTTGGGACCCCTCTTAATGCTACAATAGCTCGCCCTCCTGGAGCAAAGTCTTCTACTAATGGTACAACGATGGCCTCCTCCCCCTCCTTGGAGAAGGTCTCAATATAATGTGTCTTTCCTTAAAAAAATTCATGGTTTTGCATCCATGGCTTCTGATAGGCAAGACAAGACCCTTCCTTCCTCAATTTCTTCAAGTCATGATTAAGGATTGTCTCCTTTGGCCTTGAAGAAGTCTCCTATTGCAGCAATGTTCTTACCTTGGGCAAAGTATGTTGCAAGTCTCTAACTTTCTCCATAGCTTGAAGGAGAGTGGTTGGTTTAGTGGATTTGACCAACCCATGAAATGGTTCATCCATCCCATCAAAAAACATGCATACCTTCCTACTCATAGTGAGGTTGGATACCATCACCGAGAGCTGAAAATATTCAGAAATATACTCTTCAAGATCTCCCTCCTGTTTGAGCTTGGTTAACTTGACAAAATGGGCTTCTGGATCCCTTGGATCAAATATCTCTACTATAATTTTGGTAAATGCTGAGTATGAAGTGATGTGATCGTGTCCAAGTGTGGTTAATCCATGAAACCACCATTCATGAGCCTCCCCTTCTAAGTGCAGCGCAACTATTCTAATGGCTTCTATCTCAGAAACCTTGTTGAGCTAAAAATAAGTGTCTAGCTTCTCCACCCAAGCCTTGGATGTACACTTAGGTGTTCCATCATATGCAGGTAAGAAGAACCTCCCCATACTGCACTGTAGGTCTGATCCCTACATAAAACTTCCCCTCTTTGGATGAGAATTAACTCTCCTCCCATCCTTGATCCGGAAAAACTCCTGAAAGCTCAAGTGTTCTTTGAACTTCTAAGATTGGGATTCATATTCCTCAAAATAATTACCTAGGGTTTCCTCCTCATATTCCTCAGATAGAAATGAGGGCATGGTAGAGCTTTGTAGTGTAGCAGAATGCTCCATACCATATGAAGTGTTTGTGCTTGCCTCATGGAAAAACCCTATAGAATCTCCTTTATGCCTCATCCCCTTAAGGCCTCTTGCAATGTTCTGCATGGTATGAAGTAGGAGTTTCAAAATATATTTCTCCTCCATACCATAGATAGATTATCCCCACAAGATGAGCCAAGAGCAGAGCTCTGATACCACTGTAATATTTCTTTTCAGGAATTGTTGCATTATGGTCAGTGAAAATGTTGTATTTAGAAACTTACGATATAGAAACATGAAACGGGACTTGGATACTCTTATATATGCTGTATGGACCTCACATACCAAATGGCATTAGAAAAAAATCATCCTAGCTACATTAAACAAATCTCTCCAGCTCAATATATCTTAAAAACACCCCAATCCCATGACTTTAAACAATAGAATTTCTGAAGACTGCAATAGCATAATTCGTATGAGGGTTTCTACAGTAAATTTTAAATAAATATAGATCTAGATATTAAATTAATCATAGAGCCAGGAAATGGAGGTTTAACCTCTTTTATACAAGGAATAAGACAACCCGACAAGGGTTTCCGACATTACACAAGTATAAAAGGCAGTACTGCAGAAAATAATGTAGTCTACTGCAACTATGTATTTGATATGACTGAATATAACATGAAATAGTTGATCAATACATAAAATGGCCAAAGGCCCTCCTTATTAGACTTTCCGGAGAGAAATAGACACCTTCTCCTCAAACACTAGCACAAAATCAAGGGATTCAACCCTGCCACTGCTTCACCTTCAGAAAAGATGCAGTTTTTGGAAGAGACTGCACTGTAGATGTTGGTGACTACTTGACCCTAAGTCATATGGTGGAAATATAGCTCAGAAACTTCCCCTTAGATCCCTTAAACAAGTTTATCCAAAGAAGAGGATGGAATTTCCGCATGAGAATCCCTTGCACTAAATAGTGCTGCAACCACAGCTAAACAGATGAAGCATGCAAGTAGTCAAAAGACCAAACATAGATGAATACTAAATGCCTTCCTTGATGCTATCTCTTCCTTCTTATCTTTGGTGAGCCTTCTCACCCCTGACCCCACTCATTAATGAGGTGACTTCCTTGAAAATATTCCTCCTTCAAACCTGCTTTGTCCTTACTGGTTTCCCTCCTCATGTAGTAGCATTGTTGATTTGGTAAACTAGACCTAGTCCACCTGCATTGCCTCCCTTTCACACCAAGGTCGCTTTATTTGCCTTCTTATTCTGATCCCCTTTCACATTGGGATTGTTTTATTGCTATTACAAAGATTTAAGGGTCTCCCTACCCCATTTATTCTCCCAGCTGCAAAATGGAGAAAATATAATATTCCACTAGCAATGGCTAATTAGGAATATTAAACGCAAAATTAGGATTGTTAGTTCAAAGTTCCTAGATTATTGTTTAAGTTAAGCTTTTAGAGAAAGGTTGTTTGAAACCTCCTCTACATTTTTGTAATAATTTAATTTTAGTTTGTAGTTAGTTTAGTATTTAAACCCTTCTCATGCATTTAGAGAAGGGTCCAAAAGTTTATTGAGAACATTTGCAAAGAATGCTTAATTGTAAGTAAGTTTGTGGATTCTTTGAAAGGCTTATTGGTAGAAGAGTTGAATGTGGCCTATTAACACTGATCATATGAACATAACAGTACACATCTGGTACTATTATCATGTATGGTAATTCTGTTTTTGAATATTAGTGATAAATCCAGCTTTCATGAATTATATATGAAACCAATTTTTTTTGTCTGAAATATCAGTTGCACTATTGTACGATATAAAGATAGAAATTGGTTTGTTTTATATATGGTCATCAGATATATGCGATATATTTCTCATTTTCTTTTGATTAAATATTTTTTCAAGAGAATCATCTTACAAAGTAATAATTCTATTAAATCTGTGATGATCTTAATCATCACAGATTGAATAGATATCATTCTAGATCGCATCAAATTAATATTATCTCGAGTTAGATTAAATTAGACTTAAATTCAAGGTTTTGTAGTTTAGAATAAATTTGTTTTAGTTCTTAGTAATTCTTTATGCAAATCCTTTGAGAGAAACCCAATAATCAAAGCAAAAACCTAACTCTAGGAAACTGGTCCCATTATATCCAGTCGGAGCCACTATCCCAAACAGAAAAGGAACTGTCTTAAGGTCTGGACCGAGTATCCCCCTTGTTGCTGCCACAGATTTCTGAGGCCTCAACAGGACCCCAAAACCCTAAAAATTTGCAGTGAAAGGAAATTAAATGATTATTGAAGGAAAGAGAGGGTTCATGGCACTAACCTGGATCAAACGGCAATGAAATCCGTCCACAGAAATGATCACAATCAACAGCTAAAGTTCGGGGGAAAAATTAGGTTCAGAGCTCCAAAGCGCAAATTGTAACTATGGAATGGTAAAAATGAATAGTAAAACTCTTTTTAATGGTTGTTTAATTATTTGAAAATCATATTTATTGCTATGACTATGGCTTTATTATATTTTTTGTCATGAAATAGGTATTTGTAATCCATTTGATGTTGTTCTAAACAAGTTTTACAACTGATGAACAGATCAGTCGTGCAATTTATTTCAAGAAGGATTTGACCACAAAGCATACTTTTTATCCTTATATTTCGAGCTTTGTTAAAAACGAAAAAGGATTTGAAGTGCACTTTTATCTCTTTTTTGAGCTTCGATAACAGCGAAAAAGGAACCCTTGGAGTCTTCTTTCAGCTCTTTTCAGACTCTGATAATGTGAAAAGATTTCCAAGCACTTGTCTTTTCAAGCTCGTAAAAGTAAATGAATTGATATCTACTCAGTATAAGTTTAACCCTTTTCCAGACTGAGATAGATTATTTATGAGAAAGGAATACCTTGGTCGAACATGACTAAAGAGGTTCTCTCAGATATTATTTTACACTTTTTTGGATCTGAGTGAAAACTTCATGAAAAAGTACTTATGGAGTTTTGTTTTTGTCCTCTTTTTCAAACTCTCTAAATATGAAAAAGGATTGGGCTATCCCTGTCGTTAGGCTCGTTAAAACATAAAATAGCAACAGGCTTGTTGATCATGGCAAGAATCGAGTTTCATTCATTGCTGGACTCGTTAAATTATTAAATAGTAATACTTTGTTCACATGAAGGGTTGAATTATAGATCAATAATATGTTATCCTCCTCAAGCTTGTTAAAAAATAAAGAGGGACCGGTCGAAAAATGACCGGGGAAAATTTGGCAAAGTGAACATAACTTTTTATGATAGCAGGTCACTCTTGAACATGACACTTCACTCCATCACCATGACTGTTTGGGTTGGGTAATCTTCTTTACGGTTCATTCATACCTATGGTTCATCATACCTTCACTTCATTTTTGGGTCAATGATGCCAACTCATCTCAGTGTCACCGATATGTTCAAGAGAAGTCATCCAATGAATACTCATCCTTCTGCAATACTCATCCTCGCTTCCAGATTTTTGACCAAAAGATTTTGTTTGGCGTTCGACATCAAATCATCTATTCGCGCCTTACAAAATGTACTGTAGTACCTTGAGGGCCATTGACATCAATGGTGGTTCTCTCACGTTTTTTAACAACTCATACCGAATGATCAAGTGAATCAGATAAGAAGAACCAGATCTAGTTTCAGCCATATGCGCTGTGATTTCAGGATTATTGTACACATCATCTATACGGTGACCTTACATAGAGATCATCATCTGAACATGGGCCTATATATGTAGGCATGTATGTATTGGGAAACATTCCAATGTATACAACTTTCTGAATTATGTACATGTTATTAGATATTTTATGTGCTGAGCATGGGAATGCCTTCCCTCAGCAATTCATGATCAAGAGGATATATTATGATGTAATGTATTTTAAGATTGATGTAGGTTGCCACTCCGCTTCATCTCCAACCCATCACAGTGTAAAGCATCTCAATCAAAATATTGTTATTATTATTTTGAATTCATGCTTTAGGGGGAAATTGTTATAGGTCAATTTGGGCACCATTCCCAATGACCTGGTTAACTAGACATCATATCCAGAACCAATGAATAGGGTCTATCAACCCCTATCACTTCAGTTGTTACATGCCCTAAGACAAAGAACAAGAAAAATCATCCATGACTTTCATTGCAAAGATTTCCAAGTTTTGAAGTTTATATTAATCATATGAGAGCTCAACAACGCTGCCTATGAAGGGACTAAGTTTGTTGCATATGCAGGTAACCTCACTCAAGGGTGATTTGCAAAGCACTTCCCGACACTCATAGGTGCGTTGGTCACATTGGGAGTGAAATTCTCATTGTTCCGGAATCTCAACTTGGCCAGTGCCTTCTAGAAGAGTTCACATGTGTCAAAATTTGAATCCATGTGTCCATTTGACATCTCTAAGATTGGAAACATGTATTTCCTATTATTAGAAATTCATTGATTGTAAAACTACCTTCAGTTCATCTATAAATTGAGCACAGATCCTAGTGCTTGAAAAGGAAGAATTTGAGTAGAGAAATGCAGGTGGAATTTCAATTAAGGAAATGATTTGAGTGACATGCTACTGGAGAGATGTGAATTTTGATGAGGCTGGGATGCTGCTGGAGTTGGTGACACTAAATCAATCACTGGGTTGTAACCTCCCCTTCTATCGATTACTAAATATTGCTACTTACTTTCCCACATATGTATATGTATAAGCTTATGTCTTTCCTATTATGAATTCTTATTTGATGTATATGGTTTATGTTTCATTTATTTAACTAAATAACTTGAATAGACATTTGTATTATTGCTATCTTTTGTTGTTTAGTGTTCATCTTTGCAAGAAATATTTTAGCGATCTAGCTCAAATTTGAAGCTACAACAAAAGAAACAAAAGGAGAATAGGAAGTGCTTGGATTCCAAGTAAGTTCTTTGATCTGTTATGTGTGTCTATTTACAGTTAGGAAAAGTAGTTGCAAAGTCTTTGATCTGTTGTTCTAGATGAGCACTACATCTAGGGAAGAATGTTTTATCCGTAATCCATAATTTCGCATAACACTTCCCCTTCCCTTTCCTTGCTTTAGCAACCAAAGAAAAATCCTCTTCATCATCATGCTTTTATTAAGAGCCATCCCTAGTGTTTCGCCTGAACTCCTCCTACACTAGATCTGACCACAGTCGTTCCCAATCCGACAATTTTTCCTATCCGTTGACAGAGTCTTGATAACTGTGCCAACTCTTAGGAAGTCCCAAAAGAGCCACACTCACCAAATAATCATCAAAAACTGTGATTCCCACACTCCCCAGTTCATCCCGACATTGGACAAACTTTGTGAGATACTTAGGAATATTGTTTCCCTTTTCCATCTTGATCTTTCTTAGTTTATCCTTCAGCGGAAATTTCCTATGGTCACTGCTGCTTTGGAAAAGATCTGTCAAAGCCTTCCACATCGCAAATGGAGTGGCTTTCCCATGAAGGCTTGAGACAATATGGTCTCACACACCTTCCAACAGAATCATTCTCGTCTTCGCTACTTTCTTTTGCCAGGCATAAAGTAATGGAGCATACATCTAAGTGGGCTTAGGAACATCACTGTCGATGAATTACTTCAAGCCATTATCTTCAAGCACCACCTCCATCATATCCTTCCATGCAATGTAGTTTGAGCTGCCCTCAAGTGCATACTCTAACCACAAACCATTGAAAGTCATTTCGATGTTTACTCAACTATCACACCAAGAAATTCTTGTAGCAAATTTGAATTGTTTCCACCAACAAACTCAGCAACTGCTTCAATATTGCAATCTTCTTTGCTCTGATACCATGTAGAAATTTTAATATAATTATGTATTTCCTAGATTCTCCTGATCTAACAATTATATGCTATTGTTAAATACAGAATCCTTTTACTTAAATACTTGTGGAAATTTAATCGCCAATTGCAAACACATGAAGAAAGATCAATCACACAGAACACCGATGTTTTTACCAGGAAAGCATAAAGCTAAAAAACCCACTATCATATATTATGTATATATCTTGGATCATGAAACAATATCATAGAAAAATATAATCCAAGAGCTCTCAGTACAATATACAATCGTCTCACACTGTCATACAAAAATTGGCATAAAAACACACCAATTCACTGCCTCCTAACAGCCTGCCTCCACTGTGCAATCCCTGTTGATCACAATCCCTGAATGAATTCGATCTTGCCTTGCCTTGACTTTGCAATCCTCATTGGCATCTCCAATGTGTGTTTGGTTGCACTTGCGCACCCACTATAGTCACAACTAATAGTCAAACTATCCCTTTCACCTATCTCTCAAATGGGTCTCCATTGGATCTGAAATGCATGTAGTTAATAGTAGTAAATCTTCAGTTGCATGTGAGATCACTCCATGTGAATTAATTTAATATTTAATTCACTGATCGCTCACTAGTGTATCATTAGTTACAACTAGTTAAAACTAGCACAACTGAGTTTAACTCACTTAACTGAGTTAAACTATTTTACAACTCACATAACTACACATCCAACTATGTTACAACTTTGTATCACTCAGTTACAACAAAGTCCACTAGAATGTCCCACCAACCAACCTTTGAACTCAAAATTCCTTCATTTCACTGGTTTTCCACATCAGTTAACTGAAATCAAGTGCTCCATGAGAATAGACTATTATTTATTGTCTAATTATTGTTAAGGGCTAACAATAATCGACATGCATTCTATTTTTAGACATGCATTCCATGAAACAACTTCACACATGCATTCCAAAAATAGACGCCCATCCATCCATATAATTTTCTCAAACATCTATAAATATATTACTGCTCAAAATAGGCTTTGACCCAAATTCTAAAAATAGACATATCACCTAAAAATAGCTTGTGGGCCCCACCTAATGTAGGTGCTTAATTTTCACTAGGACCATCATCTTCTTGAATCTCAACATCGTGGATCCTAACTCCGGTGATTGTATCAGAGACTAAAGCCTGTGGGTTTTGGTCTAACAACAATCGTGATTCCAACACTTGAGTCTCTCCAACACCTAACATGATGGCTAAGGATTCAAGCCCAACTTATGATGCATGTACCTTTTCAATCAACTCAGATTCTTGTGCAATTTGTACCTCTTCAATCCCAACTTTTGGAGATAGAACTTGAGGTGCTTCAAGTGCAGCTATGAGTGGAACTTTGGGTGAAGATGATTCTCTCTCAACTCTCCTTCTTTTGGTCCTAACCTCAGGACTAGCAACCAATAGCTTCTCTTCTCCTCTCTACAACTTCAACCTTGTAAGCATCACAACATTGCAACTATTAAAACCCTTCTTGCACAATCTCAAGAAAAACAAGAAAATAACCTTTTCTCTGATACCATCTTGATCTAAATTTGATTGTTAGTTATTGGTGTGCTAATATCAGTTTCAGATTTATAATAAAAGTGCTTTTGTTTTCTTCTTGTACAAGGGTTTATGGATGTGCTTACAAGCCACCTGCTAGCCTGCCTCTATTGCACAATCCCTGCTGAAGAATGGCTCTGAATGAACTCGAATTCACCAAGCTTGCACTGCGCAATCCTCATTGGCATCTCCACTGAGTGCTGGATGCAATCAATGCATCACTATAGTCACACTTGCTCTTTCACCTATCTCTCCACTGGTCTCCACTGAAACTGCCATGCACTGTAGTTAACTGATGTATTTTTCTGTTGATTAATGAGTTATTATTTAGTGAATTAATTAATAATTAATTCACACCACTCTCACTAGTGTATCAATCAGTTAGACTAGATACAACTAGCTCAACTCTGTCTAACTGAGTTAAACTGAACACAACTCCACCAACTACTTCAATAACTCCACCAAACTTTGTCACTTGAGTTCTAACTGAATTCTCCATGCAATAGCTCCACTTAACCCTCGGGAATAGCGTAATTCCTTCGTAAATTTGTTGTACCACATCTTGTGCACTTAAGCTGAAGTGCTCGAGAGAATAAGATAATGCTTAGAGTCCAAATATTATTAAAAGCTAATAATATTCGACATATCTATTTTTAGACTGGCAATCTAAAAATAGATTCCACCCAATATGTCTAAAAATAGAAGTCCATCTATTTTTCCAACTTGACCAACCATCCACAAATAACATCTTGCAACTCATAGAATATGATCGACATGTCTAAAAATAGGCATAGTATAAAAATAGACTTTGCGCCAAAAATAGCCTGCAGGCCCACTTAGTGAAGGCGACTCTTTTCACTAAGCTCATCGTCTTGTTGAATCTCAACAAGAGACAATTCCGTCACCGGAAAAACCAGTCACTCCTCACAGAAATCCTGTCAAAAATGACAACAACAACAACAGCAACAGCCCGGACATGTCCACCATCTGGAAAATAATTTGAATCCAAAATCTTTGCAGGGTCTTTTTATGATAAAGGAATCCACCCACTTTCACCAAAGATAATACCACTTTGAGTGAAGATGTGAAGACAAAGAGTCAGAATCAGAGGACGACTCTAGCGGGGGAATCTTATTCTCCCAGTTTAGCATTTGCTCTATATATTGTATTTAGCATGGCCCTCAAAATGATAATGACAGATAATACCAGTATAGATATCATAAACACTTCCTCCAGTTCAGAGAACATCCTATTCACAACGTTCGAAGTGAATCTTCTCATGGACCTTGCGGTTTCATTCCCCTTAAAAACTCAGTTAATTTGCCATACCCCCCTCATTTGGTGACCCTTTTTTGCCATGGCCATCTCTACACTACCATAACCACGAAGAAAGCAACCTACAGACACTTCAACCTCACAAACTCAAGCATAATGCATCCACCACTTACAGTGCATATGAGTTCGCAGAAAAAACTTAAGAACAGGTAAAAGCAATGAGAGATTCAGTGCCTCTGTCGGACCTTATGGCTTCATTCCCCTTATAAAACTCACAACTAATCTACCATACCCCCCTCACTTCCTCCACTTCAGAGCCCATCATTCAGAGCCATTTCATCCCCCCCACTGCTCGGAGGAAGAACATCCTCGTGAAAACTTGCTTGTGAAAATCAACCTGCTGGAACAATGGAGTGAAAACGAATTGATTCTGACCATAACAATCTTATCCCTAACAGTTGCGGTACCTAAGAGAGGAGCGAAAACCGAATCCTTACACTTCCAAAAGGAAACCTCAAGTTCATTGATCTGTTGTAGGGGGTTCTACCTGATAAAAGAGAGGTTGCAATCAAATGACTGAATATAGATTCAAGGCAAGGACACACTGAATTTCTGAATGAAGCAAATCTTATCACTCGTGTTCAACACAAAAATCTAGTGCAACAAATATATATGTTACAAGAAACTACAATTAAAAATATCACAGACAATGTTGGTGTCTTTTTCTAATGTAAAGAAATGAACAGTTGAATATTATGAGACCATAATCCTTAAAGGACTTGATATACAATATATTGCTCATACAAGTTTCTCTTCTAGGATCAATAAGAGAGAAACCTAACTTGTAAGAGCATTATCCCTCCTAACGATTTTATTGCATTAGCTTCGATGGTGCCTCAAAGGGTAACCCAGGATTAATAGAGTGGAGCGAAGCTAAGTGATTGGGGTGAGATTTTATATTTGCAGCACCCTAAAAAGCTATTCAAATTAGGTGATTTCTAAGGACAATTTCATTTCATTCAAGGGAACATGGTCAATTACTTTTTAAATATAAACTATTTGAATATTAATTAATCGAATATTTAATATAAGAGGGATATGCCATTTGATATAGGAGCGATATGTCATTATTTCAACACCTAATATGATGTTGAAATTTTGCACATTTAAAAATAAACAACATCAATTTATTTCAATACTTTACTATTAATGAAATTTAAACTAATATTTTCATATTTAAAATATAGTCTTGTTGAATATATGAAAATCTCAAAATTAAATCGCATTGATAATGAAGTTTTGTTGTTAAAATTTGTTATTTAAAAATATATTTTTACTATATAAAGAGATTTTCAAAGTTTGAAAAATTCAGATAACACCTAAATGTTAGACAATTTACAATGACTCAAAATTTTAAAATAAAAAAATATATATTCTATTTTTGCATAACACTAAAATAAAATAAATCATAACATATTTATGGGAAGACAAATTTATTTTGTTATACTAAATAACAATGAATCAATATCGATGTTATATTAAATAACATATTATGAGAGTTTTTTGCGGTAGTTTTGTATAACATTAGATAAATGTTGTTCTCAGGCACATTGAAGGTTGACTTTCCCTTTTGCTTCAGAGTTATTTTGTTTATTTTTTTAAAAGTTTCTTAAAATAAGACCTATTTTTTTCAGTAGCCTACTCGATAACAATCTAATTTCAAAATTTTTAAAATATTTAATTTAATTTTAAATTTTAAATAAATTTTTAATATCACAATCAATTTAAAATAAAACATTTTTTATTTAAATTTGGAAAAAAGATTCCAAGAGTTTTTTTATGTTTATTTTTTTCCATGGTCACAATTGTGGATAGGGACATTCACGGAACATTTTTTTGTATCGGCGGGTCAAATTTTGCATGATTCTTAAATGATAATAAGTTAGACGAGGATTAGGATTAGTTTCAACTGTGGATAACAACATTCACCGAACATTTTTTTGTTATCTGCAGCTCAAATTTTGCATGCTACTTTAAAAAATGAAAGATGAAATGATAATAAGTTAGACGAGGATTAGTTTTATTTGTAATCATTATCTGATTTCTTTATTTAATTAGAACTCAAATTTTGCATGCTACTTTGAAAAAGGAAAGATGAAATGAAATTTGCGAAATCACAAACATTGCAATATATGTTATGTGCGATCAGCGAAGTTTGTTAATTTGTGAGACATTGTCTTGGTTTTGAGTATTGCGTTCGGTCGTGTATTGTGGAAACGTTTATGGGCCATAACCCATAGGTCCACGGAGTTGTATAAAAATTGCAGTTTTGCTGCATCAAAAATTAAAATCATTCGATTTTGATTTATAGTTTAAAAACATACAAAAATGAACAGAATAACAAAGGAACGTGATTACAATTAGTAATCAACAAGATTTTTGGATATATTCTTCTTTACTTTTCCTGGTTAGGGAGGCTGGCTTTCGGCGGGCAGCCATGAGAATCAAGAATCTTCAAATTCCACGACAAATTAATGTGATAAGCCACAACTGGGCCGAGATACCTGATATGCAAAAAAGGCGTTTGGCGCAACGCAGCATGGGAAGGGAATCAATATCTTTGGAGAGTATGTTCTTCCACGAAGTAAATAGAGTCGGTCAAGAGAGTGGTGGCTCAGTGCGGTCGTGGTCAGTTGATTTCGACGGATAACACTTGGGATGATAGATAACATGTGTGTATTGACACGTGAGCGAATTGGAGTTGTCTACGGAGGCGAAGGTTTCGCCCGTTATCATTATTTTATGGATCACAGGATAGTAAATGTGGTTGGGCAGTATAGATTCACTATTAGATTTAAACAATTTTAAATTTTAAATTTAAAGATGGCCATATACATTCCAAAAACATTTATTATCTTATAGCCTAGGAGATATGTATAGCCAAATTTTAGAGTTGTCTACATAGACAAAGGAAGAAATTAATTAAATAATAAAAAATAATTAAAATTTAAGCAAAAATATTTTAAGAAATTTTACAATAACAATTTAAATCAAATTTTTAATAATAAAAATAAATTTAACATGTAAAACACCTAAAATCTTAAAATTTGAATATTACCCGAACCCAAAGCCATCTAGCAATGTGACGTTGATCGAAATATCAGAAAAAAATAAAAATAAATAAATAAAAATAAAAATAAAAATTTAATTTGAGATCTTTGGAGAGTATGTTCTTTGGCGAGCCTTATATTCCAGCCTATCGGCCCATAAATGCACCGAGAGACGAAATAGCCACCATCAGATTAAAGCAATAAATGATCCTACGGTGGCCATTTCGTCTCTCGGTGCATTTATGGGCCGAAAGACTGGAATATAAGGCTCGCCATGTTCTTCCACGAAGTAAAGCCTAAATAGAGTCGGTCCAAAGAGAGCGGAAGCTCAGTGCGATTCTGGTCAGTTGATTTCTACGAATTTGTGAATATGACAGATAACACGCGTGTATTGAAACATGAGCAAATTTAGCACGAACATGGATGGGTGGGTCCCACTGGTATGTGTCATCATCATAATTTTGTTTTCTGTCGAGGCAACCTATGCACCGTCCCATTCGGGCTTTCTTTTGATTAAATTCTTTTCAAGGCATTTTGATAACTGGAATCTAAATATTTTTTTTTTATACATGGTGAATCGGTAATTCTTTAGAGTAATATAGGAGAGACCCAGGATCAATCCTCATGGTCGCCAATATAACACTAGGATATATCCAATAGCCTGCAAGTCAGATATACTAGATCTTATGATTCAGCAAGCGCCGCGACCCCTCGGGAAAGGGGGAGCCTACTCCTTGAGCCAAGATCATAGCAAGCCACATACTCAATGAGATTTGAACTGCGGTCTCTTGAGTTTCACCCAAAGAAACTTTTCGTCAAACCACACATCACTATATAACTGGCATCCAAATATTGGCCATCTTTTTCCAAATTTTACAATCCCAACGCTATATACTTGTACTTTCCCTTTTTAATATTAAGGACACAATTTTACTCTAAAATTAAAATCATTCGATTTATAGTTTAAAGACAAGAAATGAACAGAATCACATACTAACGTAATTGCGATTATTAATCGACAGGATTTTTGGATAAATTCTTCTTTATTTTTCCATATTATAAAAATAAAAAAGCCAAAGATTTACTTGAAAAGGTTGTAGTACTTATCTAGTTGGTTGACAAGTGCATCTCTTTGAAAGGGATTTTTATTAATTGAATTGGAATTTTGTTAGTAATATAATTCAAGTCTATTCTTTAACATTGGATTATCTCATTTTATTTTTAATGAATTTTATTTTATTTATTTTAAAATAGTATATTGTTGAATTAATATATATTATTATTATTATTTAATTTTAAGGTTATAGTTAAGTCACACACTAAATTGATGTATAAGATTTTCTCGTTTGTGAGACAAGAGATTCACTTCCATATAATTATTTGATTATTAAGCTTATTAAGACATACATACTCTACTCCATTTGGTTTTAAACTTACGACTTTTTAGAAAGAAATACATGCTTTTAACCATTAAGCCCACTCAAATTGCATATATATATATATATATATATATATATATATATATATATATATATATATATATATATATATATATGTTAATTAATTAATTTTATTGAAACTTAATTAAAATTTATGAAAATAATTTAACTCATGAATTTTATTTATTTTAAAATAGTGTAAAATTTTAGCATATATATATATAATTTATTATTTTATTAAAATTAATTAAAAAAATGAAAATTAGATATATAATATTTAATAAATAGTCATTGAACACGATAAAAATATTGTTTATAAAATTTTGAATTTTCTCTATGATGAAAATAATATATTGGACACAATAAAAATATAGTTTTATCAAACTTGCAAAAAAAAATTAAATATTTTTTCATATTTTAATTATTAATTTTAAATTTAAATAAAAATATATTAATTACAAATCTCATGGATATATGATTAGAAAAGCTTCCCTTTGAATCTTACAATTAATAATAAAAACTAAACAACAAAGATGTTTACATTAATAGTTCCATTTCATGTAATTATACAGCTGCGTTCACTTTAAATTTCATTGTAGGACAATTTGATTTTTGCTTTGTTCCCTTGGAAACCAAGAAATCTAGTGCGTGCTTATATTATTTTATTGAAGTACATGAGCATGTTATTCCAATACTCATACCAAAGTAGACACTTATCTGATCATCCGAGTCATCCGACCAAGTAAGGGTTCATGGTCATCTACTATCTTGTGACACTCGATTGAGAGAGATTATTTTTTAAATTCCATACTTAGAGTTGGTCGGTGAGTTAAGAATGATGCTCACACTATATTCTCACTCTTTTCGGAAATCGGGAAAAATGCCGGAGTAATCATTGTCAAATGAATCTATGGACGGCCAAAATTAACGTTGGAATTTCAGATAAACCTAGGGATGATGCCTAAATTAGGGTTGGAATTTCAATTTATGCCGCAAATAATTTCGACATTTACATCAAAGTATATCAAAATTTCCCATATTTGTACAGGTCGAAATTACCTATAATAATTATTAATATTATGTTCTCACTTTGGCCAGGCCTGTGGATTAGCATCTTTAAAGGAATCAGTAAATTGATATTCTCTATGATTCAATGGTTATAATTCAAAAATGCATAAGGCTTTTCAGGAATGAGCATTTTATTGACTCAGTTACTTCTCTCTTGGTCATAAAGATAATGCATCTTCTTAAGAAATTAGAGGAATACAAAAATTTTCATGTCAAAAGAATAAACAATCATATGGCTCATCTCCAAGCCAATAAGGGAGTGCAATTAAAACAAGGAATATTATACATTGATCATCATATTGTCATATGTCACGTACCTTAAATGAGATATTAATCAAATCCTTAATGGATCACAGCTAGAGCATGGGAATAAACAAGGATCAACAAACCATTAACTATGATAATATCATGATAGTGCACAAAAACTCCTCAGGGACAGTCGATGATAGTTGGGCCCTTGTTTTGAAATAAGACAGTTTTGAGTCGCGGGTAATAGGTGACAGAACGCAACTACAGTATACAAAGAGTTGTCATGGTTGTGGAGAGCTGAAGAGCAGGTGGCGCAGTTGTTGCGGAAACAAGCACAAATGGGAGAAGGGAGCGACAAGAACAAACAGTGGAACTCCCAGCGATCATGGAGATGTAGCAGACAACAGAGCGGAAAGGAAGGGAAAACTGACAGTCACGTTGGAAAAGGAACAAATAAGCAGTTGACCAGCAGAGAAGGGAGGTTGGCACAGTAGGGATTGGAGGAAGAGAGTTGTAGGAGAGCTCTGTTCGCTCTGTTCGTTCTTTTCTCTCTCTGTTCATTCTGTTATGTTCTATGTAATAATGTTGTAGTCAGTCCTGTCAGGATCGCTCTGAAGAGCAATGTAACTGTCCCTTATTGTTAATGCAATATATGATGATCTGGGTTGATATCCTGAGTCCTATTATGTGGTTTGGTTAAGATTGAATGCATTGGTCCCTTTAAATTTTGTTTTTTCATTCTGAATACATTCATGAGTATTATCGGTTGCAAAGTATTTACACCGGTTCAGAACCATTTGTTCTATCTACATTATTCTATAAGTTATGCTTGATCGATGCCTGATCTAATCCTAAATCTTACTAAGGTCACGACACGCCTCGGGTGAGACACTTCACTCTTCGAAGTAGAGTGAAAATTCCAGCGTTGTGCTAGACTACTGCGGAAACCTTGCTGGCCTCTATCTGAACCTGGGTCTTGCCCAAGAGACCTTCTACCTCACCAACAAATGGCTTCGTTGCCGGGACCCAAAATTCCATTTGGAAACTAGATCATGGTATCGCAGATCTTCGAGAGAGAAATACAAAGCTGGTGGGATAACCACCTAGATCAATTCATAGCACAGCAAGATGAGCTGAGACAACGGAGGGAGAAAACTGTTAAGGATCGGGTCCTATTCTCTGAGTCTGCCAGTGATATCTATGAGAACTTCTGGTGAAAATGTCCAGAGGACCTCTATAATTGGTTGCGGAGGTTACAAGCCAAGATAGTTCAAGGAAGCTCGCGGAAGGTCTATCGCAAGTGGTTGCACGTAGATCTGGTAATGCTCCATCGATTAGATACCGAGTTGACCTGAGCTGTAGATTTCTGGGTGCAATATACCTTGGAGGGATACATAGTGGAGTTCGCAGCTGAGTGTTATCAGTATTTCTCGAAAGCGGAGGACATATTCAAATCAGGATTGCGTGGGGAGTTGGTGAAGGAAATCCCCCTATGGATCAAAGCTTTAATGGTAGACGAAGGATTGATGGAGTTTCAAAAATCTGAGATGGAGACTTAAACCTTGATTACTGGGGGAAGGAACTGAGGGAGAGATGCTACAAGTACGTTGGAGGGGGGAATAGGGATAGGTTGAGGGAGAAACGAGCACATCGGAGGGCGCAAATCGCTGAGAAGTGGCGAGAAAGGGTGATGAAGGAGTTGGAGAATCAGGAAAGTAATCGAAAGGACAAGGAGAAGGCGCCTCAGATGACAAAGGAGATGGAAGGTCAGATGGGTTCCCAAGAGATATGAAGGACCATCAAGGAAGTTCGGTAGGTGTATAGGAGCCCAGCCCAAGCAGAGAAGGGGAACAAGTCCGATGGAGAGGACACGCGCCCCGAGGAGATGTCCAATGTGGAGTTGCATGTTGCGATGGAGAAATTATTCCGAGAGGGGTCGACACCCATAAATCAAGGTAACTCTATTCCCCAAAGTTCTTGTAGCTCTGGTCTTGACCTTCCCCTAGTACTCTATCAGCCACTAGGTGAAATTTTTGTTAAGTTACGAGAATTGAGTAAGTTGAACAGTGTTCAGTCTACAGCAGTAACACACACTAGCGGTAGTGCTAGTAATACCATTACACAGCCGAGAAACCAGGGTTTTATTTTAGTAACACCCCCACAAGAAAGTATGGCGGGATCATTTACCCGATACCCAAAGTTCTCTAGGAAGGGTAACGATGATGTAGAACAACACTGGTATCTCTGCGAGGCCATATGGAGGGCTCGGCAGACACTAGAGGCAGGCAAGTTGATTGAATTTCAAACGACTCTCAGGGAGAGAGCTCTACGCTAGTTTATCAAATGGTCAGAAGCTCATCCGAATCCGGCGATAGATGATGTAAAGAAAAAATTCGTTAAAGAATTCAAGTTACCCCAAACAGATCAGAAAGGTTTATCTAAAATGTGGGAGATCAAGCAGCGAGAAGGGGAAACTGCATGGGATTTGATGATAAGATTCAAGGATGCGATTGGAAAACTGAGTTACCTAGTTGATCCGAATCATCAGAGAGACTGGTTTATCAAGGCCCTTCTTCCATTAACAAGAACTTCATTAACACAATAGAAGATCGACACATTACAAGATGCATTGGAGCAAGATATGAAAATAGAGGCCATGGCAAGATATCCGTGGGAGTCAAAGGAGGGGCTGCAGCACAAGACCCTTCCATTCTGGGTTTACAACATCAGATAGCTAGCCTAACAGAAAAGTTGAAAGAGATTCAACCAATGTGGCTGCCAAGACCAAATGTATGGTGTACACATTGTCTAATGGAAGGACACGTGGTAACCGAGTGTCCAAGGTTGCGGGGTCAAAATATGGGGACATTGGCAGCAAGGGCACAGGGAGCTACACCGGTAGGGGGAGTTGCGCAGGTAAACACTGAAGGGTTATATCCACCGCAACACCAGTACCCAGGGTTCCCCGCGCAATAGAATCAGGCCACCACTAAATATTATGAGATTTGCAAAAGCATGGATCATCCACCCTGCCTATGTCTAATCTTGCAAACAGAGAAGTGTAGAGCTCTAGATGCATTGGCGGAATGATTGGACAGGCCTTCATATAGAGTGAATGAGGCTCCCAGGGGAAGAGGGGGAGGCATGAGAGGAGGCCGAGCTAGAGGAAGAGGACCAATATGATGCTATAATTGTGACCAAGTTGGCCACGTGGCCAGGGAATTTCCACTTCCTAGAAGACCCTGGTGCTCTCAGTGCAGAGTTAACATGCACACAACAGAAGACTGCCCAGAGCTAATCAAAAGATGGGAAGAAAGAGCCAGACAAAGAGGAACAAATTTGGTAAATGTAGAGCCAAGAAAAAATAGAGGATCAAGCTATGCAGAATGTAGCTATAGTGACGCGAGGAGGAAAGAGAACTGGAGAAGATGCACAGACTATAGACCCGATAAAACTGATAAGGCCAGCATCTCCAAAACTAGGATTTAAGCTAGAAAGATAAAAGAAATACTTTAAAGAAGCAGTAGAAACCTTTGCCCAGATTAGGGAAACATATGCATTGAGTTACCACAACCAAAGATAAAGGAGAACCAATCTAGTATAGGTACTCTGATTGAAGAATGGTTCTGGCTATTTCTAAAGATTGTTACCAATGCACCAATGTTGGAACAGTTGAAGTAGAACCTGGAAATGGTGGTGCAGGAGACCACAGAGCTAGGAGAATCAAATGACGCGACACCGAAATACATACGGAGAGTCAAAATAAATAAGAGGATAACCGGGAAAGAATTCTGGGTGAACACTCAAGTCGTGGGATTCCAAATAAAGGACACAATGCTTGACCTAGGGTCAGATGTCAACATTTTTCCAAGAAAGACGTGGGAAGCATTGGGAAGGCCTAAGCTGACGTATTCACCTATCCAGCTCCACATGGCAAACCAATACTGCATCATGCCCATAGGAAGGCAGGAGGAAGTCAAGGTCGATGTTGCAGGAGTCAAGACCTACATAGAGTTCGAGGTAATAGACATTATGGGGGACAAGGATCCCTATCCAATATTATTGGGGATCGACTGGGCTTTCGAGAACTATGCAGTAATAGATTTGAAGAAGGAACTGATGATATTCGAAGATGGGGAAGTCAGGGTCACCCAGCCACTTGACCCATATCAAGGTCTTCGATACACAAAGTTTGTCGACAACAGAGAAGATGCTCAACTTCTGGATCATCTTTATCAAATGACAGCGGGAAAAAGGGACGATTATATCAACCCAACAACGGGGGGGACTGTGAGTTGGAGGAGTGTTAAAAACTCAGACTTAGGCTCAGAGATAGCTTGGGATGATTGGCAGTAGGGAGGATATGAGACAAACACAAGAAGATGCGCCAACATCGGAAGGATCCACTCTATCGGAACCAAGGTAAGAGATTACCTAATTCTATCAAATATGAATGTTGTCAATACCTTTATTGCCAGAGTAGAATATAAAGTACCAGTGGACTAGAGGGTCCCACTCATGGATGTGGCTCTACAATCCACATCAGAAAGGTGGTGGAGTAGCCATCGCAACTCCCTGTCACGGTGGGATAGAGTTGCAGCAACAATGAAAGCTAGGTTCAAGGAAGAAGAGGGACCACAATTCACTGAAATATACCAAGGGAAATCGGACCCTAGGAAACATTTGAAATATTGTGAGGACCAATGGAAGAATGCAGGATACCCGGAAGAATTGTGGGTACACAAGTTTGTACATTCACTTGATTCGATTATGCAGGCGTGGTACCCGACTGAAGAGAAGAAAAGAGGGACCAATACTTGGCAAGTAGTTGCGGATAAATTCACGCAATGCTTCTTCTTTGAAGGAAAAACATAACTAGTCACCCAAGCATTGCAGGAAATAAAAAGGGCACTGTTCTTCCCAGAAATTCAAGAGGAGGAAGAACAATCACTTCCAAACCAAGGCATCAGACAGTTGGTAGCATGCAAAAAGATAAACAGTGAAATGGATGATGATGATGATCTAGAAGGTCTTAGACATCCGTATTTCGAAGAAAAAAAGGGGGAGCGGGATATAAAAGAAGGATCGACAACAGAAGGAATTCATTTGTTACCATTGAAGACCAAGAAGATGAGCATCGGGACAGAGGAGAAGCCCAAACTTGCGGCAATTGGTGATTATTGGTATGCTGAGACGACTAAAGAGATATTTAACCTGCTACAAGAATACGAAGACCTTCTCCCATCCTCAGTAGCGGAGTTGAAAGGAATAAAGGGAGACATGGGGGAGATGCGCATAACTTTGAAGCCTGATGCAAGACTAGCCAAGCACACACCATATCGTCTGAATCCTAGAGTGAAAGAAAAAGTAGAGGTAAATATTGATAAAATGCTAAAAGCAGGGTTGATATTCCCTGTGGAAGAAGCAGAGTGGGTAAGTCCTATAATCATACAAAGTAAAAAGGAGAAGTCTGAGATTCGAGTCTGTGTTGACTATAGGAGCCTGAACAATGTGTGCATACACGACCCATTCCCTACTCCGTTTAGTGATGAAGTTCTCGACAACGTTGTGGGGAATGAGGCTTATTCGTTCATGGATGGATTTTCAGGGTACCATTAGGTAAGGATAGCAGAGGAAGATAAGAAGAAGGCAATTTTCACCACTGAATGGGGCTCTTTTTCATATCATGTAATGCCATTCAGATTCAAAAATGCACCAGCCGTATTTTCACGAATTGTGATAGCCACGTTTCATGAGTACATCCACAAATTCCTGGAAGTCTATATGGATGACTGGACAGTCTACAATCTGCTAAAGGACCATGCAACGTTATTAAGGATAATGTTCGACATATGGAGGCAACTCCAGATTTCATTAAACCTAAAGAAGTGCATCTTTGTAGTACCCTTTAGGACATTTCTAGGACATGTTGTATGCAAACAAGGGGTTTGCGTTGATCCAGCAAAAGTGGCAGTTATAATTAATATTGAAGCGCCAGAAACTGTGAAGCATTTGAGATCACTACTGGGCCACACAGGCTACTATAGGAAATTCATCTACAACTATGCGAAGATAACCATCGCATTGGAGAAAATGTTGCGGAAATCAGAGCAGTTCAATTGGACGCAAGATTGCACTACAACCCTGGATAATTTGAAAGAAAAGTTGGCAAGTGTGCCCATATTAGTTCACCCTAATTGGGAAAAGAAATTTCATGTCCACATTGATGCTTCCAGCATTGCACTCAGAGCAGTTTTGGCTCAACCAGGAGATACTTCAGTTGATCACCTAGTTTATTTCACATGTCGGAAGCTATCATCAGCTGAGAGAAACTACACCACAACAGAACGGGAAGCATTGGCAATGGTGTATTCACTTCAAAAGTTTCACCACTACCTACTAGGAGGTATGTTTAAGTTTTTCACAAACCATTCAGCTTTAAAGTAGCTAGTTAACAAACTGGTCTTGGAGGGAAGAATCTGTAGATGCCTCCTACTGTTTCAAGAATTCACCTTCGAGGTGATAGTGAAACCCGGGAGACTGAACGTCGAACTTGACCACTTGTCCAAGTTAGAAAACTGAGAAAATGGTGGATCTTTAGATGATCAGTTGCCAGATGTTGATATTTTTAGAGTAGAATCTATCCCAGACCACTTAGATCTGATAGCAACCTATCTGACAACAGGACAATGCCCGAATGAATATACAACAACCCAGAAAAGACATCTAGTAGTCCGAGTAGCAGAGTATCAGCTAATAGCAGGACACCTGTATAAGATGGGGTTAGACCAAATATTACGAAGGTGAATCTTGGATCATGAGAGGGAAAGCATACTATGGGAGTGCCACTATGGAGTTGCGAGAGGGCATATCGGAGTAAAACCAACGACGAGGAAAATACTACAGGCAGGCTTATGGTGGCCAACAGTACACATGGACAGTAAGGCCTTTGAAAAAAAATGCGATGCGTGTCAGAGGACGGTGTGGAGTACTAAAAAGGTATGCTTTTGATGATCATTTCAGTGGCTTTTTAGTAGAATTTGTAAACCTTTTTGCATCATGAATTTGGAAAATAATAAAGAATTATAACAAAACATGTGAGAGTTGATATGCAAGACTTAACCGCTGATAATTGTTATTTTTTTGTGCAGGAAAAGGTGAAAACGAGGAGTTGCCGTTCCAAAGGAAAGGACAAAGACGAGATAACTGCTGTCCCTTTGAAGGGGAACGGAATGCAAACGAGGCTAAGCAAATCAAAGCAAATCGGCCTGGAAAAGGAGGAGAAGACACCAGCTCGGCAGAGAAGAAAAGAAAAGATGAAGGATTAACAGTTTGGCGAATCCCTCAGGATCTTTGATCCTGAGGGATCGCTACTTTATTTATCTTGTTACTTGGATATCTCCGCTGTCACCTTTATATAAAGGGACAACACTGTTAGCTTAAAAAGAGAGAGATAATACTTTTATGTAATTTTCTGTTAAAAATCAACTTTGATCATCGATTCTCGTTGAGAACTGGTTCATTGTACTTTTGTCTTTGGTGTATTAGTGTTTGCATATCTCATTTCTCGCGTCCGGGATTAACTTAAGGCTGCAGACCCTCGAGGCTGTGGTCTCACGGAGGACACTTGCTTCTGTATCACTACGATTTGATTTCTGCGTGGTTTGCTTATCATTGTTATTCGGTAATCTGATATGATTTATAAGTTGCTATTACATGCTCTGTTAAGATTAAATCATTAAGGTTTTTACAGATAGCATTGTGTATTGAATTTGCATTATGTTACTGATCCTTTTAGAGTTGATTGCATGTTATTAGTCTTAACCGAATATTCTTACTGTTCTGTTACAGATCTTTTGCACTGAACATTCATGTCATAGCTTCATCTGAAGTTGTGTTCTTCATGATTGTTGGATTCAGAAATAATGATGTTCTATTTGGAAGCACAGTCGTATCCCTGTTAATTAATATTGATCAGATTACAATTCCAGCGTGATGTGTGCGTATATGATTTACTAGTGTTGTTCCATAATTTATCAATAGTTAGTGCTGTTCCATTAGTGTGTTCTGCTTGATTTGCCTTAAGAGTGAAAGATTGTTATTTGATTGCGAAGAGTGCATTTGGGTTAATAGATTAAGCTTGGTTACGACTCGCGAGACTTAGTTGTTCGATTGTTGTTCCATTCCATTCCAGATTTGTTGTTCAATTCTTTATTTGCTGTTCTATTTTGCTATCTGCCGTTCCATTTACTCGCATTTGTTGTTTTGGTGTGAGAGACAATCTAAGGCTATAGTGAGCTTCGGCATTCACTGTCTAGCTCCTAGACCCATGGTCTATGCTCTAATTTCCTTTCCATCAGTTTCCAAAGGGATGAGTTATCGCTGCCGAACCCTTGACTGATAAGCTGCCCAGTTTTCTGAATGTGTGATTTATTCTTTTGAAGTAACTTAGTTATAGACAAGCATCCATTTACTCTTGTATTTTTAAACACTGTACTACTAGCATTACTCTGACAAGTGATAGCCTCAGACTGAGACACTCTTTGGAATAACAAAACGCTCCCGGATTGACATATTAATGTGAGGTAATTAGAGGTGAAAGAGACCCTTTTTATAGCTCTACATTTTGGCACTGTTGCCGGGGAAAGAGTGTAGCCATTTGTCTTCTTCAGAGTAGTGTACGAACCTGCTAGGGAGGAGTTGGATCTTAAAAACGGAAGGTAAGAACCTACATGCGGAGCATGTAAAAGCCCTGCTCCACTGTCCGCTTTCCTAACAAATTTGTTTTTGCTTTGTTTGAATAGAAGTTGGTAGTTCATTTGAGTGCATGACTAAGCAGAAAAGACCAGAAAAGAATATCAAACCCCCATCCAAGCCTGAAAAAGCTAAGGGGCCGGTGACCCTTGGCCGAACGACCTTCATAGACGAAATCTATAAGAAAATAGAATCTCAGCCATCAGTAGGCCCCAGGAAAAACATTTCTAAACAACCTACTAGTTCCCTTCAGGCCACAGGATCACCATCTGTAGCCTTTGTTGAGGTGCATAGTCAAACTGAAGAGCAGGACTTTCAAGAAATCGAAAATTCTACTCCAGAACTATTGCAGGAAGGGAATTCCAGCAACTTTTGTGAAGGAGAAGGAGAAGCAGGGGAAACCAAGGAACCAAAATCTCCTATTGAAACAAATCAGCCATTAGATAGCCCGGATAAGGGGAGTGCTACGAAAATCATTGTTGAAGGAATCCAATCTCCTCAGACATCTGGTATTCTCATTATTCCAGATAAGGGAAGTGCTATTAAAACTATCCCTGTCAAAACCATTCCCTCTCAACCTAGGAATACTCTCCTAGATATCCCAGAAGTTTATTGGCATATATTCGATTCCATGGCTCAGAACCAGCCAAATGCTCAAACCTCTACATTACAATATCCTATAGTGGATTCTGCAGCAAATGCACCCATGAAAGCTATCCCTCTTCAACATATCCCTACATTTCACGGTCTCACATCAGAAGATCCGGATGCATTTTTATTCGAATTCGATGTGTTATGCAGGGGGTATGATTACACCACCGATCCCCAGAAATTGAAATTATTTCCCTCTACATTAAAAGGGGCTGCTTTAAGATGGTTTATGGGATTAGGTGGCGGGGTTATCAACAATTGGGATCAAATGAAAGAATCCTTCTTAAAACAATATCAGGATTATTGTAGGTCTAGAGAATTAAAAGACGAAATATTCCAAATGACAGCCAGACCAAATGAAACATTGGAGGAGTATGTGGAACGTTTTCAGTACAATCTACAAAGATCTCCTTATGCATCGCTAACTTTACCTGATAATGTCTTAAAAACTGCATTAATAAGGGGCATGAAGGAACAATGGATTGAAACATTAAACATCATGGGAAAATGGGATATTTATCAAGAGAATTTTGCTGACATCATTGATTTATGTATTAGGAGTTCGAGAGGCAGCACAAGAATAAAACCGACAGAATATGATCGGTTTGCAAGAGATAACAAAGTATCAACAGAAGGAGTAACACGTGCAGAAATTGGAAATTTATTAGAAAATTTCAAA
Source organism: Pinus albicaulis (assembly GCA_034641835.2). NCBI lineage: Eukaryota > Viridiplantae > Streptophyta > Pinopsida > Pinales > Pinaceae > Pinus > Pinus albicaulis. Next base: position 237,846,070 of record CM076583.1, on the reverse strand, counting down.
ACTGATATTCTGGGGACACTAACTACATAACTTGATATTGTGCAGGCTAAACAGAAACAGATGGAGGTAGAACAGAATTTGGCGATCTTCTGCCCCCGATGCAGAAAAAAACATAGCCACAAGGAATGTCCACTGGATAAAGTCCAAACATGCGCCATCTGTACAAAAGATCACCTTACGGAGAGTTGCCCCTCACTTCCTGGATTGAAAGTGGTATATAAGGAAGCAGAAGAAGAACCAGAATCGGTGTACTTGATCAACCAGCGTCGCCAGTGGCAACCGAGACAATCTGGTATGTTTCCGGACTCAACCTCTTTTTTTCAACCTCCACAGTATAATACTCAACAATATGGTATGTGGAAAAATCAATCTCAACCCCCATTTTCAAACTGGTCACCACAATCGTTTCCTTCTTCAAACCCATGGCTGAATCAAACAAGCCAATCTGGTTGGCCGAATTTTCCTTACAGTCCACCATATTGGCAAAATGGCCCATATCCTTCACAATGGACTCCCCTTACTTCACAAAGTTCACCCTGGCAGACAAGCTGGCAAAGACCGATGCACCAGCCAGCTGGAACTATTCCGCTCCCTCAATCTACTCTGCCAGCCTTACAAAAAAATCCCCAGTCTAACCTGAGACCGCAACTCCCAGCCCAACCCGATCCCAATCCAAATAACAGACCGGTCCAATCTATCCAAATCATAGAATCACCAGAAATAGGACCCGACCTGAGGGAGTGCAATGATCTTCAGTTAAGATCTGGACGCATAATTGAAACTGAGGGAGATAAAACAGTTCATATTGAAGATCAATTACCAAGAGAACATCAATTGCAACAAGAGGATGTAAATAAGCAGCAGACTCATAATCAAGCAACCACATCCTCTCCTCCGTTCCCAGAACGATTAGTCATACCTCGACCCATACAATATCCTGACTTTGACATTCTGGGAGAATTACAAAATCTGTACATAAAAATCCCATTCCTCCAAGCCATTCAAGACATTCCTATTTACGCAAAAACTATCAAAGAGTTGTGCATAAAGAAACCAAGGAGGAATATAACAAATAATCCAAGAGTCCAAGTAGTCGGTACTTTATCTGACTTATTATCTGGGAAAGAAACACCAATTAAATATAAAGACCCAGGAAATCGAATTATAACTGTTCAAATTTATGGTCAGACCCTGTCTAATGCCTTAGTTGATCTAGGAGCTGTAATAAATATTTTAACAACCACTACTTGCCAAAAGCTCGGCATTACATCAGTAGAACCCACCTCGACTTTGTTAGAATTGGCTGACCGATCTGTGGTTAGACCAGAGGGTATTCTACAAGATGTCATGGTCTCTGTTGATTCCTGGGAGTATCCAACCGATTTCCTGATAATTAATCCAAAAACCCGACTTGATGGACACCCGCTAATTTTAGGTAGACCTTGGCTTGCCACTGCCGATGCCTACATTGGCTGTCGGCAGGGAAATATGACCATAACCAGAGGACCGAATAGCAAGAATTTAGTTCTATATCCTCCAGCGCAACCAAGTGTCACAATAATCAAAACTAATAAGCACCATGTATCATACCTTACTGATAACATCAGATCTCCATTAACTATACAAGAGGCACTTGATTTTAAAGACCAAACAGAAGATGATGCCATTAATAATTTCATTAGTCAAACTGAATCTTGCACACAGTGTCACATGATAGAAGCGGCATTTGATAATGAATTGGAGGAAGATCCTCTGAAAGATACGCATGACCAAACGATACCTGTTACTTCTGTTGCAAATAGTAAAATTGTGGAAATTGAACCGGGAAAAACTTTAAACATCAATGCCAATCTCACACCTGAACAAGAAACAAAGCTCATCCATCTGTTAACAAAATATCAAGAAGCATTTGCATGGGATTACCCTGATATGAAAGGAATCGATCCCCAATTATGTACACACCACATTTATATAGAAAAAGATGCCAGACCTGTTCGTCAGCCGCAAAGGAGACTTAATCCTCATCTAAAGGAGGTGGTAAAAGCTGAACTTCAGAAACTTTTAGATGTCAATTTTATCTATCCTATTTCTGATAGTAAATGGGTCTCTCCGCTTGTGGTGGTACCAAAAAAAGAATGGAAAATGGAGAATCTGTGTGGATTATAGGGAACTAAATAATGCAACACAGAAAGATCATTTTCCTCTCCCATTCATAGACCAAGTATTAGATACTTTAGCAGGGAAGAAATTCTTTTCTTTCCTGGATGGCTTCAGTGGATACAATCAGATTCAGATTGCCCCTGAAGACCAGGATAAAACTACTTTTACTTGTCCCTGGGGAACATTTTCCTATCGAGTTCTACCTTTTGGCCTATGTAATGCTCCTGCCACATTTCAGAGGGCTATCCTTAGCATTTTTTCAGATTTAATAAATGATGGACTTGAAGTTTACATGGATGACTTTACACCATATGGAGATGATTTTGATCCGGCTCTAGACACCCTAGAAAAAGTCCTACAACGTTGCATTGTTACCAGGCTTTGCTTAAGCCACGAAAAATGTTTCTTGATGATGACTGAAGGACTTATCCTGGGACATTATGTCTCAGCAGCCGGTATTCAGGTAGACCCGGCCAAAATCCAAATACTTTTGCTCATTCCCACTCCTACTACTCAAACAGAGGTACGCAGCTTTCTTGGATTTTCTGGTTATTATAGACGATTTATAGAACATTATTCGCACATTGCTGCTCCTTTATATGCACTAACTGGTAACATTGATTTTCTTTGGACAGAAAAATGTGACCGTGCTTTCGAGGATTTAAAGAAGCTCGTATCCACAGCCCCAGTCCTTCGAGGACCAAATTGGGACCTGTCGTTCCAGATATCATCTGATGCCTCAGATACAGCCATTGGCGCAGTCCTTGGGTAGGAAGAGGATAAAAAACCATATGCTATCTATTACATCAGCAAAAATTTATCCCCTGCTGAATTAAATTACACTGTTACTGAAAAAGAATTCCTAGCTGTAATACATGCCGTCAATAAGTTTAGACATTATATTACAGGCTATCCTGTTATCTTGTATACAGACCATTCTGCCATAAAATATTTAGCACATAAGCCTGTCACAAATGCCAGAGTAACTAGATGGTTGATTTTATTGCAGGAATTCGATATCACAATCAAGGATCGGCCTGGCAAAGAAAACCCTGTAGCCGATTTTCTTTCGAGAATACCCAAACCAATCGATGCAGCAGCATTTGAAGATCAATTTCCGGATGAGCACCTGTTTGCTGTTGCCGTTCAAACACCCTGGTATGCTGATGTTGCCAATTACCTCGCAGTAGGTAAATTACCAAAACACTTAACCCCTAATGAGCGCAAGCAGATTGTTCAGAAGAGTGCTCGATTCTCGTGGATTGGGGGCTATTTGTTTCACACAGGGGCAGACATGCATATCAGGCGATGTGTTCGAGAAGATGAAATCTTTGACATCCTAAAAGCCTGTCACGATGGACCGTGTGGTGGACACTTCGCTGACCGTAGAACTGGACATAAAGTATTGCAGACAGGATATTACTGGCCTACGATTTTCAAAGATGCAAAGAAATTTGTCCAAGCCTGGGACAGCTGCCAGCGAGCAGGACGACCTGGTCAAGCTGATGAGATGCCTCTGAAACCACAGTTAGTCATTGAACCATTCGAGCGATGGGCTCTTGATTTCGTTGGACCCATCAACCCATCATCAAATCAGAAAACATATATCTTGGTGGCAACGGAATATGTCACCAAATGGGTTGAGGCAGAAGCATTGCCAAGAGCCACAGAGGACTCTGTCATACAGTTCCTGTTCCATCTATTTGTACGTTATGGCCTTCCAAGGGAAATCATTACAGATGGAGGACCACAATTTGCTGGGAATAGATTAGCTGCAACACTCAACAATTATCACGTCCAGCATAAAATCACTACTCCATACCACCCACGGGCAAATGGGCAGGTAGAAAGTAGCAATAAGATAATAGAATCAATCTTAACGAAAACCATTGCGTCACATAGGCGTGATTGGGCTACCCGACTACCTGAAGCACTCTGGGCCTATAGAACCACATGGAAGAGCACCACCGGTTACTCACCTTATCAATTAGTGTTTGGAAAACAACCCATTTTTCCCATAGAATTCGAAATCCAAACATTACGGACAGCACAGGAAGTTGGCCTAGATCTAAGCGAGGCACGAATCAATCGACTACAGCAGATCAATGAATTAGACGAAATTAGGCTCTCTGCACTACAAAATACAGCATTGATTCAACAGCAGCGAGCTAAATGGCATGATGCGCTCATCAAAAACAAAGTCTTCCACGAGGGAGACTGGGCTCTGTTATACGACTCTCAGTTTCAGGACTTCCCTGGGAAACTTCAGACTCGATGGTTGGGACCATACGAAATCTAGAAGGTGCATGACAACGGAACCCTTACTCTAATTACCATTGACGGTTCTGGATATGCATTCAAAGTAAATGGCCACCGAGTTCGTCTCTGTCGCAAACCACTTACTCGGGAATCCTTCTGCCAGCAGCTACGCCGAGACACTGATATGGAGATTTTAGGAGAGGAAGAGAAATCTTCCTCACCTGTAATTCATTAAGGAATTCATTTCTTTTTACAATTTGTACATAAGTTCTTGTCTTTGAGTCGTTCTTGTACATATGTTTGAACTCAATGTTTTCTTGTCATTTTTTGCTGTTCTTTTTCTTTCTCAAAATTTCGATTTTTTGCCGTTATGTTTCTAAAAAAATGGCATTTGCGTGTTTTTTTTATGCTGTTGGCTTTGCTTGTTTTGCTGTTCCTTTTCTAAAGGAACAACATTCTGGATCTCTGCTGTTCCTTTTCCAAAGGAACGGCATTTTTGCGTCTTTTGCTGTTCCTTTTCCAAAGGAACATCATTTTTGGTTACTACTGTTCCTTTTTTTTCAAAGAAACAACATTCTTTTGTTGCTGTTGTTCCTTTTTCAAAGGAACGGCATTTTGAGTGTTTTTATAGTATTTTTATTTTTGCTGTTTCTTTTTCAAAGGAACGACATTTGCATTTTTATGATCTATCATCCGTCGTTGTTTCTTTTTCAAAAGGAACACCACTAACATACTTTTGCTCTCCTTGTGAAACAACTTATTCCTTTTGCTGACCTAAATTGAGGATGCTTCTTGCCTATATTCTTCCAAGTCTTTAAGATACAGCTATGTACTTGTGCAATGAATATAAAATCACAACATACCGAAATCCGCAAACCATAAATCGCTATATTTATAAGGCTCTGCATTAGTAAGAGGACAAAAGGAAGGACATACTTATTTCTTATCTTTTGTTGTCATTGTTTTACTAATTTTGCCCTGATTGGTTATCTTTATCATGTTGATCCCTTTAACCCTCTTTGATTATTATTTAGGAATAAGAGCAAAGGGCTTATATCTTCCTATTGAGATGATAAGACTTCTTCCACCATTCCTACTCTTAAGGAGTGTTGAACCACCCTTTGTGTATAAATAAGGAAAAGTACTCTATGAAAAAGAAAAAAATATGTGAACATGATATGTGAGATGTCAAATGCAGGATAGGGGGTCTCATCAAGAGCTAGCCTACCATGATCATGAGGATGGAAGTGAAGTGGCATTCCCACTATGGCCACCACACCAGGGATATGGTCCAAAAGGTATATCAAATAATCGAACCTTGGAACAGGAGGTCTCATCACGAGTCGGCCTGCCCATGTTTCGCTCCTTCCTCGTGAATGGCATTATGGTTAACTGGTCACCAAGCCAGCATAATGGTCTACACTTTGACATAACAACATTCCTAAGTATACACAAAGGATTATGGTTCCAAGGGTGAAAAAACAACTCTGCCAAGGTTATGGACACCTGTCGGCAGCAGAGCACTGTTAATGGTATTTAAGTCACCTTGGTTACACCAATGGGTAAGATACTAATACTCTTTTGTTTCTTATATCCTAGGAACTAATCATATATTATTTCCCGATTTATACATCGCATGAACACTTATTACCACCAATCATGGCAAAGGAAGTGACAATGACCACTTGAGATTTGGCAAGTACGACAGATGTCCTACCCACCAGCCTCATATCATAACACAGCAGCCTCTTACATAATACGCGATCAACTCTCCACCTCGATTTCGGTAATTCGTTGTCTTTCTAAACATGGCATAATTCCATATGTTGTTCCTTTCTGACTCGGTTGCAGAACGGGTGCTGCTCCTTTATTTGACGGCTGGGACAACCTATCACATTGCGAGCCTCATTATTCCCTGAATTACGTGTCAGCTCACCATTCGGGAAAGATAGTGTACGACGGTTTGGCATGGTTTAACGGCATGGCATTTCTATTTTTACACAAGTTGCCGTTCATAATCCATTTCCGTTGCATTGTTGCATACTCTGTGTTTTTTTCGAAATCTTGCGATTATCACCCTCTCTGTGTTTCAAACAGCACAAGTAGTTGCTGTTCCATTGAGAATCCACAGTGAAACCATGGGAGGAAGGGAAATTCGAAGCGAACCTCAGAAGTTGACAATCTCCGTTGCTGCCCGGGAGATCCTGGAAAGAGCAGGATGGTTGAATTATCTTAGTCGCCTGTAGGAGTCTAATGAAACAGTAGTGATGGAATTTTTGCAGAACCTGCAGGATGATCACTCCACGGTAAGGGGGAAGCGGATAGCGGTCACCGACGATATAATTGCAGAAGTTTCGGGACTACCAGCCACCGGACCAGTATGGACATTAAAGAAGGAAAGATTACAGAAGATCATGGAAATTTTCCAGGATGAAGGTCAGAGCTTGACAATTAAGGGGAAGGGCATTCTGCCAGCAACGCTAGGAGAACCCTGGACGGAATTAGCAAGAACAGTGCAAAACTACATCACCTGCGAGGGGAGGAAAGACGTGGTAAGACCACGACATCTTAAACTCTTAGCTGTTTTAAAGCAGAAATGCTCTGTAAACCTACCTGCACTTCTGAATTCATTACTGCATGATGCTGCACGAAGCATAAAAAAGGCACAGCATGTAGAGTCAGTCGTCAGTCACCATGGGTTAATACGATTAATAGTTAGTCATAGTCTCACCTAGCAGCAGAGCAGCTGGGAAGAGCTGATTGTAATGATTGAGGGGGGATTGACAGCACCATCCCCAAAACGTAAACATTCTACAAGCACACCAGAACGTCCGGCAAAACGCAGAGAATTAGTAAAACAAAAACATGTTTCTAGTGCATCAGAACGACCAGAGATACACCAGGAATCGGCAAAGCGCAAGCATGCCACCGATACACCCAAACAGCCAGACAAGCCCAGAAAATCAGCCCGGTTAGCTCGGATGCGAGGAAGGCTAGAGAAGCCCAGAAAATCAGCCCGGTTAGCTCGGATGCGAGGAAGGCTAGAAAAGCTCCAGGAAAGCACCAGCCAACCAGTGGTAATTGAAGACGAGCAATCCGAAGAGGAAAATGAGGAAGAAGCTGAGCATTCAGAGGCAGAAGCTGAACAATCCAAACAGGAGGAGGAAATGGGACAGCAGGAAGGTAGCCCACTACAAGACCCAGTGGGAGAAGATGAATTGGCCGCAGTCCTAGCCAATATGGGTAAGTATGGCCAACCTTCTAGTCCAGTAGACCTCCACGACAAACCCCAAGAAGAAAACACATCTGAAAATTCACATGCAGTAGAGGCAGAAGAAGGAAATATGCCTGTTCATGATGAAGAGGAGATAAGAGATACTGAACGGGAACAATCTGTTCCCAAGACACCAGAGGAAATTCCGGAGGGAGTAGGAGCAGAAAAAGCAGTTGCCCAGGAAGAGACGGAACCAGTCAAGGTTCCTACCCCAGAATAGCCAGAGCAGAACAGCGAGGAAGCACCCCAAGAGAAAGATCCAGAAACTAGTCATGGTCCAAACCGCAGCAGACAGCCTGCTGTTCCTTCTAATGAAACGCTGGAAATTAAGAAATTGCGAAAGGAACGGCAGAAATTATTGAATACAATAACCCAGCTCAGACAGCAAATTAGAATTCTGAAAGCAAACCAGAGGGTAAGAAAGACCGTAGGGAAGAAAAAGAGGGCCACTTCAGTAAAATCCCGCAAGGCAAAAGGGCGAAGGACCAAAAATCGCCCTGCTGTTCAAAACCCTGTTGAAAATCCAGTTGCCATTCCAAATAATGTTGAGGAACAACAACAGACTGATATTTGCGTTAAAATAGAAAGGGATGATATGAGGACCAGTGACAAGAAAATCCAGACAGAGGCACCACCCTCAGGGGTAATAAGGGTTCTGAACTCCAAACAGCGTAATAAGAAAGTTCAGGTAAAACTCCCGGCCTCCACTGACCTATGGAAAAAAGATCCAAAAACAAGAACCTTGCATAAGATGATGAAGCAAGCCCAGCAAGAAGCCGAACAACTTAGAGAGCAAACGGTTCCCCGAGAGAAATATGAAGAGTTACAACAGCAACTAAAGGACGTCAATCAATCCAAAAGCCAGGCCTTTGAAGGGTGGCGAAAGGAACAAGAGGAAGTTGCAAAGGTAACCCGTAGACTAGATATTGTTATCAAGCAGATGAATACCTTGTGTTCTTTATACAATGACGTTTTAGCATGTAGGGCCCCTGCTAAAAACTATGCTTTGTTTTTGCTAGAACGGTATTTACAATTAAAAATAAAAGCTGTTAAAGCAGGTGCCCCTATACAAATCAACACTGTCAATGACCTTATAGACTGCTGTAAACATTATGGAGTGAAGGTCCAGAGATTGCTGTGTGAACTTTATTTGCATGACCTTGTGCTAGATCAGGAGACTGAGTTGAACCCTGGCCCTTTTGTTGGAGACATCCAATTACAAGCATTCATTTCATTCGGGGTTAATCAGATTAAGTGGCTCAAAGCCTATGATACTTTCCAGAGACAGGAAAATGGCCTAGATTTACGGGTAAGGGCTGAGCCTAGGAACCCAGTGCAGTTGTGGAAAGCTCATAGAAACCTCATGAGGACTCCGGGTGTCATTGAATCGTTAGGACCCATGCATGAGGCACTCATTCGACAGAGTTTAGAATATTTTCTTTCCATCAAAGACCTTGCCATTGATGCAGCCAAATTTCGGTACCAAATCTCTAATCCAAACATCCAGCTCAGGGAACCATTTAAGTATGAGAATTTTGAATTAGCTGCCAACCGTTTGAACCTCTATGTCGAGAGCATTTTGAAAGAAGGGCCATCCTGGTTAGGATATAGATTTCGCACTCCAATTATTTGGCACCCTGCACCCGGATATCAAGCCCTGTATGAGATGCCTGAGGGGAAAACAGGTCAGTTCTTTGACTATCTAATCACTCATCATGGCTGTAGGCCTCCGCATGAGATTCCTTCTCCAGCCTATTCTCTCACTGCCTTGCATGTCAACTAAAATGTTTTCATGAGGACATGAAACAAGGTAAGCAGGGGGGTGTGTGGAGTACTAAAAAGGTATGCTTTTGATGATCATTTCAGTGGCTTTTTAGTAGAATTTGTAAACCTTTTTGCATCATGAATTTGGAAAATAATAAGGAATTATAACAAAACATGTGAGAATTGATATGCAAGACTTAACCGCTGATAATTGTTATTTTTCTGTGTAGGAAAAGGTGAAAACGAGGAGTCACCGTTCCAAAGGAAAGAACAAAGACGAGATAACTGTTGTCCCTTTGAAGGGGAACCGAATGCAAACAAGGCTAAGCAGATCAAAGCAAATCGGCCCAGAAAAGGAGGAGAAGACACCAGCTCGGCGGAAAAGAAAAGAAAAGATGAAGGATTAACAGTTTGGCGAATCCCTCAGGATCCTTGATCTTGAGGGATCACTGCTTTATTTATCTTGTTACTTGGACATCTCCGCCGTCACCATTATATAAAGGGACATCACTGTTAGCTTGAGGATATACTTTTATGTAATTTTCTATTAAAAATCAACTCTGATTATCGAGTCTCGTTGAGAACTGGTTCATTGTACTTTTGTCTTATGCATTAATATAAGCTTGGTGATTATCTCATTTCTGCGTCTGGATTAACTTAAGGCGGTGTATCCTTGGAGGCTAAGGGCCCAGCCCCGGAGGACACTTGCTTCTGTATCACTACGATTTGATTTCTGCGTGGTTTGTTTATCATTGTTATTCGGTAATCTGATATGCTTTATAAGTTTCTATTACATGCTCTGTTAAGATTAAATCATTAAGGTTTTTACAGATAGAATTGTGTATTGACTCTGCATTATGTTATTGATCCTTTCAGAGTTAATTGCATGTTATTAGTCTTAATCGAATATTCTTACTGTTCTGTTACAGAGCTTTTATACTGAACATTCATGTCATAGATTCATTTGAAGTAGTGTTCTTCATAATTGTTGGATTCAGAAATAATGCCGTTCTATTTGGAAGCACAGTCGTATCCCTGTTGATTAAGATTGAGCAGATTATTATTCCAGTAGGTTGTGTGCGTATATGATTTACTAGTGCTGTTCCATAATTCATCAAAAGTTAATGCCGTTCCATTAGTGTGTTTTTCTTGATTTGCCTTAAGAGTGAAAGATTGTTATTTGGTTGCGAAGAGTGCATTTGGGTTAATAGATTAAGTTTGGTTACGACTCGCGAGACTTAGTTGTTCGATTGCTATTCCATTTTAGAATTACTGTTCCATTCCAGATTTGCTGTTCAATTCTTTATTTGCTGTTCCATTTTGCTATCTGTAGTTCCATTTACTCGCATTTGTTGTTTTGGTGTGAGAGACGATCTAAGGCTGTAGTGAGCTTTGGCATTCACTGTCTAGCTCCCAGACCCGTGGTCTATGCTCTAATTTCCTTTCCATCAGTTTCCAAAGGGATGGGTTATCACTGCCGAACCCTTGACTGATAAGCTGCCTAGTTTTCTGAATGTGTGATTTATTCTTTTGAAGTAATTCAGTTATAAACAAGCATCCGTTTACTCTTGTATTTTTAAACACTGTACTACTAGCATTACTCTGACAAGTGATAGCCTCAGACTGAGAGACTCTTTGGAATAACAAAACGCTCCCGGATTGACATATTAATGTGAGGTAATTAGAGGTGAAAGAGACCCTTTTTATAGCTCTATAGACGGGACGTCCATCACATAGAGATGAGCTACCACTTCACCCTGTAAAAGCACTGCAGCTATTTGAAAAGTGGGTTGTTGATTTTATAGGACCAATTACACCTTTCCCAAGGCACTCACAGGCTTGGTATATCATAACTAGCACAGACTATTTGACCAGGTGGGCAGAGGCGATACCGGTAAATGATTTTACAGCTGAAACAACAACTTGATTCATATTTGAAAATATCATCAGCAGGTTTGGTTGCCCAAGAAGTCTGACAAGTGATCAAGGTACGCATTTCATTAATGCAACAATTAGAACTCTACTAGAGAATTTCATGGTCCAACATCATAAAAGCAGTCGGTACCATCCACAAGCTAATGGTACAGTAGAGGCATTCAATAATATTGTGGAAAAGGGTCTAACAAATATTTGCAATGCTGATCAAGACGACTGGGATGAAAGTATACCAACAACATTGTGGGCGTATAGAACAACTGTCAAACAACTAAAAAACCAGACCCCGTTCCAGCTGGTGTATGGGAAGGAAGCAGTGGTACCAGCTGAGTTTTTCATACCAAGCCTCCTAATTGCATCGTCACTTCACTTATCAGAAGAAGCCTCACTGAAAGAGAGATTGCAAGAGCTACAAGAACTGGAAGAGGACAGGTTCCTAGCAGAGTTCCACCAAACTGTCCAGAAAAATAGACAGAAGGCTTGGCACGACCACCATATCAAGTGAAAAATGTTTACGGTGGGAGGAAAAGTTCTATTGTATGACAACAAGTTCTAGAAGTTCCCAGGTAAACTGAGAATTCATTGGCTGGGGTCGTACCATGTAATTGAAATCTGAGATTCAGGAGTAGTTCAGTTAGCACAATTGGATGGCCAAGTACTACCAGGATGGGTGAACGACGCATGCCTGAAACCCTCTCATGAGTAAGTTTTACATTTCAAATTTCAAATAACTCTTGCAACCGAGAGGAGTCAGTAGGGTAGATTAGCATAGACAGAGTCAATAACTCTCTCGCACTCGAGACGAGATTAAATAGAAATTCTAACAAAGAAAACTCCAAAATCAGAAACTACTCATAGTTGCGATGTGAAGACCGCAACGCAACCAATTTTGGTTGGGGCGAGGGTAGTGTCCAGCGTGTTACCCATGTCAGAGCCAAACATGTCGAATATCATTCCATAATCATGACTCATTATTTCCATGTCAGTTCGTAGGATTACAGAGATTTGAGAAGTAATTTCCATATAGTATCATCCATACCACAATAAATTTTCCATATTAGGCCATAATCATTACCCATCACGTCTGCCCAATTCCCGAAGTCAAATTTAGCTTTGTCAGAACCCACCTCATCGCGGTAACTAATCACACGATTATAGCCATGAGGGAGGCAGGAAAAATTAATTAGTTATGGGGTTTTATCAACCTAATGTGTGCCAGTTACTTACATAACTTGCATGAAAGAAAGCGCGAGAATGCCGAAGAAGTCCAAGTTAGAACCAGAAACAACAACAGTAGCAAGAGCAACTTCATCAGAAGAGGTCCAGAGAGAGTATTCAGAGGCATGAATATACAAAGAAAGAGCAGAAGTAGCTTTGCAAGTATACCAGAGAAGAGAAAAAATGACCAAGGTGACAACAACAGTCATTGAGCAGGAGCTCAATGAGAGAATCCAGAAGCTAGAGTTGTTGGTGGGGAAATATGATAGCGCAAACTCTAACTAGTGCTTCTTAGTTGTTTTCCACTTTTGCAGAGTTTCAGGCCTCCAATTCTTCTTCCTCTTCCATAATGGCCCCCATAGTCACAACCTTACCACTCAGTTTGTTTAACTCACCACTGGCAACCACTGTAATTCCCACCAAAAAGAACAAGGCACCTAAGCCACTAGTAGCTACTCCAAAGGCCAAAAAGGCAAAAGTTGTAGTTTCTAGCCAGGTCCTTGACCTCACTGGGGAGGATCAACTACAACCCTTGGACATAGGAGCCCCAATTCAGGAGGAGCCAGTAACGGAGCCCCAAGAAACTCCGGAGCTACCTCTGTTCAACCCCTACTCATTTTTAAATATTCATGTATCTCTGCCTTCCACTCACCAGTCATCACCTTACACCTCATTCACTTCAAAATATCATTCCACCCGAACGCCATCCACTTCAGCCACTATCTCGGACCCAATCAGAGAAAAAGGAAAAAAAATGGAGACCATGAGGCAGAGGTTAACTCTAGTACAACATTGGTAACTGGGGTTACCCAACTCCTGGTCGAACAAATACCTTTTCAAGACCTTTTAAGTCGAGGGGGATCCCACAGTGCAGATACAACACCCTCACTCAAGGAGTTGAACCTGTTTCAACAGGCAAACTTGATACTCCACCAGATTCATCCTAACCCAAGCATGGGTAACCCGGATAATCTGTCGCCGCAATCAACACACCTGACATCTCCACAGGAACACTCAGCCAGGTCCATAGCTAGTGGCCAACCACTGTGGGAGAGAATGCCACATCAAGATACCTCCAGGGCTGAAAGCATGCAGACCTGGGGAACATCACAGTTATACAATTTTATCCAGCGGGCATCACAACAGGCCGAAGGTCTCCACACTAACCTCCAGCAGAAGTTTGAGCAACAGCATATACAGATCATTGCGCTTACTGAAGAGCGCGATCAGTTGAAGATCGAGAAAGATAACTTGCAGGACCAACTAGAAAAGGTGACAGAGGTTTTCAGGGATCTCTGGCCAACAGTAACGACTAACGATGACCAAATACCAGTTGACATAGCAGCAACCATGCTAGTCAAGCATTCCATTCATGTCAGGATAGCCTGTTCAAATATTAGCCGAGAAAATTAGGACCTGAAAGCAGAGTTAGCGACCAGGCCAGTGCTGCTGGACCCCATGATCATCTACACAGAGAAGATCGCAGAAAGACAGAACCAAGTGACAGGGATGCAGGAAACTCTGAGTGCCATGGTGAAGGAAGCATATGACCTTTTGAAACATCTACATGAGTGTTCAACCTCGCTGACTATGAAGTCATAGTCGATCTCGGCACAACTGCAGCAGGTATCGAAGGAAATTCAGGAGGCCACAGACCCTGATGGTCTTAACCACTTGTACAACCAAGCGGAGGAGCCAAAGACTAAGCGACAAAAAATTGAAGAACATTCAGCAACAACCAAGCAGGCCCTCCGGGAGCTAAGGCAACCCATCAAGATCATGGCCCAAACAATACAGCAAATGGCCGCAGAGGCCGACATCAGGATTAAGGATGTATTCAGTAAGTTTCCTGCCATCTCAGGGGAAAAAAGAATCATAACAAGTCACCAGAGAGACGGACTTGCTCATGAAGGGATGGAAAGAGGCCATTGTTGACTTCACAGAACTCAAACCATCAATGCTGGCAAAAGTTCCAGAGTTGGAGCCCTTGTTTGGACAAGGGGAGGGAAACGAGAAGGTAGGGCCAGCCACGGAGGCAAGTGGACTAATGGAGACTGAGGCAGGGGAAAAGGATTGCCTCGAGACGAGTCAATAGCGTGTGGTCGGGGTATGTTGGGGCCCTTGTTTTGAAATAAAATAGTTTTGAGTCGCGGGTAACAGGTGACAGAATGCAACTACAATAGACAGAGAGCTGTCACGGTTGCAGAGAGCTGAAGTGCAGGTGACACAACTGTTACGGAAACAAGCACATATGGTAGAAGGGAGCGACAAGAACAAACAGTGGAACTCCTAGTGATCAGGGATATGCAGCAGACAGTAGAGCGGAAGGGAAGGGAAGGGAAAACTAATAGTCGCGTTGGAAAAGGAACAAATAGGCAGTTGACCAGCGGAGAAGGGAGTTTGGCACAGTAGGGATTGGAGGAAGAGAGCCGTAGGAGAGCTCTGTTTGCTCTGTTCATTCTATTCTCTCTTTTTTCATTATGTTCTGTTCTATGTAATACTGTTGTAGTCAGTCCTGCCAGGATCGCTATGAAGAGAAATGTAACTGTCCCATATTGTTAATGCAATATATGATGATCTGGGTTGACATCCCGAGTCCTGTTATGTGGTTTGGTTAAGATTGAATGCATTAGTCCCTTTAAATTTTGTTCTTTCATTCTGAATACGTTCATGAGTATTATCGGTTGCAGAGTATTTACACAGATTCAAAATCCTTTGTTCTGTCTGCGTTATTCTATAAGTTATGCTTGATCGATGCCTGATCTAATCTTAAGGTCATGACACGCCTAAGGTGAGACGCTCTTCTCTTCAGAGTAGAGTTAAAATGCCAGCGTTGTGCTAGAATACTGCAGAAACCTTGTTGGCCTCTATCCTAAACTTGGGTCTTGCCTAAGAGACCTTCTACCTCGCCAACAGGGCATTTAAGACCATATGGGCATGGAGGTGTCAGGAATCCATGTTACAAGACAAGTGGAATCACTTCCCTTGGTTAATAAATGGGAATTCAGGTTAATATAGGAGTCAGTATCATTACAGTTCGGGTCGTAAGGAATTTGGTGGTGGTAGAGATGGCGAAAGGTGGCTTGGCTATGTTGCAAACATGAAAGACATTAAAGCTCGACAAGATGGGAGTAAAATTCGATAAGGAACGTGTCATTATTTATAGAAGTTTGTTGATGCAGCTCAATCATAGAATCACTCTCGTGCATGGAAGGATTACGAAAAACATGGCCTCTACAAGTAACAATGGCAGTGGGAATGGAGTAGAGGAGCTCGGGCGTAGTGGGAGTGTGGGGGAGATGATAGAAAATTCAAACAAGTAAATGGTTAAGGAGATTGTTAAGGAGGTTTAGGAAAATATGGTGGTTGTGTTTTCCCACCTGTCTAGATTATGGAAGGATATGGATTTGATGCAAAATTCGATGGAATACCTGAACACTGTAATGGTCAATATAAAACACAAAGTGGATAATATTGAAGTGCGAGTTGAAATGGGCACCGTTGGGGTGTTGAAGGAGGTCTTTAGGTTATGTGATGTCCTCGCTCCAATGGCAAAGGAAAGTGCAATTTCTACGAGAGGAGAGTTATAGCCTAATGTTGTGAGGAACACAAAACTGGGCCAAACATATGAAGTAGCTCAAGAGGAAACTGAACCTAGAAGTCGTGGGCAGAGTGTCGCTTTTATTTTTATGTTTTGTCGGATAGTAAAGATCTATGGGGTTTAATAGTAAATTTATAGTATGAATGATGTAAAGAAAATATATAGGAATAAAATTGGTAGAAATAGAGTCTCTATGATTATGTATCTGCAAAACTTCGAGACAAAAATTATCTCGATTGTAAGGAATCTGGCTCGTTTCTAGTTTTGTTAATGAAAAATGCTACCCATTCCTTTAAAACAAAAATATTAATGTTATGTTTCTTATTTTATTTTATCTTTTAATGTAATTTGAATAAGTCAAATATTTTATTGATAATCATAATTATTAATTATTTTATTTTATTTTTATGTAATTTGATCAAACCAATATGTTTAATAAAACATTATATTACTTTTTTTATTTTGTAAATTTGGTAGGACTACATCTTCATCATATCCAATATATCACTCACATTAGGGAATTGAGCCGATGACTTCATATCAAAGAGTGCCTAAATAAAATAATTCACATTAAAAAATGCCTAAATAAAATACTCCGATTTATTAATTTTAATGAAAATAATATTATTTTTTTATCTTAATATAAATATATATAAAGTGATTGAAAAATCGTTATAATGAATTTTAATTAGAAAACATAGTCAAATTATTTTGAAATAATATATATTTTTAATGATTTTTTTATATGGTTGGTGATGTGACTAATCAAATCGTAACTCTTTATTAAATGAGATGTTTTTTTTATTATTAAATTATTTTGAAATTCCATATATTTTTAATGTATTTTTTTATATGGTTGTTGATGTGGTTGAAAATGGGTTATCCTTTGATTTGAGTTTATCAATTTAATTCCTAAAAAACATCTCCAATATAATTTTCACATATGAGTTTATTTAGATATGAATTAATTTTATGATATTTAGAGAAGCGTGTTGATTTATATATGAATCAATATCTTCTTTATAACTCAAAAAAGAGAGTATTTGAGTATTGATTTAGATATAATCAATTTTATGATATTTAAAGTGGAATGTTGGATGGAAAAGGGTATGTATATATGGCAAAAGCATGGATATAAAAGATGTTGAAACAATATCGTCATTGAGTTTTTGGTTTGTCACAAATATTTCTACATTTAGGCTAACATTTTTAGTATGATATATTTTTTTAAGGAAGATTTTATTTTCAACCAGAAATATTTTTAATTTATTTGAACATTTGTTTAAAGTATATTGTATGGAGAAGATATACATATGTTTAAAGGAATCATTTTTTATTTTAAAAGTAAAGTTATTCTTTACAAAAATATGAAGAAAATGACTACTTGAGAAACCATGTTATTGACACCATTAAACATGTATAGAATAAGAAATTTAATTATGTAATGCATTTCTCCAAGATATCTTGAATTGCATGAATGTTCATGCAGATTGGTACATATTATCACCCATATGAGTTACTTTATTGTTCACAATTATTATGTTCACACTACATTTTCATATTTTCTTAATAATCATGTATGTAACTATATCAAGATTGCCCCTTTTCTATATAAGATACATTGCAAGGAATATGTAAACCACCATATACTCATGCTCTATAAAACTTTTTTTTGGAAAATGCATCGTTACTTCATTATTCATGATCTATGTTCAAGTAAAGCTTAAATATGATACCAAGCTTGGAATTAGTAGCTCGTTTCCTTCATGTTGTAATGATAATTTTTAAGTTTGTGGGATTGTATCTCAACATAACCAATGTAGAATGAAATGTAATAGTAGGCTTCAAAATATTCTTATAAAGTGATACAACTTTTCCATGGCTACTATTCAAATGAGTGCAAACATAAGATTTTTTATGTAATAAAATTAATTCTACAATATCTCCCAAAAGAGAAGATTATATTTCAGTGATCTTGAAAGTAATAAAATAGCAGATAAAAATTTATATTACATAAATAACATATATACTAAATTTCTCATCCATATATACTAAATTTTTGGATGTGAGTCTGCAATTAAACTTTCATACTATCATAGCTTGTCATGAACATATTGTGTGAATCAATATTATCTTTGTAGGATGCTTTTAGTGACTAAAACCACACAATCACTAGAAATTCATTAAGTCAATTCATATGGATATAACATTTCACCCCATTAAAATATGAAACCATGCCTATGAATGTGTAAATGTTTTTGAGGTCTAAGATTTATAGACATCCTTTTCATTATGTATGAATTATTCCTCTATTTTAATCTAATCCTTAATCCAATATATGCATTAAGGAGCTTAGTACGTTATTGGACTTAGGGATTCCTTGGGTAGAACTTAGTATAAAATTCCATTGAAACCCCTTAATTTTTTTCTTGAAGGAGTTTGTTTGAGAATAGAATTGTATGGTATATATCTTGCAGGTTTTTAAAGTTTCTATCTAAGTGAAACAATAATATTGACAAAGTGTTGGAAAAAGTGTAGTTGTTGGTTGTTAGAAGTTCCATCCCACGATGTCCTCAAGTAAACCTTACATTTGTTATAAGTTTCCAATATTAAGCTATAATAGTATGGAGGAAACATTAGAAAAGTATATTTCTTGAATCTTGGTTGTAAGTTCACCATATGGGCACCAATAATGAATTAAACCAATGACATAAACCTTAGAAATTTAATTAAAAAGACTTATTTTCTTATGTTCACTAAATATTGGGAGAACTTTGTGTATTACAATAAAATAACTTTTGTGTGATAAATAATTATCACATGAAAATAATATTCATGCAATATGGAATTTATCGCACTTCTTGCTTTATCACATTGAAGTAAAGTTTTGGAGAGTGTGACGTATTGCACCGATAGAGACTTTTGATGCGATGCAAGGGGAATTGGAAAGGGATGATCCAAGAGAATAATTTAAAATGAAATATGAAGAATATGTAGATTACAAAACCATAATAAAAAACTACTAGATGATTTTAAGAGATTTAAAGAAAAAAAGAAACATTGTCAAAGTCAAGAAGAAATAAGGATCTTAAAGGAAGAGAATACCAAAAGAATTGAAGAGAAAATTTGCATGAAGATTGAAGAAGCCCTAGACACGGATAAGGTAGAATAAAAAAATATATTCTAGAATTAAATAAGGATGGAATAATTTGATAGATGGAGTCCCATTGTAGTTTCAAAAGGAGAAAGAAGATAAGATTCAAGAAGGTCACCAAAATATACATGAATAATTTGAACTCCATCTAGAGGATATGCATGTCAAATATGATGGTATTATATCCAAGGCTTGAGTAATCAAATACCAAGCAAAGAGGATATAGGAATCAATTATCTATAAAAAGAAGATAGATCAAATGAGTATGCAAAGTGAAGGGAAGCTATCAAATCTTAAACCATATCGACATCCTCATTACGAAGAAATATTTCATGGAAGACATGAAGATCGGTATCAAAATTATCCAGGAAGAAGTTGGAATGCTCATAAATATTCATGGAACAAGGCATCACAAACTCATTATCCAATGAGATATTATCAAACACCAACAACTACTACAAATAGGTGAAGTCACAACAACACTACATGGAATCAAAGGAAATAAATTTATGCAACAACCAATCTTCAAGGAGTGAGATTGAAAAGAATTGAGTTTGGATGGATGTGTTAGCCCCCCTATGAAATTCTTGACAAGCAAGCTGGGGGCTATACTATGTTGGAGACCTTCAAGGGATGCATCTCCCCTGTAGACACATCATCCTTGAAGTCTTCTGCAGGCCTATGCTTTGCAGTGAAATCCCCTCTGCTGATTTCCCATCTAAAGCCTCACTGATTATCCATTCCGCTCCTCAAATACCATTATTTTACCCCTTTCCCCTTGGTCAAATTCCCCTTTGGTTCCCCCTAAATTCCCCTTCTTACCTTTAAAATTCCCCCAAAACCCTCTTTAAATTTCCCCCCTAGCCTTTGTTAACCATGTTTCCCCCTTACTCCTCTATCGTTCCCCTTCCTTGGCCTTCAAATTCCATTTAAACGGGCTAAAACCCACTTTCCAACCATATAATAGGCCTAGCCCCTTTCCCGCTAGCCCTGCTGATCTTTTTCCCCATGTAACCAGGCGCTGGGACCAAACACTTAAGTCCCAAGTACTAATCGCAATCGGAAGATCGACGGAGGTCCAATTTCCTTTGTAAACTTCTAAAGTTCCGATGCGATTAAGTTATAACGTTAGGTCTCGCGATGCGTTTAACACCGTCGATCTATCACGAAGATCCGATGGCGTAGCGCTAATCGCAGGCCCCCGCCCAATCGCAATCGCAATATTGATGTGCATCCCTCCGATTGGCCCATCGCAAACACTTGCGATGCGATTGATCGCAGCCCTGTCTTCCGATCCCCAATTGCTGCCATCCTCCGATTGCATTTCCTGCCGTTGATCTGGACCCGAGATCAACGGTCAGCGCTCAATCGCAACCCCCCGCCCGATCGCAATCGCAAGTCCTAGTGGTGCCGCCCCGATTGAGATCCCCCGATCAAATCATAACCGTCCATCCTCCCCGCTGATCCGACGACCATCGCACTCCCCGCTCTATCGCAATCGTAACTTCCAATCGCTACCATTTTTCTCCCTTTGCGATTGCGATTCGCCGATCTGATCTCAACCGTTTGTTTCATTCAAGATCTGATGGCTCAGCCCTAATCGCATCATCGCCCATCGCCTCTCCACTTTTCCCCCCGATTGAGTGTGAGCCTTTGATCTATGTCCCCGGATCCAACGGCCAGCGCTCAATCGCGCTCCCACTTCCGATCGCAATCGAAACTTTTTGAATGTGTCACCCCCGCTTCCCCCGATTGCGATCCTTCGATTTGATCCTGACCGTACATTGGATTTAAGATCTAACGGTTCAAAAGGAATCGCCCTCCGCCTCCGGCCGGGTCCCACCTCATCGCATTTCATTGCATTCCGGTCGCATTTCTTTGTATCTTGTTCACAGGTCAAGGTTTAAGACTTTACACCAAAGTCTTATCTTTCATGACTGTTCCATCCACTTTCATATATTGTTCCGTCGCTCGACCTCCGCCGTTGATCTTCGTCTCCAGGCCAGGATCTAACGGTCTGCGCTGCATATCACCACCAAACCCTATTGTTCGCACATTTCACCACTTCAATGCATTTTTACCGTTATTTCACATAATATCATTGTTCCCGCCGCCGCCGCACCACCATATGTTTCACACTCTGCTCCACCAGTCTTCCATTGCATCGATTTTCCTCACACAGTATGGAGGCAACATCAAGTTTTCCACTGATAGGGGCAAAGAAGTTAATGAATAGCAGGTTTATTACATCAGCCGAGTGGTTTTCCCCATAAAAGGACAGATTTGAAATCTGCAAACCCTCTCCGGCGCCATTAAAGCTCAGAATGCATGAACAAAGATAGTACGGGAACAACATAGGGCTCGAGGCAGTAAGTATAAGACTTTTGCGCCCTCTCAAGGATTTTAGGAAGCAAAGGAACCAGTTCAAAAGCCCATACATCACACAGAAGGTACAACACGAGAGATCAGAGTATTAGGGTTTTCATATCATCAGAAATGTTTTTCTTCATCAAAGGGCAAAGTGCCCATGCAGCTTTTATTATGTACAATGTCCCTGAAGGAATTCCCACCCTAACAGTAGTTCCAAAACCGCCAGAGCATTTATATGATAGATCTCTTAGTAATTCTTTCCATTCTTGTTCGAAGCACCATAAGTACCATAGTCGAAACATGTCAAACTCATATCTGAAGAAGATCACTCCCGCATGGAGAGGTGACAGAAATTAAATACACAACAATCAAACAGAATGGGTTTTGACCCTGCATTCATTTTTTGTTTAAAATTACATTTAGTGTTCACCTACCACCTCAGTCGACCTCCTGTTCAATAAATCATAGAAGGGAATGACTATAATGGTTGTTGATGAGATACCAGAGAAATGCAAGCATTTTCCTCTTGAGACAAGTTCTCTGTGTAATATTGTAAGATAGGCTGAGATTTGATGTATTCAGACTGAATGTTCAAGCTGTGGGAAATGATGTGCCTGATTGGTGTTGTTTTTGATATGACAAGCATGTTTCTTTGGATCCTGATATAAAGCTGCTAGTGATGTTTTCCCATCTCCGTGTTTAATTTCATTCCATTCCATTTCTACTGGCTCGCATCAGAAGTTTGGCATAAGACTTACCCTTGATAGGTACCTTATGTTGTTGCTCTCCTAGCCTTTTATGTTTTCTGCTTATATGTGTATCTGAATATTGATTTTAATTGATTTAACCAATGTAGTGGATGGTGTTGCCTGCTCTCTGATGTATGAATTAATGAAATCTATGTTCAGATGTTCTTGTTAGGATTTAGTTGGATGAGTTGAGAATACTGGGAGGTCTAGAACCCTGTCTCTGCCTCACTAGGATTTTTCCATCCCATTGAGCCTCTCTAAGATCCCTTGTTTTTCCTCTAATTTTATCCAAGCAGGTCTGGAGTTAAATGACCTCTGACCTGATCTATAGACAGAATCGGATGGTTCTCCTCCTTTCATTCCAGTCCTTAATGTCCCATTCCAACTATCATCTTTAAGATCCAAATGCTCTAGATGACTAGACCAATTGAAAACTTGCACATTGAACACAAGTAAATCCTTCCTTGACTCCATTTCCCAATGGCTTTGATGTTCCCTAAGTTATCTATCTTTGCCTAGTTTCCTCTTTGCTCATCCTTGCCTTATATTGGACCTTCCTTTCCTGGCTCCCAACAACCAAACATAAACAATCAAACAAACAACCCTGTGCCTATAACTAGCCTAAAACCTTAACATTTGAGCTTCAAAGACATAAAACTTTGACTATCATAGAGAGATCCCTCTCTGGACCTAGGAGGGCTAGATCCTAAGGTCTAAAAGTGGTTCTATGTTGTCTCATCTTTTGGTCTTGTCAACCTGGCCAAAACATGGGAACCCCAACATAATGGCGACTCCGCTGGGGATCGAACCCAGAATCTCTGGTTAGGTTGACAGCAGGACACTCCGTTCTTGGATCGACCTCCATTGTTGAGTATCCATCACACTCTTAGACAGAGCCTGGAAAGGGCCAGGTAGCCTCCGGATCTCATCCTCCTTGGGAGGTGACATATCTGGTAAATTCCCCTCCAGTCAGTCTCTGGTTAGAGTTTGATGTTTTTGAGGTTATTCTTGAAAGGTGATAGTGCCTGAGCAGTGTGGTGGACATTGTACCCCCTTAGATATACCCTAAAACCCTCCACCTGGCGACTCCATTATTCCTAAACGAAAATACTCCACTGGTGATCAGTAGGCCTGCAGTTTGTCTTGGTTTCACAATAGACTCTGCTAGGAGACCATCCTTTGAAACAAAGTTAACCACAACCGGAGCAACAAGTAGGGTTAAGCTGCTTGGCTAGGAGACAACATTCTGGCTTTCAGGACCATTCACACAAGAGCTTACCCTAACCCCAACCCACCTAAAGTAGTTGACAATCTGGAGAGTATCCTCAAGGGAGCTCCTACACCTAAAAGACCAAATACTTCTAATCACATTCATAGAGCTAATTCTGCACCAGAAGACCTAAAAACTCTATCACATTTTCTCCCTAACCTAGACCCTCCAAACCGATTACCCAGAACTATGTCATTCATTCATCTAGACCAGCCAGACCTCGAGCTTCACGGTTCACCATCTCACAGTGGTCAACACACTAGGGACGAAGGGACCCCTCCATCTACACCACCTGATACCCACTTCATTCAAAACTTGGGGCTCTCTCACCCTAGATCAGTTCAACAGACTTCTTCTGGTCCTAATATCCCTGTCATCCATATACCAGCTGCTCAAGTTAACCCTTTACCTCATCAAAATTTCATCATGGCAGCTTGGTACTCACCTCTGGTTTTACCTCAGCCCATGTTACCCTTACCCAATGATTATCAGTAAAACATCTCCCACTTTACCACAAAAGAGTCCATAACAGCTCAGCAACATGTAGATAAGATGGAGGATTCCTTTGATTACATGGAAATTGACGATGAATCAATCAAAATGAGGATCTTTGCCCAAAGCCTAGGGGGTGATGTAAAGAAATGGTTTAAGGGATTACCTCCTGGCAGTATCCAAGATCTCCCCACATTATATCAGACCTTCATAAACAAATGGGAAACAAGGGAAAACCCTCGTCAACTCCTAGCCGAATACACGAGCCTTAAAAGAAATGTAGGAGAGAATGTCCACGATTACACCACAAGATTTAACAGCATTTACAATGCTCTCCCTCCACATATGAAACCTCCACAAGGTATGGCCTTAGAAAAATACCCGGATGGGTTTGATGCTGACATGGCCTATGAGCTTAGGGATAAAGAATACGCCACATTGGAAGACATGCAGAAAGGCGCTGTAAACATAGAGGCCAATTTAATCGAGAAAAGATCAAGACTGAGGTCTGAGAGGAGGGTAACCTATAGGGATGACAATGTAGCTTCCACATCCGACCCAAACTATGAAAAATTGTCTAAAAATGTGGAAATACTGCAACAGATGATGGAAAAAATGGTTGTCACAGTTAGTAATCAGAACAGAAGCCAGAACCAAAATCAGAACCAAAACTTTAGGAGGAACAACAATTCTCCCAACAGACAGAGAGAGTCAGATCAACAAGTAATTCCCCCATTCCAAGAGAACTTTTTAGATGAAGATGAGGGGATTGTAGAAGAGTCTGAAGGGAATATTATAAACATGTTCGAAACAGAAGACTCAGTCCTTAACTGTGATTCAGGGGAAGATCAGCCCTCACCTTCATACTGGGATGAGGAACGGTTAGAAATTGAGGATTACAGGTTAGGATTTGAAAATGCCATGTTATAGGTCAGGGAACAATATGAACTTAGGAGCAAGAAAAGCCAAGACACTTCCAAGTCTAAAGCTCCTAAGGTTACCATCAAGAAAAGACCTGATAAAACTTCTAAAGCATCTGCTGCAGATAAAAAATCAGCAGTTGAAAGTTCTGGTAAACACAAGGAAAAAGACAACCTAGGCACTGAAAAACAAAGCCAACCGATCAGCAGTACTAGCACTTCAGTTAGCACTCCTGATAAAACAATTTCAGATTCTGTACATAGTGAGAAATCACAAACTGATACAACCACTAAGTCAGTTGCAAATAAAACAGAATTGAGCGCTATAAAGGTTCATTCTACTTTCAATCCGGAGAGTGAGATTGCAAAAATCAAAATCTCTGTACCATTATCTGAGCTGGCCACTCAGAATGTGTATAAAGGCCAGATTTTGAGAGCATTAAATCTAGGGGAGAATAATGACACTGTGAATTTGAATGATGATCAACCTGCCCTCTTGTTCGGTCCAAAAATTGAGGGAAAGTTTCAAGAAGGGGTGGTTCCACCTTTTTATGTCAGCCTCAACATTCATGACAAGATCCTTCATAATGCCATGCATGAATCTGGAGCATCACACAATCTAATGCCTAAGGTAGTGATGGAAAGGTTAGGCCTAGAGATCACCAGACCCTACAAAGACTTGTATTCATTTGACTCTAGCAGAGTGAAATGCCTTGGACTAATCAAAGACTTATGTGTGAGCTTGACCCAGATCCCTGCTAAGTGTATGGTCATGGATGTGGTGGTGGCAGATGTGCCACCCAAGTATGGCATGCTGTTGTCAAGATCATGGGGAGCCAAACTGCAAGGAACAATGTAGATGGATGGTTCATATGACACTGTCCCTATCTTTGGCCAGCTAAGAAGACTGTATAGAGAAGCTCAGATGAAATTCCTAGTCAGTAGCCCCAAGAAGCCTGAAAACTCTCCCTTATACTCTGTGCATACGGATCTCGACTCCTTCATCCTCTGTAATGATGAATATTTGGAGGGGTCAGAATCTGAAAGCATGGGTATATATGTAGAGGCTGAAAGCACAGACCTGAGCATAATGGCCGCTTTGGAGGAAATCGAAGAAGAAAACAACAGTGAAGCCTGCAGAATATGCGGTGGGAGCCTAATTCAGAATGAACCAGAAACACCATGTAGTCAGCCTGTTAGTCACCCTCCTCAGACTGATACACCACGTAAAGGACAAGACGACCCACAACCTAGTACATGTCCCACAACGCAACATAATGGCGAACCCCTGTGGGAAATGAATTTCGATGGGTCCTGTACTAGGCAAACTGCTGGAGCAGGGGTGTGGCTGCGTAACACAGAAAGTGATCATGCAGAGAGCCACGCTGTCAATATGCATTTCAAATGCACAAATAATATTGAAGAGTATGAGGCTCTCATCCTGGGTCTGAATTTATTGAAGAAATTAGGAGCCCGTAGGATAGCTGTGCATGGAGATTTTGAGTTAGTGATCAAACAAGTGAATGGTGAATACGCAGCAAAACATCCTCGATTAAGGGCATATAGGAATGATGCCATGGACATGTTGAAAACTTTCACAGAATATGAATTAGTGTTTGTTCCTAGGAGCCAAATTTTCATTGCAAATGGATTAGCTTGCCTAGCCAGTTCATATCCTAAGGCTCCAGCTGACCAAAAAATCATCGTTTAGACCAAGTTCAGACCTGCAGTACCAGACAATGAAAAATATTGGCAGGTATTTGAAGGAGATAAACAGATCAAAGATTTCTTAGTGGGCAAGAATGAGTTTGAATTTTCTGATTCGGACTCAAAATCTGATGACAGCTGCCCAAGTTAGGATCCCCCAGATGAACAAGAAACATCCTGTAATATAGAAATAAACATTTTTTCCCTAGAAACTGGACACTCGACCGAAAAACGTGAAAATGCAGATAACGAAGAAATGGAGGTATTGCAGGCCAAGGATAAGAACATACCCAGAGGCCTAGCACCCCTAGAGGACCTTTTTGACTTTGACGACGTAGCAAAAAAGCCCACTATAGAACATGCAGACTCAGATATAGAAGAATGAAACATAGGCACTGAAGACAAGCCTAAAATGATAAAACTGGCTAAGTCTATACCTGCAGACATGAAGAAAAAATACATTGGCCTGTTTAAGGAATTTATGGATGTGTTTGCATGGAGCTATGAAGATTTAAAGGCCTATGACACCAACATCATACAACACAAGATACCTTTGAAGGAAAATCAAAGACCTTTCAGACAGACACTCCGTAGGATCAATCCGAAACAATTGCCTGCAGTTGAGAAAGAGATTAAAAAGATGTATGATGCAGGCATAATTGTTCCTGTGAGGTTCTCTGATTGGGTATCAAACTTAGTGGCTGTAAGGAATAAAACAGGGGAAATAAGACTGTGCATAGACTTTAGGAACCTCAACAGAGCCTCCCTGAAAGACAACTACCCCTTGCCTAGAATGGAACACATCTTACAAAAGGTAGTGGGCTCTAAGAGAATCTCCCTACTTGATGGTTTTTCAGGATACAACCAAATATTGGTACTCCCAGAAGATCAACTCAAAACAACATTTACCACTCCATGGGGCACCTTCACGTATGTGAAAATTCCCTTTGGATTGATGAATGCTGGCACCACCTTCCAGAGAGCGATGGACATAGCTTTCTCAGAGGAAATAGGGCACTTCATAGTTATCTATTTAGATGACTTGACTGTCTTTTCCAAAACTGAAGAAGAACATCTCAAACATCTGAGGAAAGTTTTTGAAAAATGTAGAAGGTATGGTCTGTCTTTAAATCCTAAGAAAACTGTGTTTGGGCTGCAAGAAGGTAAACTTCTTGGTCACATTATTTCTGAAAAGGGGATTAGGATAGACCCACAGAGAGTTGAGGGAATACTCCAAATCACACACCCAAGAAACATCAAGGAGTTACAGTCCTTCATTGGGAAGATAAATTTCCTTAGGAGATTCATTCCCAATCTTGCGGAGCACCTTAGGACTATGACTAACATGCTAAAGAAAGGTGTAGGAATTAAATGGACTGTAGGAGCCAAACAATCTTTCGAATCTGTAAAAGTTGCACTCACGCAGGCTCCTGTGCTGATTAGCCCTGATTTCTCGAAATATTTTCTGATCTTTTCATTTGCCTCCCAACACACCGTGGCTGCAGTCTTACTGCAGAAAAATCCAGAAGGTAATGAACAGCCTATAACTTTCTTCAACAAAGCGCTGAGAGATGCACCCTTAAAGCACAACATCATGGAAAAATAGGCCTATGCTCTGGTAAAGGCCTTAAAAGACTTTATGGTGTACATTCTGCATTCTCACACCATTGCTTACGTGCCAAATATAGTGGTCAAAGATATCTTGTCCCAAGACCCTGATGGGAAAAGGGGAAAATGGATCGCTACCATCTTGGAATATGACCTTGAAATAAAGCCCACCAAACTAATCAAAGATCAAGGCCTGGCCCAGTTAATGGCTGAATCAAACTTACAGGCCCTTGACATTAACATGATAAATGCCTTAGACGAACAGGAAGGATCGCCCCATCCAACTGTCGAGGAGCAGTTTCAGAACTCTCCTTGGTATACTGATATCCTTTACGTGCTCACCCACCTCAATGCCCCTCCAGAACTGTCCAAGACCAAGGCCAGATTCATAAAAATCAAAGCTAGAAATTACTGCATCTTGAATGAGAATCTATACTGGAAAAATCCAAATGGCCTATTGCTGAAATGTTTGTCCGAAACTGAAGCTGAAAAAGTCAAACAAGAATTCCATGCTGGGGAGTGTGGAGGCCACCTGAGTTGGAAAGCCACTGCAAATAAGATACTCAGGGCTAGTTACTATTGGCCTACACTCTTCAATGATGCCCATAAAATGATTCTTACTTGCCACCAATGCCAGATCTTCGAAGGGAGAAGAAAGCTCCTCCCCCTCCCTTTACAACCTATCACCGTAGAAGGTACCTTCATGCAATGGGGCCTAGAATTTATAGGAGAAATTCATCCTGCCTCCTCTGGACAACACAAATGGATCCTGACTGCTACAGATTACTTCACTAAATGGATAGAGGCCATACCCACTAGGAATGCCACCAATTCTATCATCACTAGGTTCCTAGAGGACTTCATCCTATCTCAGTTTGGCTGTCCAAGGAAAATAATCACTGACAATGCTGCTGCTTTCGGATCAAAGAGGATGATTGATTTCTGTCACAGGTATGGAATAGCCCTTGGTCATTCAACTGCCTATTATCCCCAGGGTAATGGCTTAGCTGAATCATCAAATAAAAGCCTGGTTACAATCATCAAGAAGCTGCTGGAAGAGAACAAAAATTCATGGCATAAAAGGTTGGTACATGCTCTGTGGGCTGACAGGCTCACCACGAAGAAATATATTGGCATGTCACCATTCCAACTGGTTTACGGAACAGAAGCAGTTTTTCCTACCAGCCTTGGAGTTCCAGTGATTAAGCTTGTCCAGGAGATTCAGTCAGAGGAAGACAGTATGTTGAGAAGAATCAATGAAACTATCCATCTGCAGCAAACAAGGGAGTAGGTTTATAACAGAGCTGTCAGAGTTGAGGAAGGCATAAAGAGGCAGTTTGACAAAAGAGCCAAAGCTTCAAATTTCAACGTTGGGAACAAGGTTCTGAAATGGGATTCAAGGAGAGAGGACAAAGGTAAACATGGCAAGTTCGATAGCTTGTGGCAAGGTCCATATATCATTCAAGCCACCGTGGGTCCTAATGCATTTTTCTTGCAAGAACTTGATGGTACAGAGCTGTTTGGGGGTCCTGTCAATGGCAGGATGCTCAAACACTACTTCTGCTAACTTTCATTTCCAAATCCATTTCCATTATACATACCATTGCCGTTTTACTTTTAAGAAAGAAGAGGAAAAGGTTTCAAAAAATAGAAGAGAAAGGAGAGGTTTAGACATGCTCAAAACTCGAACCTCCGAAGGGTAAAAGGTGGCTCAAACGTGATCAAAATCTGAGCCAAAAGAAGCAGAATAGATGGTCCTAACATGCTCAAAACCTGGACCAGCAGTGAGAAGAAGAATCAGCTCTAGCATGCCCAAAACCAGAGCTGAAATGAACAAAGGAAGTGACTCTGATTTGCTCAAAACCTGAGTCACAAGAAAAGAAGGATGTTTTGAAACTGCAGATTTCATGCCTTCACAGTTTTGTTTTCAGTTTCCCACAAGTCTTTGCCCCAGCAAGTCAGACAGTCTAATCCTGGCTTGGCTGTTTTTTCAATTTCCTGTCTTAGAATGTAGGAGAAGAAATCTGTTGGACAGTTTTCTCCCAGCAGATGTTAGATTAGGTAGAGAAGCATATGAGGCCAACTGTTTAATCTGGTCTCATGGAGCAATAAGGATAGATTTAGAATAGGTTTGTTTTTTTTTTGTTTTGAAAATAAAATGTAAAGGGTCTGCTAGCTCAAATGCGCCCAAGGGAAATGTTAGGACTGTAGTCGGGGTAGATAGTTTGGTTGGGAAAGTTTTTCTGATGATATTTCTAACATATTGTGGCAGCTGAAAATCAAAGAAAGAAAGGGATGTGCCAAGCAGCAGGCATCTGGCCTACTCCAAAGATCATCTCTGGTTTCTTGACTCCTTCAAGAAGAAGCCATCCCCATGTGGAGTACATCATAAAACCATGCATATAACCAACATATACCCAAAATAGAAACCATGAAAAATCAGTCATAAGATCACCATAATAACCAGTACAAGTGCTCATAGATCACATTAGGAAAATAACTCATATTAACATATGAAAATGTCAACCAAGTCAGGGACTTCTGCATACCACCTGACCATAGATTGGGCTGAATCAAATCTCTATTTCGTCCAATAATCCTCGCGCCATATTCCAAGCATGAATGTGGGATCTCATGGGTTAAAACCAAAATAAAACCAACCAGGGATTCCAGAGCCAACACCACCTCAACCCTCAACCACAATGATTTCACCTAACCAATCCATAAATCACTAATACTAAACCAGATTGGTCTCTATCCAAGTTTTCTAGGTGTTATCACACTCAAAATTTTGCAAATATTGCTTGGATAGGGTCTTACTAGTTTTTATGTTATGTCAATTTAGATCATGAAAATGATAAAGACGAGTGGAAATAATTTCTATCCCGAGGCCAAAAATCATCATAAACCATGTCTTGTCAGATAGTTTTCATTGTATATCATCTCAAGTTTCATTTTTTAAACTTCATTGTCAACCTGTCTGTTTTTACCAGATTTCGTAGCGCACATAACTACAAAATTACAGTTTACGCTACGGAAACACCTAAACTTTCCATAGCAAATATGTCACAATTTAAATTGTTGGCGTTTCGGAATCATGTTTTTCTGCGCGAGATAGAGGTCTGAATGACATGGTGTTTTTTCATTGGTTTAGGTAAAAGTGGGGTTTTTCAGTTAGTTATGGTAGTCATTATCATTTTAAATCATGGCTGCTGTGATTTTATTCCCGCTTTCCACTTCATTTTTTGTCTTTTCCACCGTTAGGTTTTAACTTTGTTTTAATAGATTTCTACTCACTCCTGCCCTGTCATTAGATCATTCAGCTCCTACCTGTCATAGTCAGTTTTGATCTCTTGCATGCAAAGTTCTCCTATCACCAAAGAAGTTTCATCTCCATCCCAAGCAACTCTCTGTCTATTCTTATACTTGCAAGTGTCACAACAGTGAGAGAAATGCGCAGTTTAAAGACATATGGAAACCAAGAAGAAGGTACATAAGGGAGGTTCTTGTATGAGGTTCGAAACAATGGACCTAAAGCTATTGAACGAGGAGCCCAATTTCGCTGAAGCCTTCATAAATGTAGGTTTTATGAGATTCTTCTAGAAGTTTTAGGGTTTTCATATTCAAATATCAAAAGATTTTGCTATAAGTTTTAGTGGCACAACATCTAAAGTAGGAATTTTGAACTTTGTTGTCTCCCCTGAGACAATAGCCCAAGCTACAGAGATCCCAAGACAAGGTGAAGAGTGGTTTAAGTACACCAAATTCAAGCTACAAAATTGTGATGAATTCATGAAGGCTAAATATGTTGGAACTTAAATAGCTGATGGGATTCCAAGAAAATATTTGAAAGAAGACTACTCTAAAATGCTAATGATCATTCAGAATTATTTCACTTGCGAAGGGAGGTTCCACATGGTGTACCAATATCACTTCAAGCTTATGATGCATTTCACTGGTAAGAAAGCCATTGATCTTCCTTTTTACCTATTTAGAAGCTTGAACAAGATGGCAGATAAGGTGCAAGCTACGACACAAAACAATGATACATATTTGTTTCATAATGGGTTTATTAAGTTATTAGTACTTGAGGAATTAGGAAAAATAAACAGAGATTGGTCTTCTTTTCTCTTTCTTAGTGGAGATGAAGTTGATGTATTGATTCCTAAGAAGAATCCTAAACCTAAGAACACTCCCTCAATTCAGAATGAACAACCTGTTAATGAAACAGAGGTTGAAAATCAAGAACTAGAGAATACTGTACAACCTATGAATGTTGAAGAAGAAACAATGGAGATTGATATATGACCTGCACAAGAGACACCAGAAAGAGGAATATGCACTTGCCAGCTGAAAGAAGATCATTGAAGAATCAAGTAAAGGACCCTCAAGAGCATATGGAAATGATATAGGCTGAACTAAAAAAGAGAGGCCTAAAAATTACAGTCATTAATGAGCCTAAAGACATTCAAGCTTAAAATGACATAGAAGGATAAAAATACCAAGGTTTGAGGAGTAGGGTAAATTTTTATCAGTTTTGAAGATGTCACCCATTATTTTCTACTCATCAAAAGGTAAAATTTTTGAAAAAAGGGGCTTTTTCCTGTGTTTTTGACAGATTAGGCATTTTCGTAGCACCTGCCAGGCTTGAAGCCCAAAAAGCACTACGAAATTTCTGTAGACGTATTTTTGATAAAAAGGGTGGTTAGAATTGAAATCAGATTTTGTATTAGCCCTCCTAGCCTATTTTAAAGACTCATGGAAGCAAAAGTCAAAATGACTTTCAAAAGTGTTTAAAATAGAGGCACTACGAAAATTTGTTTCAGAATTGTCTACAACACTCTGTTTTTACAGTGCATAGTTTTGATGAAATTTTTGAATTTTAGAGGGAAGATGAAGGCCAACTAAGCACGTGGGAAGCAAAAAGGATAGCAGTGGAATATGCCAGCAAGGTTATCTCCTTAAATGAGGTTGTCTTATGTTACAGATCAGCCTAAAGACGGGGCTTCATGGTCATTATTGTTATCTCCTTAAATATAGGAAGATCTGTTTATTAATCTAGTGGATGTTTTTATGGCTTGATCATGGTCATTGCCACATAAGCACATAATCTTCTCTATTGTAAATATGCACTCACTTCAGTTGAAATGTAATTAATAGGAAGTTGAGTTCTATTAGGAATCTAACTCCTAAACTTAGCAAATGTCTGTTTTGTTTCTAGATATTTATTTTTTAGTTAGATGATGTGTCAAAGTGAAGGGTTCGATGGTCTTGCTAACTGTTCAGACCCCATGTAAAATTGAAAGGCCTATTAATAGGCAGGATTTCGAATAAAAAAGGGTTGGATAATAATAAGTTACACTGCTACTATTGTAAAATCTATCATATTCAGTAATATACAGTCGATATTTTTCCTTCTTCACCTCAGATTTGAATGATGTTTCATTGAGTTCATGTCTTATATGTTTCATTTTTTTTATCTGCAGTAGGTTTATGTATGATTACTAAGAATTCATGGAAACCATGCTCTGACTTCCTTTAGATGTTGAAGTACTGCTATTTCCTGTGTATGTGTGTTATCTCTTCATTGAAATATTCACTTGCCTCATCTTCTACAAGAAAGGTTATGTTCATTGAGTTTCTTGATGCTAACTCCATTAGCCCAATGGTAGAAAATCCTCTATATTTTCAACCTTCAATTAATTACAATAGTGTCATTGTCATAGAGTTAACCATGTGATAGAGTTTTCATTGAAAAATAACAAGCTACCTTGAGAGATCCCTCTCAGACTGAAGAGGCTAATCTTCAGTCAAAAGTTGGTTGAAAGAGTTACTCTAAGTTGTCTAGTGGAGAAACTGATCTGTACAAACTTAGTGATAACACCAGGGATCCAGGAACTAGTAACTCAACCCACAACCTCCATAGAACCCAAGTTGTTTCAGGGCTCCAAAGTGTTTGTCACAACTTGCAGGCTCCAGGGACTAGTAACTCAACCCATAGCCTCCAAGGAACCCGAGTTGTATCAGGGCTCTAGAGAATTTGTTCCAACCCAAAGCCATAGGAAAATTGAGAACCAATTAGAAAAAAAAATGAGGAACCCACTACACCATGTTTGTCCAGGAAATGGAAAGGCATGACTAAAACCATTATCAATCAGGGAAAATATCCATGCCAATGAAAACACCTAACCAAGAAATAACATGCATATACCATGCATCCAAAAAATAGGAAGGAGGTCACACATTCAACCTGTTACCTATAAAATAAGCCTATTGTAGTTGTTGATCCAACTCCTTGCGCTTCCTTACTTTCCTTTCTTTCTTTCTCCAATCCAAGTGAATTCTAGAATACTCCAAGAATGATCTAAGTGTGCAAAACTATGAGAGAATGAGAGTGTGAAAGGTGAGAACCAAAACTGAACTTGTAGAAATTTGAATAACTGATATGTTATCCACCGAGCTTCTCCTGATCACACACTATTTTATCTTCATGCACAATACAAAATATCTTCTACCATTGATCATTAATTGCGGAAAATAAAATCAATTGCATGCACACATTAAAACCATAAACAATCACACATATGAACACAGTATTTCATGGCAAAGATTAAAGCTGAAAACCCCCAACTATTTGTATATTATATATGTCATAGAGATCATGTAACAATCATTACACAAAGCTCCTCACAAGGTCTCATTATAATCTCCACTTGCTACACACTAATCAGGCTTGATCTTGCAAATCCCATGCATCGATATTTTCCAGCCTTTAGCCTGCCTCTACTGCGCAATCCCTGCTGAAGAATGCCTCTTGATGAGAATTGAATTACCCCAGCCTTGCTCACGCAGTCTTTATAGGCATCTCTACTGAGTTTTGGATGAAAATCATGCATCACTTATAGTCACAACTGATAGTCACACTTGCCCTTTCACCTATCTCTTCACTGGTCTCCACTGAAACTGTCCATGCACTGAATTTAACTGATGTATTATTTAGTTGATTAATGAGTTTATAATTAGAGAATTAATTAATAATTAATTCACACCACTCTCACTAATTGTATCAATCAGTTAAACTAGATACAAATAGCTCAACTATGTTTAGATTAGTTAAAATGAACACAACTCCATTAACTTCCTCAATCAACTCCACCAAACTCTCTCACATGAGTTCTAACTGAAGTATCCATGCATTAGCTCTAGTAAACCCTCAAGAATAGCATAATTCCTTTTGTTAGCTAATGTGCGACATCTGTGCACTTAACTGAAGTGCTCCAAGAGAATAAGATAATGTTTAGAGTCCAAATATTATTAAGAGCTAATAATATTCGACATATCTATTTTTAGACTGGCAATCTAAAAATAGATTCCGCCCAATATGTCTAAAAATAGAAATCCATCTATTTTTCCAACTTGATCAACCATCCATAAATAACATCCCGTAACTTATAGAACATGATCCATATGTCTAAAAATAGACATAGTCTAAAAATAGACTTTGCGACAAAAATCACCTGTGTGGCCCCCACCTAGTTTAGGTGATCACTTTCCAACTAGGATCAAGAATGATGTTTTAGGATGCCTCCTTCACTGTTTCTTGTTTCAATCTTCAACAAAACTCACCAAAGTTGTGAAATGTTTCTCTGATGCCTTTTATTATTAATGTCTCCTTCTTTCTTCATTTTCCTTCATTTTTCCTCAAATTTCCCTTGCATGAAAATTTGCGTCTCTTCACCTTCCTTTTCTCCTATTTTCCTTTATTTTCATAGTTAAATGTCATTTATTGTCTCTTTTATTTTTCCAATTTTCATAGCCATTATTAATCCACAAGTGATGCCCAATATAGCCATTATTTACATGGAAAATCAACCAGGGGTTGTTACAAACTCATCCAAGAAGGATACAAAGCCCACATCTGATCGACCATCTCCCATGTAACTTCATTGGGCCAAAAGTGCTTCCATTAAACTTTAAATTTATCTATCACTCAGTTTTGGAGCATGAATTGTTTCCACTGCAAAATTCATTGAGGTTCTGGCTAGAACTCTCATTTTGGCTCCACTTGCAATACACACCAATCAATCACATGATCAACATGCTACACATATATCTTAATTAATGAAACGTTGAAAAAATCATGGACTTTCATTGTTGGCACCAGTGAAAGTGGGTAGGCCACTGGTCCAATACTCTCAAGGTCTCAAAAGGCCCACAATACCGAGGTTCCATCTTGGCACACGATCGAATCCTCAAGGAGCTCCTCTTGGTCTTGATGCGCAACTACACAAGCTCCCCAAACTGAAAATCCTTGAATTATTTATGTTGATCTGCATAAATATTATGCTTGTCCTTTGTTGCCTTCAAATTCCTTCTAATAACTTGTATCTCTTGCTCCATTTCAGCCAACATATACAACCAAATTAGTACCTTTCTTCACTGGATCACTCCAACTGATAGGAGTATTACAACTCTCCCCATAAAGAGCCTCAAATGGAGTCATATTCAAGGATTTTTGATACCCATTGTTATATGAAAACCCCACCAGTGGAAGATACTCATCCCACTTCCTCTAAATCCTCATAATATCCTCAAGAATATTGTTAATCCTCTTTGTCTGTCCATCTTTCCACGGATGATAAGCTGTTTTGAAATCTAACTTTGTCCCCAAGCCTACAAAAAACTCTTTTAAAAGGTTGGAAATGAAATTGGAATCTTTGTTTCATATGTATTCTTGGGAACACCATGCAACCTCATTATCTCTCTGATGAAGATCTGAGCTACCTCCCTAGCTGAATTAGTAGACTTCACTGCAATGAATTGAGCTACCTTGCTCAACCTTTCAACCAAAAGCATGATGAAATCATGCTGCTTCGATGTTGTTGGAAAAACTATAATGAAGTCCATGGAAATGAAATCCTATTTCCATTCTGGAATCAAAATAGGTTGCAACAAACCAGCTGGATGTTTACACTCTGCT
The DNA here is from genome assembly GCA_034641835.2 of Pinus albicaulis. Lineage (NCBI taxonomy): Eukaryota > Viridiplantae > Streptophyta > Pinopsida > Pinales > Pinaceae > Pinus > Pinus albicaulis. Next base: position 237,808,609 of record CM076583.1, on the reverse strand, counting down.
TTCACCTGCTGATAGTCCAAAAATCTTGCAACAAACTCAACCACCTCTTTCTTCAAGTTTAGACAATGATAGAACTTCTTACCAACTATAAAATTCTTATGGTATCCCAGGTGTCATGAATATGGGTTGACATGAAACTCCCTCAAGAGAAGCTTCTTGAGCTCACTCCTATTTGTCACATAAATCTTGTTCCTAAATCTCACCAAGCCATCTATCATGATACGATACTTCTCATCTCTCACCTTCACCCTACTACTACAATATCTACTTTAGTTGTTGATGTCTCTCATCATGCTACCTTGCATGCAATATCTTCTCCTATAAATATGTCCCATAAGAGCTCATAGCTAAAATATGATTAACCTGCACTCTCTTACTAAGAGCATCTGTGATGCAGCACAACTGCAAATTTACACAATTCGCGGACCTGTGGGTTATGGGCCCGCAAAAATTTCCAAGCATGCAATGGATTGCAATATCCAGCACCAAGGAAAATATCGAAATATCAACTCCCAAGTAATATCGCATATTGCAAATTTAACATGCATCGCAGATCGCATAAATTAACAAACTTTGCCGATCGCACATAACATATATCGCAATGTTTGCGATTTTGCAAATCACAGTGAATACCTTATTGCATGTTGCAAGGTTTACGATGTCACATATCAAGGCTCCTCTTATCATATGTGATATTAGATCGCATCGCATCGCAAACCCCACTTCTTATCACATCGCAACTTCGGATCTTTATCGCAATTTCACCACTTTAACTCATCTGGCTCATTGCGAACTATGCTTCCTTACCAATGTGCGATATTCCACTGGGATTGCGATTTAATCTGGACTGTCCATCGCCCACTTTAGATCTGCAATAAGATTTTGTCCGTCCAACTTCCACTGTGGTCCTGCAACACGATCTCAATCCCACTGTGTAGCGTTGACACTGTCTATCGATGGAATCCCGTCTTCAATAAACTCATGTTTTGCCATAGGAAATTCATAGGAAATTCGTTAACCATTCATATTCATATAACCTATCAATTAACAAAAATGAAAAAATATGTATACAAAGTGAGAAATTGAATTTAAATAACACACACAGATACCACAAGATCCAGATTATTCCTAGGTAAATAAAAACACACGATTTCCATTATTGTCTCAAGCTCGAATTACAGGCTAAGGCCACTTTTGGCCTGAATCACAAATTCACCCTGAGGTTATATTGTGTTGCCTCCTCATACAACACAATATTCACATTTTAAAGAAATTACAAAACGAGTGGATCATTTAAGATTCACGATTTCCTCCCACAATCGCTTAACTAATCCCTGAAATCACTCTATTTTAATTACATAGAAGATTTTTAAAAATAATCATATCTTCTAGATGCATCGATTCCACCTTTGAGATAACAATTTATCATTTTAACCAAATTTCATGGAAATTAGCCCCCTTTTCAAACGGTTGTCCACGTCTTTCCTTTCGCAGCTTTGAATTTAAATTATGATTAAGGGTGGTACGATGCTCTTGCATCAATTTGCAACCTTGTTCTCCTAGCCCTTGGTGTACCTGATCTCAAAGTCAAACTCACTAAGGGTCGCCAACCATAAAGCTTGTCTAGAATTCATATTGGGTTGGTCAAACAAGTACCTTAGCACACTATGATCACTCATCAAGACGAACCTCTTGCCAAGAAGATAATGTCTCCACATCTTCAAAGCGGGAATGATAGTTAACAACTCAAGATCAAGAGTGAAATAGTTCTTCTCATGCTCATTTAATTTCATTAACTCATAGAATACCACCTTCCCTTCTTGCATTAAGACCCCAGAAAGTCCTTCCTTACAAGCATTCATACAAACTACAAACTCCTTATCTGCAATATTAAAGGTTGGAGAATTTATAAGAAAATACTTCAACTGTTCAAAATTAGTTGCACACTCCTAAGTCCATTCAAAATTATTCCCTTTCCTGTGTAAAGATGTAATAGGATACCCAATCCTTGCGAAGTTCCTAATGATACTCCTATAATAACCTGCTAGTCCCATGAATGATCTGAGCTCTCCACATTCGAGTTGGCCACTCCATGATAGCTTTAATATTTTATGGGCCTACCCACCATTATCCCCTCCTTGGAAACATCATATCCCAAGTAGTGAATATGAGACTGAAAGAAACTACACTTACTGAGCTTCGCATACAACTAATTCTCTCTCAACAATATCAACACTGCTTATAGGTTCTTTGCATGCTCTTTCTTATTCTTGGAGTATATCAATATATCATCAATAAACACTATAAAAAACTTGTCCATGTAAGGATGCAAAATGATGTCCATAAAACACATGAAGGTGGCCTTAGCATTGGTAAGACCAAAAGGAACCACTAAAACTCATAATGCCCATACCTTGTGTTAGGATCAGTATTTTTTGTGTGTTTTGAATCAATGTTTCGAATCCATTTAGAGTGTTGTCTTTTAATAAATCGAACTTGTAAACGTTGTCCCTATCTTAAGTTCGAGTGTCGTGTCCAAAACATCGCCATGTGTCTGGTCATTCAATGGTTTGGTTATTTGAAACACAATTTGGTCATGGTAAGTCACTATCATGATTTATTCATGTGGTCCATATGAAACTGTCACAAAGTTATGAAAGTCAATGTCGAAGTCAGTTTCAGTTTAAAGAAATATGCTTTCCAAAGCAGTATGATCATAAAGAGCAATACATTTATGATTCCCTTCTAATATATTAATCTCTCCCTAAGATCCCAACCACACCTTACACTTCCTTTTCCTATTTTTCATTTACCAAATGCTATACCCCATTCACCTACCCCTTTATCATTTCATCCTCCTAAACTTTATAATTCCTATACTACCCAATTATCCTAATTTCCATCCCCTAATGTTCATCACTGCATACAATGTTCACATGGCTTACATATTCCCCCACTATAGAATTTTCATATAAGACCTATGTTTCAAATCATTACCCCAAACCATCATATCATTCAAAGGATTTGAGCACATGACTGACCTCACTTAACCATAATATCGAATTTCAAATCAAATCAACATGCCGCCATTCCATTCACACCATTGCCTGTGCAAATGATATCCAAAGTTTGGTGAATGCTTGTGGTTGAAGAATAAGTCTGGTTTACAGCTTGACAGAGCCAGGATCAAAGCACATCACCATAAACAACCACGTAGTATCTCATTCCGCAAAGGTACTATGCAACAGTGCTACACACAGAGCTCTATGCAGTTGTTGCGCAGCGTCCTCCTAACAGTCACACCATCTTTGACACGATTCAATTTCGATTTTTGGAGGTAGGCTCATGTCACCTAATTATTAAGTGTGTTTTAGTCCTCAATTTAGGTCTTGAAGCTGAAATTAAGCTCCATCATCTAGTCGCTACGCAACCCATGTTTTGCTGCCCAGTACTACACAACAAGTATGTTTTAGTCATCCTTTTGCAGAACAGTTTCCGGCTGCGTGGAGGTGAAATTTTGGAAATCGAAAGAATTTTTTCTCAATGACAGGCCAAATAAAAATAACCTCGTCCAATTTTTTCATAGGTGTCATGGATTGGGATTTTGGAATGCATCTTCAAAGCATATTTTCTAGATTGCGCAAATTCACTGTTTTAGCCATTGTTTTGCAAAGGATTTTACGATAATTTGGGGAATATTGTGAAGGAAAAGAAAGAGGTTTTTTTGGAGCATGGGCCAAAGAACGGAAAAATTTCTCAGTTTTCACACAATACTTACAGTTTGGGAGCTACAAGAATTTCTTTAGGGCCTATTTTCATAGTTTTTTAGTGGAAAAATTATGAATTTTTACAGTTTGATTTGGAAATGTGAAGGTTGTAGGTGTCATTTTTGGCATTTTGAAGGTTTCTTGGGTACTATGAGAGTGATAAAATACTATGGTATCGTTTCATGGAGCTCTATGGGTGGGAATTTCATTTGAAATTTCAATCACATGGCTATTATGCAACGTTGCACAGATGCTCGCATTGGTATTCAGACTAGTTTTGGAGGGTGAAAACTATAAGAATTCGAGTGGATGGGGATGTTGTTGAGTTGGGAGATAATTCATATAGTCAACAACCAGGTTTCATCATTTTGGGAAAAAACATGACAACAAGGCGTGCTACCCAGTTCTTGTGCAACACAGACCGAGTTCACAGGTAGTTCACTGTTGTTTCTACTTTTGTGCTAAAGGATATAAGTATGGATAATTTTTGATGGATTTAGACATGTAGAGTCCTAGAATTTTTTTGTTATGACACCCTTTTTTCATCCATACTTTCCTTCTTTTCCTATCACTGTCAACCTAATAAGGAAACAAACACATGATTTTGACAAATTAAAGTATGTGTGTGTCCTATTCTTCATATTTATTAATATACCCTATTATTTTTTTAAATATTACATTCAACTATGGAATTGATACAATTCTGCAACTATTCCATAGATCTGCAACTACCTTCATTGTTAGCAGGGTTCTAGTACATCAACTCAGCAAAGGAGTATATGGATGGATAGAAGATGATCCCCTCATGGATTTCCTCCTACTTACTCGAGCCTATTCACCAAGAAGATCACAAATTCCCTCAGTCAAAGATAGCAGTCAACTTATTGCAGTATCTAGGAACAGAGTCCGGAAATAACATGACTATGTCGATTTTCTTTCTAAATAGAAAATCGACAGATAAGCGATATTTGGTTTTTTATTTTAAGTTGTAAAAGGATTCAAATAGAGATCCATAGGCTTAGAATTCGCATATTTTTGAACGCATTCTATAAAATCATAAGAAATCTATGTATTCGAGGCACGCCAACTTTCATTTCCTAAACATTTTATTTGAATATTTTTATGTTAATTTAAAATTTCCCTTCTGTGCAATTTGATGCGTTGATAGAGTTAAGAACCTACTATGTTGTAGAGGGCCCTTGTAAGCAGACCAGGTCATTTTACTTTCAGTTTTTATGCATCTCAACTGCATTGCTATTTCGTAATTCGGTAAATTATTTTCATTCATGCTTTATTTTCAGAGATCAATTTCAATAGTTCAGTGCTTTGGTTGTGTTATTTTGTAGAATAATTTCTTGAGTTCATTATGTTATATTTCATATAGTTTAGTTCAATTATTTTTTAATTTATATTCCAGACTAGAATATGAAATATAATTTAAGTTATTTCTGTCTCCATATCATTTATACTTTCATATTCCATGCTTTTGTAATCTAGAATTATTTCATCATTTGTTGCAGCATAAAAATCTAAAGCCAACTTGATAAAAATACAGCTGATCATTTCTTTTGAAAAGAGTCATCTAACAAACTATTAAAAAAAAATCAATTCAATAAAAAGTAACCATAGAAATAACATTTAACATAGATTATAAAATTGCTTTAAAAAAATCACTGATCCATAAGTTCAAAAATTAACCAAAACTCTAAAAATTCAAACCTCACTTTGAACGGCAAAGACTTATAGCATGTATAGTGCACTTGCACTTCGTCAGTTTACTGACTCCGGTCGATAATTTATGCTTGCAATTTAAGAACATTAAATTCACTAAACGTTTTGGCGTCGTTGTCGGGGAAGTGTAAATAGAAGTCTTAGAAATAAAATATTGATATGCATAGAGAGAAATATTTTAAATGTAGGTTTATAGGATGAGGGAGAAGTTCGATTCTTACATCATCACTCACTCCAACCCAACCTCTAAGCTGTATACCACCCACTCAAACTCGAATTCCATAAGTAGGTGGTCCACATAGACTTCCTGAAATCCTAAGATCTAAAATCCAACCTACTTCAACTACTTCATCTACTGAAGCTTTAATTGAAGAAGAAAATACCCCATCTCCAACTAAAGGAGTATTTTTTATATCTTCAACAGGAGAACTAATTCTATGATAGGAATTAGAAGTCCTAAGTGAAGAAAATGAACAAGAAACTCTTTCAAATTATCCATTGATAGAAGAACCAGAAGAAGTAGAAAGTCCTATTGCAGAACTAGATACTTACATTAGTTATGAGGAATCCATCATGGTTGAAGAAGGAGAAGGAGAAGTACAAAATATCAATGGTGAAGAACCTATGATTGGAGGAGGAATAGGTAGAGGAGATCCAGAACCCTCCGTATTCCCTATCCACAAGGAGGATGCAACATATACAATGAAAAATATTTCACCTAGTATCCTCCCTAACTTTCATGGAATAAGAAGTGAAGACCCAGAAAAATATCTCTTTGAATTTAAAGTATTATGTAGATCATATGATTATCTACGTGATACTCAAAAATTAAAACTATTCCCTGCTACCTTGAAGGATTCAACATTAAAGTGGTTTATGAGTTTAGGAACGAATTCTATAGGAACATGGGCATAAATGAAAGATACATTAAGGATTGCTATATGCCACATAGCATGAAAGATGAATTTTTTAATATGGCACAAAAGGAAGATGAAAATATTGAAGATCTTGTCGAAAGATTTGTCTATAACATTAAGAAGGAAAAGATAGATAATCTGAATGAGGAAACTTTGAAAGCTCTCCTACTCAAATCTATCATAGATGAGTGGATTGATCTTCTCAATGTAATGGGGAAAGGAGACATTTCTCAGTTACCATTTAGAGAAAATTTTGAATTATGTGTACATATTTCAATGAGTAAATAAAAAACTAGGAAAATTCCAAGAGATCCTCTCTTATCAAGAATAAATAAATTTGCAGTTGGGACGGATAGTAGGCTAGAATTAGGTAATTGTCTTGATAATTTCAAAACAAATATTTTAGGGAGTCTTAGTGAGAGGATTGACACCCTTAAAATACAGAACAAGAAAAAAGCTGAGAATGTTGCATTATCTATTTTTTGTCCTAGATGTAGAAAGAAACATGTTTTGAGAGAATTCATTTAGAATTAAAAACCATAGAAACATGTGTAATATGTATAGAAAATCATGATACTAAAGAATTCCCCTCTATACCAGTTCTTAGGGCTGTATATAGTGAAGAGGGAATGCCAAATCAGGTAGATCCTCTTTACTCTATTGCAAGAAGACCATGGAAAAATCTTCAAAATCAAAATCAAAATTTTAATTCTCAACAATTTGCACAATCTTCACAAGGGAATTGGAATTCACCTATGCCATGGTATCTTTGGGCTCAACCACAACCTTGGAATCAAGGGTGCAAAAATCCCTATGGAAGATATGCTCAATATCAACCATATCCACCACCCTATCAAAATTTACCACCACAATTATTTTCTCAGAATAATCAAATACCTCAAGCTCAAGCTCAGACTCAAAATACAAATCCACAACTCTCTCTACCATTTACACAAAAACCAAACCAATTACTCGTCCAATTGCTTCCAAATCCAAATAATAAACTTGTTTAAAATATGGAAGGGAAAAAATATAAAACTTGTATAATAACTCCACTAGATCTAAATAATGTTCAATTAAGATCTGGTAGAGTATTTAGAAAAGAAGAAACTCTCTATTGTTATTCAGGAAGCAAAGAAAAATTCTCGAAAAAATAGCAATAAAATTGAAGAAGAAGAAACTTTTATTCCTCAGAAGAAAATGATCAAACAAAAAATATTCCCATAATATCTTATGATATTCCTATTATAGAACAACCTTCAGTATCTATTAGACCACCTTTTCCTGAAAGGTTGAAAATTGATAAAGGAGTAGAAAGAAAAATCATATTGCCTGATTATGATATGATGAATGAATTAAAAAATATCTATATAAAAATTCCTTTACTGTAAGCTATAAAAGAAATATGAATTTTTGCAAAACCAATTATGGAATTGAGTACTCAAAGAAAAATAAAAAACATAAAAATAATTCATTTATTTTGGAGAATTGTAGATATCATGATGGGGAAGGCAACAATGAATAAATATTTAGATCGAGGAAGCCCCATTGTGAAAATTCACATCAATGGAATCGAAATATCAAACACATTGATTGATTTGGGAGAAGCCATAAACATAATGAGTAAAAAATTATGGATCAACTAAAACTTCCTAACCTTCAATACACTCCAACATTATTACAATTAGCAGAAATATCAGTAATAAAACCTAATGGTGTGTTAGAAGATGTTTTTGTATCCTTATATTCTTGGGAATATCCTGTTTATTTCATGGTTTTAACACCCAATAATAATTTAGGAGGACATACATTAATTTTAGGAAGACCTTGGTTAGCTACAATTGATGCTTTCATTAGTTGTAGATTAGGAGGCATGTTTATCTCAGATGGTAGTACAACTATCCACCTGCAAAAAAAAAAAAATAGATATAGAAAGTGAAGAATGGATAGATGATGATAACGATATACAACCCATTTTTACTATTGCACAAACAAGTGAGGAGGACCAAATTTTAAATTCAATAGAAAATAATGAATCCTCCTTATAGTGTGATAATAGTCAAATGTTTCAAGAACAATGTAATATGAAATATTTCTCATCTAGACAAATGTAGCTAAATTCTATTGATATTTTTGGAAATTCTTCATTAGAAATTTTTTCAGGGAAGACATTGAATATTAATGAAAATATGGAAGAATTACAAAAAAATGAACTGGTAGAGACTTTGCAGAAACACTCTTCTGCTTATGCATGGGAGTATACAGATATGAAAGGAATTAATCCCAAAAATTGTATGCATCATATCTATATTGAAGAAACTGCTAGAATAGTTAGACAACCTCAAAGAAGAATGAGCCCAAATTTAAAATAAATTGTTAAATAAGAGCTACATAATCTATTGAATGTAAATTTTATCTACCCAATATCAGACATTCAATGGGTTTCAACCCTTGTAATCGTTCCTAAAAAAGTGGAAAATGGAGGGTATGCATCGATTACAGGGAACTGAATAAAGCAACATTGAAATACCACTTTCCACTTTCTTTCATAGATCAAGTCTTAGACACATTAGCAGGGAAAAAGTACTTTTAATTTTTGGATGGATTCAGTGGGTATAATCAAATTCAAGTAGCACCTGAAGATCAAGACAAAACCACATTTACCTGTCCATGGGGAAATTATGCTTACCAATTACTTCCTTTTGGGTTATGCAATGCTCTAGCAACATTCCAAAGAGCTGTTCTCGGAATTTTCTCTGATCTTATTCATGACTGTGTGAAAGTGTATATGGATGATTTCACAGTTTATGGTAATTCTTTTGAAGAAGCACTAGAAAATTTAGAATAAGCGCTAATAAGATGCAAAGAAGCAAATCTTTCATTAAGTCATGAAAAATATTTTTTGATGTTTAATGAGGGAATTGTTTTAGGTTACCATATTTTAGGAAATGGGATAAAGGTAGACTCATCTAAATTAGAGGTTATTTCAAAATTATCAGTGCCAAATTGCGTTAGGTCCCTATATTACTAGTATAGTCCCTTATTGTTGTTAGTGTAACCCCATTATTTTTATTATTGTACCCTTGTAACCCCCATATTGTTATTATTGTGCCCTTAAATTATTATTGTTAGGTCGGCTAGGATTACATTGTGGCCCCACTAGGATTACATTGTGGCCCCATTGACTCCTATATATAGAAGGAAGGTTTTGTAATTTGAATAATCCAAGAATTGTTCATTCATGTAATGTATTGGAGGTTTCCCCCTCAAAGTGGCTTATTTCTAAGGCATTGATATCTCCTTTATTCTCTTTTTGGAGTTGTTTTCACAACATTTGGTATCAGAGCTTTGAGATTCTAGGGCATCGCTGCTCCAAACAGGTCATCGTGGAATTTTCGCTATAACTTTTTTTCTACGAAGGTTCAGAATATGAAATTTTTAAAGTGCGAAGACAAAGTCCTGAGGAACATCGTCGCAAAATTTTAGAGCTTGGTTCGCAATATTTTCGGAGATATGATCTGGGCAAGTTAGGTCATTTTGCAGGCTCCTGAATTTAACCTAAACAGGTCATCGTGGTATTTTCGTAATAAATTTTTTTCTATGAAGGTTCAGAAGCTGAAATTTTTAGAGTGCGAAGCCACAATCCTGAGGAACATCGTCGCAAAATTTTAGATATTGGTTCACAATATTTTTGGAGATATGATCTATGGAAGTTAGGGATTTTTGAGGCTTATGAATTTCATCTCAAAGAGGTGATTGTGGGAAAATATTGATAGCTCTCTCTCTGAGCATCGGATTAGAATTCTGTAGAAAGTGACCACAAATACATGGACTGTAGTTTTCTATATATCAATTTCACAGCCAAAGGAGGAAACAATGACACATGGCAAGTCGTACAAGTTCACTCTACTGAACTAGTCCAAAATTGGGTCATTGTGGGAGATTGGACATAACTTTGCCTTGAAGAATCCAAATTAGATCAGACCTGTGGCATTTGAAAGAAGCTTCAGAGGGATACTATAGGGCTGAATTTCAGATATTGAGGATATGTAATTATAGATATAATTGAATTTCAATATTGAGTTTCTCAAAAGCAAGTAAAAGGTGTGTATTTTTTTTCCGAATTGCATAAGTCTTGTTTGAATAATCAAGTTGAATTGATTCCAAGGGCATATTGTAAGACAGATATCAGTATTGGACTCTAAAATGGCCCCTAAAAAGAATTCAACACCCATTAAGCCTTTAGAAAGCTCTAATATGACTCATGAAGATGAAGAATGGAAACATGACATATCAAAATTACAAGAGCAAGTGCAACAAATTTCGCTCTTGCAAAGAGCAACAAAAAATGACATGGAAGTTTTGAAGAAAGGCGTGGAAACTAAGATGGATGGTTTGAAGAAAGGCGTGGAATATAAGATGGATGGTTTGAAGAATGGCATGGAATCTAAGATAGATGGCATGGAAGCTGGCATGGAATCTAAGATGGATGGCATGGAATCTAAGATGGATGACATGGAAGCTAAGATCGATGAGAAAATGGAAAACATGAAGAATGATCTAAAAGAAGACATGGAAGGTTTGAAAAATTTGATACAAGAAATGTTTCCTAATGGTGAAAATATAGTAGAGGTAACTCATGATGAGAACAAAATAAATGTTAATCGTGATTTCATAAAATCTAATGTTGGCGGGAAGAACCACCATATTCCAAAAATGGATATGAGGAAGTTTGATGGAAAGGATCCTCTAACATGGATACTACAGATGGAGCAATATTTTGATCTCCATAATGTGCAAAACACACAAAAGGTACGCATTGCAACTTTACATTTAGAACAAAATACATTTGTATGGTATCGATGGCTTTGCTCCCGTAAAAAATTGTCACTTGGTCAATTTTTACGGAGGAAATGATAGCACATTATGAGGATACAAAGAGCAACACCTTCTTTAGCCAATTGATAAATCTCAAACAAAAGGGTTTAGTGGGGGAGCACATTGAGGACTTCAAAAATTGAATATAAGGGTAACTGATATTCCAGAGGAACACAGGATTGATCTCTTCATAGGTACTTTAAAGGATAACATCCAACATGAAGTTCGTGTTTTGGAACTTGATTCATTGGAGAAGGCATTCAGGTTGGAAAGAAAAATTGAATGTAAAATTATGGCGACAAGGAAGCCTACCACTCACTTCTATAAAGAGGGAAGTGTTGCTACTCCTAGATTTCCACAACCTACAAGGTTGACACCACAACAATTGGAAGAAAAAAAGAGAAAAAGGGCTTTGCTACAATTGTGATAGAAAATACACTAAAGGTCATAAGTGTGCTGAGAAGAAATTATTTTACATATATTGTGAAGAGGAAGAAGAAAATGAACAAGAAGAGGATATAAACGAGGAACCAACCCAAGAAGAGGAAGAAATGAGTATGACCATATCGTGTAATGCATTGGTAGGAATGACGAATCCTCAAACTCTCAAGATAGAAGGGCATATCAAGAAGAAAAAGGTAATAGTGTTGATTGATTCAGGTAGTACCCATAATTTTATTCATTGTAAGGTAGCCAAGGAATTGAATTGTTTCCTATACCCAGCACCAGAATGTCAAGTGATGGTTGCAAATGGAGGAACTATAAATTGCTCCGGAAAATGCCATAATATCAAGCTAACCATGGGGGAATATGTATTGACTAGTCCAATGCTTTCCATTCCTATGGGAGGTGCTGATGTTGTACTAGGAGTACAATGGTTACAATCTTTGGGGACGATAGCTTTTAATTTTCAAGAACTTTTCTTGAATTTTTTTTCAAAAGGAAATGAAGTTGAATTACGGGGTATTGCAGGGAATTTGGGAAATATAATAAGCTCTAATGTCATGAAAAATCTTCTAAAGAAAGAACAACAAGGCATAATTGCACAATTATGCTCACTAGAAGTTCCAACATCAAAATCATCTATTTCTGCAGATCTCCAAAAAGTCTTGGACAATCATTCCAAGGTTTTTGAAACTCCGAAAGGACTTCCACCTATTCGTGATCATGATCATGCTATTCATTTGATTCCAGGAAGTGTTCCTCCAAACATCAGGCCTTATAGATATCCTTATGTCCAAAAGAGCGAAACTGAACGTATGATTGCAGAAATGTTAGATGCGGGTATAATTCAACCTAGTCAAAGTTCTTTCTCTGCTCCTGTAGTATTGGTACACAAGAAGGATGGATCATGGTGCATGTGTTAGGATTATAGGGAGCTCAATAAGCTCACCATTAAAGATAAATTTCCCATTCCTGTGATTGATGAATTATTGGATGAATTACATGGAGCAATTTATTTTACCAAGTTGGATCTTCGTTCAGGATATCATCAAATTAGAATGAAGATCGAAGATATTCCAAAAAAAACATTTCGAACTCATGAGGGTCATTATGAATTTTTGGTCATGCCTTTTGGCCTTACCAATGCACCTTCTACATTTCAAGGGTTGATGAATTCCATTTTCAAACCCTTCCTTAGAAAATTTGTGCTAGTATTTTTTGATGATATACTAATCTACATTAGGTCTTGGAAGGATCATGTTCAACATGTTGACAAGGTGCTCAAACTATTACAGGATAAACAATTATATGAAAAAACATCCAAATGTTTCTTTGGAGTACAAGAGGTGGAATATCTGGGTCATATTGTATCTCATGAGGGTGTTAAGGTAGACCCTAACAAAATTATAGCCATTAAGGAATGGAAAGTCCCCACAACCATAAAGCAGTTGCGAGGATTTCTCGAGTTAACAGGGTATTATCGAAAGTTTGTTAAGAATTACGGGAGAATAGCAACACCTCTCACAAAATTATTGAAGAAAGATGCATTTTCATGGAATCTTGAAGCAGCTAACGCTTTTGAACATCTTAAAGAGACAATGTGCCTAGCACCAGTCTTAGCTACACCAAACTTCACAAAAACCTTTATTGTGGAATGTGATGCCTCAGGAAATGGAATTGGTGTTGTTTTAATGCAAGAAAGAAGACCCATTTCTTTTGAAAGTCGTCCAATCAAAGGAAAGTATTTACATAAACCTATTTATGAGAAGGAAATGTTAGCAATACTGCATGCACTAAAGAAATGGAGAACTTACCTAATGGGAAGACACTTCAAGGTAAAAACTGATCATGATAGTCTTAAACACTTTTTGGAACAAAGACTATCTTCGGAAGAGCAACAAAAATGGGTCACAAAGATGTTGGGTTATGACTTTGAAATAATATACAAAAAAGGGAAGCTAAATGTTGTTGCAGATGCACTCTCAAGAAAGAATGAAGAGGTGGAAGCATTGCTTTGTGCCATTTCTATTATCCAACCAGAATGGATAACCGAAGCAAGATATGAATGGAAGAAGGACGAAGATGTGTGGAAACTCATTCAAAATTTGCAGCAAGATCATAGTACATATGATACAGTTAGTTGGAAAAATGATTCCTTATGGTACAAAGATCGCTTATATCTTTGTATGAATTCCCAACTAAAACAAAAGATTCTTTTGGAATTGCATGCTTCTCCTTTAGGAGGACACTCAGGATTTTTAAAAACTTACCATAGGGTGAAGAAAGAATTTTTTTTTGGATGGCCTTAAATCTAATATTCAAAAGTTTGTGGCGGAATTTTTGGTTTGCCAGCAGAATTAAGTTGAGACAATTAAGACCCCCGCTCTTCTACAACCTTTATCCATTCCAAGTCAACGTTGGGAGGAGATTTCAATGTATTTTATCATAGGTTTACCTAAGTCCGAAGGAAAGAGTGTCATCATGGTGGTAGTTGATAGACTTACCAAGTATGCACACTTTTGTGCATTATCTTATCCATTTAAAGCAAGTACGGTTGCTACTACATTTATGGATAGAATTCAAAAGCTACATGGAAGCCCAAGGGTTATTGTGAGCGACAGAGATCCCATTTTTACTGGAAATTTTTGGATGGAGTTATTTTTTTGTTTGGGTACTCAATTAGCTCATAGCTCATCTTATCATCCTCAATCTGATGGTCAAACTGAGATAGTAAATAAATGTTTGGAAGGATATCTTCGTTGTTTTCTATCTGATAAAAAAACACAATGGGTCAAGTGGTTACCTCTTGCTGAATGGTGGTATAACACTTCCTTCCATACTGCAGCAAAAATGACCCCATTTATGGCACTTTATGGATATCATCCACCATCCATCACATGATCTTTAAGAGAAAATTCTAAGGTTCAAGCAGTGGAAGATCACATCGAGCATCAACAAGAAGTTCTCCAACTCTTAAAGGATAACCTAAATTTGGCACAAAATCGAATGAAACAATAGGCAGATCAACATCGCAGCAAGAGAAGTTTTGATGTAGGAGACCGGGTATTTTTACGACTACAACCATACAAACAAATGTCCCTCAAGCAAGCTAAGAAGGATAATAAATTATCGCCAAAGTACTATGGTCCTTACAAGGTGTTGCAAAAGATTGGTACTATGGCATACAAAGTGGAGCTTCCTGCTTCTTCACGAGTGCATCCAGTTTTCCATGTTTCATGCTTAAAGAAGGTTATAGGTGAAAATCTTCCAGTTCAAACAATATTGCCAGAACTTGATGAGGAAGGAAAAATCATATTGGAACCTGAAGCGGTCATGGAAACAAGAACTCGACATCTACGAAATCGATCAATTTCAGAGTATCTCATCAAGTGGAAGAACTTACCCACTGAAGATTCTACATGGGAGGATGAGAATTTTATACAGAAGCACCCAGAGCTACTCAAGCATTGAGGACAACACTTTTTTGAAGGAGAGGGGCATGTTAGGTTCCTATATTACTAGTATAGTCCCTTATTGTTGTTAGTGTAACCCCCTTATTGTTATTATTGTACCCTTGTAACCCCCATATTGTTATTATTGTGCCCTTAAATTATTATTGTTAGGTCAGCTAGGATTACATTGTGGTCCCACTAGGATTACATTGTGGCCCCATGGACTCCTATATATAGAAGGGAGGTTTTGTAATTTGAAGCATCCAAGAATTGTTCATTCATGTAATGCATTTGAGGTTGCCCCCTCGAAGTGGATTATTTCTAAGGCGTTGATATCTCTTTTCTTCTGTTTTTGGAGCTGATTTCACAACAAATTGTCAACGAGATGTTAGGAGTTTTCTTGGTTTTACTGAGTATTATAGAAGATTTATAGAAAAATTCACAAAAATAGCATCCTCACTCTTCAAATTACTTACGAAAATTTTTGAATTTGGTTGGGACTCTCATTGTCAAAATGCCTTTGAAAATTTGCAAAAGAAAGTCTCTGAAGCACCTATTCTAAAAGGACCTAATTAGAAATTTCCTTTCCACATATCTACAGACGCTTCAAATAAAACCTTAGGGGCTCTATTGGGACAGAAAGATATTACTCCTTATGCCATTTATTACACTAGTAAAAATTTAACTCCAGCAGAGCTAAGTTATAATGTAACTGAAAAATAGTTTTTAGCTGTAGTGCATGCCATTAATAAGTTCAGACATTACATCACTGGCTATGAAACTTTCATTCACACAGACCATTCTTCTATCAGATATTTAATGAACAAACCAATCACTAATGGCAGGGTAACCAGATGACTATTACTAATATTGCAAGAGTTTAACATCACCATTCTAGATTGACCAGGAAAACAAAATACAATTGCTGACTTTTTTATCTAGGATTCAAAATGATAATAATGATATGGCTGTAGAGGATAAATTTCCACATGAATATATTTTTACAATATCTAAAAATCACCTTGGTATGCAAATATTGCTAATTATTTGGCTACAGGAAGATTACCATCTCATTTGTTTCCCAGAGAAAAGAGAAAAATAATCCAAACAAGTGATTCTTATTCATGCATCAATGAAGAATTATACAAAACAGGACCAGATCTCATCATCAGAATATGTGTATGAGAAGATGAGATACCAAAGATACTTAGAGCTTGCGATGATGAACATTAGGGGAATTTTGAGGTCTAAAATGGGCCTCCTAAAAAGAATATACAACCAAAATAAACTTTATAAGAACCAATAGGATTCAAGATGATGCTGTCAACCATGGGGGATGATTCACCATTTTTTAAGTAAAAGGGTAAAATGATTAAAAAATAATAAAATATAAAACTACTTTTTCAACTCGTATTTTCAACTTATCTCCCAAATTTTCTACTCAAATTTTGAGTGGGAGTACTTGTTGGATGCAAAATTTAATTCCTCATCCAAATATTACCCATGTTGCATACTTTCGATGGACCCTTCTACGTGAAAAATGAGAAATACATGAAAACACATTATTGTAATCACGTTTTTCATGTATTTCTCATTTTTTGTGTAGCAAGGTCCATATAAACTATGCAACATGGGTACCCCTTGGATGAGGAATTGAATTTTGCATCCAATGAGTACTCCCGCTGAAAATTTGAGTAAAAACTTTGGGAGATAAGTTGAAAATACGAGTTGAAAAAGTAGTTTTTTATTTTTTCTCTCTAAAATTTGATGATGTCATCAAATCATATTTTATTATTTCCACTATTATTTTATAATTTCCTTAGGAGGCCCATTTTAGACCTGAAAATTCCCCTAATGCGATGTGAAGCCCACTTTTCTGATAAAAGAACCGCTTATAAAATCCTTCTCTTAGGGCAAAATCCTTCTCTTAGGATGCCAAAGAATATGTTAAGAGATGTGACAGTTGCCAAAGGATGAGGAAACCTATTCTTTCAAGTGAAATTCCACTGCAACCTCAGGTACTCATTGAACCTTTTGAGAAATGGGCCTTGGATTTTGTTGGTCCAATTAATCAACCTTCTAAACAAAAGAGGTATATTCTGGTATGTATTGATTATGTTACTAAGTGGGTAGAAGCTAAAGCACTTTCTTTTGCTACTGAAAATGATGTAGTTTCATTTCTTTTTGAGGATATCTTCACTCATTTTGGTGTCCCAAGGGAAATTGTTATAGATCAAGGAACATAATTTACATCCAGAGTAGTATAGAAGATGGTGGAAGAATATAACATCAAGCACCATAAGTCCACTCCATACCATCCCCAAGAAGACAGACAGGTTGAGTCTACAGACAAAGTGATTGAAGCCATTCTCACTAAGAAAATACATTTGCATAGAATGGATTGGGAAGAAAAACTTCCAGAAGATTTATGGGCCTATAGAACTACATGGAGAAGCACTATAGGATATACTCCATACTAACTTGTTTATGGAAATAAAGTCTTATTTCCATTGGAGTTCCAGATCCAGACATATAAAACAATAGTCAAGTTGGGACTTGACTTGTCAGAAGCACAAAAGAAAAGGATGTGACAACTCAATGAGCTTGATGAGATAAGACAAGATGTTATCTAGAAGACTAGCTTGGTTCAACAACAAAGAGCTAGATGGCATGATAAATACAACAAGGAAAATAATTTTCATCCAGGAGACTGGGCATTACTCTTCGATTGAAAATTCAAGAATTTCCAAGGGAAGTTCCAAACTCATTGGCTTGGGCCTTATGATATCGATGAATTTTTTGACAATGGAGCAGTAAGAATCAAGACTATTTATGAATATAAATTTCCTCTATTAGTAAATGGACATCGACTTAAGATCTATCAAAATACAATGACAAGAGAGGAATTTGTCAAGATTTTGAAAGAAAACTCTGCTTTAAAGTTGGTTGAGAAGAATTATTTTTTTTTTCTCTTTTACAGGAAGAAAAAAGAATCAATACAATTTTGTATAAACATGAAAACCAACAAATTGTTGGCATGTTTATACAGAAAATTCAAGGTGAAAACCAAATTGCTTTGGCACCTTAAATTTTCTTTTCCCATGTTTTCTATTTTTTTTTTCATTCTTCTAAAGCATCATTTTCTTAAAATAAGTAAGCTATAGAATTGCTGATGTTATGTAGCTTTGAAAGATTTATGTAGCCTTGACAGTTTTTGGAGCTAATTGACAGGAAAATTTGATGATTAGATAAAAGGGAGAAGTGATTGACTCCTCATGAAATAGAACACCTACAAGATGACAATAAGAGGTTAGCAAGCAAATAAATCAAAGGTACGTATTACTTTAATTTAACAATAGGGGTCAATATATTAATATATGAATTATATGGACATGACATTACTTAGAAAATCAAAATCATTATGAAAGGTGACAGTGTTATAACAAATCCCTCATAATTCAACATACCCATTTCATCATTATAACACGATTCAAAGTACTGATTCATTTATTTGATCATCGCCTCAATCATAATCGTGAATGGCTAACAGCTAATTCACTCACTTATACCTTCAACTCATACCTACCCGTCCTCTCATTTTTCCATCACCATCCTCCATTTCTGCTCCGAAGAAAACCCTACCAAGTTTGTTACCTTGTCAACAAAGCAATTTATGGAGGAAAACATCTTCCAATCATGGGTGTAATTGTCTGAATAGAGCCAACATGAAATAAATTTTTGGAAGGATATCTGAAGGCAAGATAATTATTACAGAAAGCACAATGGCTGGAATTTATGGATAAATTTGATGGTTTTCACAAAGAATTCACCAAGACTTTTGGAAGGGCTTTCGATGGCATAGAAGTGGAAATAGGAGACATCAAATTCACTGTGACAGAGTCTCTGATTATAGAAGCTACCAGATTTCCGCGTATAGGAGAAAAGTGGTTCAAGAACAGAGGAATCAAAGGAGATGACTGGAGGGTTTTCTTGAAAAAATCAAGCATGGACATTACTGTCTTTAGGAAAGGCATTCCCAGTTCTGCATTAAAATTAAGTGGAGGAATTTTCTCTTAATCATCCAATTTTTTTTTACTTGTGAAGGATGATTCAGCTATGTGTTTTTCTACCATATAAGATTGTTGATGAATTTTCTTGATGAACATGAAATGAACCTTCTATATTTCTTGTTGAATAGTCTTAAAACGTTTTCAAGGAATGTTCAAAATAAAATTCAATTGATAGAAAACACAATGTATCACCATGGGATGGTTAAAATAATTGTTGAATTCCATCTTCAAAGTATAGGGGATACATGTGAATCCTTTTGTAGTTAAGAATCTGAGGAGGAAACAAATAAACAACCAAGTAGTAGCAAAACTCAGAAGAAAAGGAAAATTGAGACACCATTAGAACAAGAGCCACAATAGCAACAATATTTGTTAGAGGATGCCATGCCAACAAAGGATGTTAGAAGAAAAAAAGCCAACAACAAAACATAGATTTTGTCTCAAAAAGAGAAGCCTAAAACCCTAAAGACCCCTGTCACAAGACTGAGAAGAAGTATCAGGCTAAAGACAATGAAGGAATTGTCCTCAAAAGATGAAGAACATATTGATTTGGAGGCAGATGAAACCATGGAAAATTCCCCGAGAACATCACCACCTGCCTAGATTTCACCTCCTCGGAGTCCAAAACAAATCATAGGTATTGATCTAGTACAACAAAAGATTTATTATTACATAGAACCACTGGAGAAAATATAAGCAACTAATAAATCAATTCCAAATCTAAGTGAAGATAAAGACTAGTTTAATGAACCACAAGAATCTCTAGTTCTCGACATCCTTAGGAATGAAATCTTCGAACTGGAGACATTAAAAAGGTATATTAAAAATCAAAACCAATCTCTGAAAGCTCAGAATGAAGTTCAAATTTCCAAGAGTGACAACCTCCTCCGACATTTGAGTCTGTGGTACAATAAGAAATTGAAGGAAGCAAATAGAGCCATGAAGAGAAAAACCATTAACTTGAAATACAAAATCCTCATGAAGAAACCAAAGATGGAA
Source organism: Pinus albicaulis (assembly GCA_034641835.2). Lineage (NCBI taxonomy): Eukaryota > Viridiplantae > Streptophyta > Pinopsida > Pinales > Pinaceae > Pinus > Pinus albicaulis. The sequence goes on along the minus strand of CM076583.1, from coordinate 237,788,351 downwards.
GTTATAGGAAAAAGGGTGAAAAGGATGAAATTGGATGTGATGGAAGAATTATCTAAGGATATGCAGTGATTGAACATAAATGACAAAATTTTGTGGTTGTATGAGGACATACAAAGCCTTCAGTATGGGGGAATGTAGAGTCCCATAATTGTTTTGTTTTGACACCCTTTTTGCATCTATATTTTCCTTCTTTTCCTACATTGTCAACCTAATAAGGCAACAAACACATGATTTTGACAATGTCAAGTGTGTGTGTGTCCTATTCTTCATATTTATTAATATACCCTATTTTTTTGTTAAATATTAAATTCATCTACGGAATTGATACAATTCTGCAGCTATTCCACTGGTCTGCATGATCAGGTGATCATGTCCAAGTTGAAAAAATGCACAAAAATGGAACTGCTCAGAATTGGTTGCAATCTGAACGAACAGAAAGGCCTCATCGCTGCAATTCTGGTGCCGTGAACGGGACTCAAATCTGACGTTGTATGTGAAAGTTAGGAAGGTTTGAAGTCTCCAGTAAACTCCAAAAACTAGTTGACCAAAGTTGACTTTTTGACTTTGGAAAAATTAAAAAAGGAATATTCCAAGGGATATTCCTCAGAATATTCCTCGTTATATTCCCTAGAATATTCCACAGGGGTGAATGAGAATTTGACAAGTGGCATCTATTCATTCGTTGATGGTTTGACTCTTTGGGCCGAGGGCCAATCATGGGCTGCCACGTGGTAGGCCCGAAGGCCGCCACGTGGCCCCAGGCCGGTGAAAATTTCGCGTTCAAAAATATTTGTTGCACTCCGCAGGATTCAAATGTGGGTCTATCCCCCACAAGCACAGCGCTCCGACCAACCCACCTAACAATTGTGTCTTAATATTCATGGTTGACGGGTGACATTTAAACCTTTTAAAAGGTTCTGATGGCGGAAAGAATGGCTAGCCCCATGTTAAACCAACAGCACTCGACCCTCCACAAAACCAATCACCACAACCAAAGGGCTTAACACTAGCGGCAACAGTTATCTGATGGTTATGGTAAACGGTTCGATATGCCATGTGACCGCTTAAAAATTAAATGTGGATGGTGGATTTAACAAACCGCGATTATCCCAATGGTTAGGGTGGCAGTCCATGTGACCCCGCCCAACCTAGCATTAAATTTAACTGCTATTGGTTTCTACCTAACTTGGCGTGCTCCATCAAATTCAGCGGTATTTGCCATTTTTATTGATTCTAAATGGAGTTCCTCCAGTTTTGGAGGAGGTTTTAAAGTGCCACTGGGAAAAAAAAAAAATTGGTCATAAATTTCTCAATTTTTGACCAAATTGGACGAAATTTTAGTCAATTTTGGGTTTCTTCAGCATTTTGGAGTGTTTGGAATAGGTTTCAGAGTGAACAAAGGTGTTTTTCAGCCAATTTTTCTTCAGGGAAGAGGAAAGAGCCACTAGGGCCATCAAGGAGATGGAGTTGTATTGGGTTGTACTTCACTGTTTGAGGTGCAACAAAAGCTATCTATAGCTTATTTATGTCTTTTGAAGTCAAATTCACAGCTTTTTTTACCTTTTTAGGCATATTTTTCACTATGTAACCATTTTGAGCAATTTAATAAAGCAAGGACATACCATTGGGGAGCCTTGGACTGGAAGATGTAGCCCAGGAGGGGTGAACTGCCTCATCATTTTGTTGTATTATGTTATGGTGAAGTTTAATTACTGTGTATTTCTACTGTTATATGTTAAACAATAAATTTAAATAACAAATCCTCACACATAAAACTCAGAACATTACCAAAAACACTTTGTTTAACTTGCAAGACATGGAGAACACTTTGCACATTAAATTAAATGGAAATGGATACTTTGCATAGCAGTACAAATAGTTCCATTTTTAGATCAGATGGTATCAGAGCTCAAGATTTGAGTATTAGGAGCTATATTTTTACTCTGCATTTGTTCTTGTGCAAAGATATAGTTGAATGTTTGCAAGTTTTGATGCTTACTAGGCTTAAGCTCAACAGGGGGGAAGGACACTTGGTTAGAGAAAAAAGTAATCCTCAACCAAGATGGGCCAGAGAGCCACCTCCAAGAGCCATAGAAGAAGCCTCAAGCATGTCTTCAAGAGAAGGAGAAGCTCCGAAAGATATTGATCCCAAAGAAGAGGAACGGGTGTTCCAAAAGGCTTTTTTGGACATGACTGAGATGGTGAGGATACTCTACTAAGAATGGAATGATAGGCTTATAGAAGAAGGGTCTAGACACCAGAAAGAAGGAGAGGGTTATTTAGGAGGAAAGAAAAGTGATGACAAGTCAAAGAAAGGACACGAAGGAAATGGTGATCCACCATCCTCATATTCATCCTCTTCCTCTACATCGTCATCCTCTACTTCGGTGAATCAATCTCATAAGTCTAAAACCACTAGTAAAAGTCCATTTTTAAATATTGATGTTAAATTTGAGTTGCCTAATTTTAATGGTGAGGTTAATGCAGAGAAACTTGACAACTGGATAAGGAAGTTGGAAGTTTACTTGAGGATACGTAACCTTCATGACGACGACCACAAGATACAGTTAGCCTCTTTGAGAATGGAAGGAGCGACATTGGTATGGTGGGAAGCCAAGACCAAGGATGAAATTAAAAAACATGGTAAGATCACTTTATCATGGGCTGAATTTATTTCCGCAATTAAGTAACAATTTTATCCATTAGCTCATTTACAAAAGGCTATCATGAATTGGAAAAGTTTTGGACAACTTAAGGGACAAAGTGTTCAAGATTACACTCAAGAGTTTAGACGAAGGGCTTTATTACTTGGAATTGATTTGTATAGCCAAGAGACTTTGCTGAAATATATAGGTGGTTTACACAACTATCTTATACATACTATCCTTATGTTCAATCCTACTAGTCTAGACGAGGTTTTTGTACAAGCCACACATTTAGAGGCAAGAGGTAAACAATATTTTGATGGGAATGAGGGTAGTGAATTTAAAGGCAAAGGTAGAAAAAGAAATGCAAACTTTAGGAAAGAGAAAGTAAAATTATTTTGTAAAAACTGTACCAAAACCAACCATGATGAAGACCATTGCTGGAAACTTCATCCGGAGTTGAAGCAAAAAAAAATTAAAACCAAAGAGAAGGCCAAAGAAAAAGGCTAATCAGTTGTAATAGCTGAACAAGGCTTAGGGTCTGAATCAGGAGATGAAACTAAAAGCATAGCCATGATACTAAAGAACATAAAGGGGAAATATATTGTAAATGAAACAAATCCCAGTTCTATCACTTTAAACTGTCACATAGAAGCTCCAAATTAAGAGAGGAGGATTGAGATGTTTCATGTGAGGATAATTTCCAAACACACAAAGATAGACACACTATTTGACAATGGGTCTCAAGCAAACCTTATCTCAGAAGACTTAGTCAAGAAGCTGAAACTTGAGACCATTCCACATACAAAGCCATATCCACTTGGATGAATTTGCAAGGATGCTAATTTACAAGTTTCAAGGAAGTGCATGTTGCGCTTTGCCATAACAACTCATTATGTTGACTTGGTTGTATTAGATGTGGTACTGCTTGACATTACAGGTGTGGTGTTAGGTAGTCCATACTTATATGATAGAAAAGCGATCTTCCATCGCCATGAGAACAAGTATCATCTATTCAAGGATGGCAAGGAGTTTATTGTGAGAGCACATCGAAGGAAGCTAGAATCTTCTTTAGTGAATGCAGGGCAGTTGAAAAGGCTTGTCAATGCAAGTCAAAATCTGAATTTGTTGATGATTAAACAAAAAAAAATTGTACATAATCCTTTTCATGTTATTGTTGATTTAAATGATGATATGTTTCAGTCTGAAAACAGGTCGTCTTTGGAAGAAGATGACAAGATGTTGCAGAAAGTGTCTTTGGTGTCGATCGGTGCAGAGAACAAAGTGTAGGTGCAAAGTGGTGCAAGAATCCAACAAAGGGAAAAGCAAACAAGCAAAGAGGACACAAAGTTCAGCAAGGGTCATTGCTGGTTTCAGAATGGCAGAGTATTATGGAGAGAAAACTTGGTCGGGAATCAACACAAGTACATGGCTCATTCGCAAAAATTCGCCATGAGGACAGTTGGAAAGGTGAGTCTTATTTTTAGTTTCCTTTGAAGGTATACCATTGTAGGAAGAATATGATTTCTACAAATTTTAGTTGTTGTTTTGCAAATTTAAAATTTTTTCATCATGACACAGTCAAGGTTAGCAACAGTCGGTCAACAGATTGAAGGAAGAATTTATCTTTTTATGAGAAGCTCAATTTGATGAAGTCAGGAAGATTTCAGTGGTTCAAGGTTGGAAGAGTGGAGAATCAGTCTCTTCATCTTCAATTTATGTAATTCAGAGATATTTCGGGGTCCAAAATCTTCCCATTGGGGAGGAGTGATCAGGTGATCATGTCCAAGTTGAAAAAATGCTAAAAAATGGAACCACTCAGAATTGATTGCAATCTGAATGGCCGGAAAGGCCTCATCTCTGTGATTCTGCCGCCACAAATGGGACTCAAATCCGACATCGTATGTGAAAGTTATGAAGGTTTGAAGTCTCCAGTAAACTCCAAAAACTAGTTGACCAAAGTTGACTATTTGACTTCGGAAAAATTTAAAAAAAATAATATTTCAAGTAATATTCCTCGAAATATTCCCCAAAATATTCCCTTGAATATTCCACAAGGGTGAATGGGAATTTGACAAGTGGCATCTATTCATTCATTGATGGTTTGACTCTTTGGGCCGAGGGCCAATCATGGGCTGCTACGTGATAGGCTTGGAGGCCGCCACGTGGCCCTAGGCCAGTGAAAATTTTGCGTTCAAAAATATTTGTTGCACTCTGCAGGATTCAAACGTGGGTCTATCCCCTGCAAGCACAACACTCCAACCAACCCGCCTAACACTTGTGTCTTAATATTCATGGTCGACGGGTGACATTTAAACCTTTTAAAAGGTTCCGATGGTGGAAAGAACGGCTAGCCCCATGTTAAAATGACAACACCCGACCCTCCACAAGACCAGTCGTCGCGACCTAAGGGCTTAACACTGAAGACAACAATTATCTGACGGTTATGGTAAATGGTTCCATATGCCATGTGACTACTTAAAAATTAAATGCGGATGGTGGATTTAACAAACCGCGGTTATCCCGGCGGTTAGGGTGGCGGTCCATGTGACCCCGCCCAACTTAGCATTAAATTTAACTGCTAGTGGTTTCCGCCTAACTTGGCATGCTCCATCAAATTCGGCGGTAGTTTCCATTTTTATCGATTCTAACTAGAGTTCCTCCAGTTTTGGAGGAGGTTTTCTTGTGCCACTGGGCAAAAAATTTGTTTTGGTCATAACTTTCTCAATTTTTGACCAAATTGGACGAAAGTTTGGTCAATTTTGGGTTTCTTCAGCATTTTGGAGTGTTTGGGATAGGTTGTATAGTGAACAGAGCTGTTATTCAGCCATTTTTGATCATGGAAGAGGAAAGAGACATTAGGGCCATCAGGGAGATGGAGCTGTATTGGGTTGTACTTCACTGTTTGAGGTGAAAAAAAAACCAATTTTAGCTTATTTTTGTCTTCTAAAGTCAAATTCAGAGCTTGTTTTGCCTATTTAGGCATATTGTTCACTATGTAACCATTTTGAGCAATTTAATAGAGCAAGGACATACCATTGGGGAGCCTTGGACTGGCAGATGTAGCCCAGGAGGGGTGAACTGCCTCATCAGTTTGTTGTGTTATGTTATGGTGAAGTTTACTTTCTGTGTATTTCTGTTGTTATATGTTAAACAATAAATTTAAATAACAAATCCTCACACATAAAACTCAGAGCATTACCAAAAACACTTTGTTTAACTTGCAAGACATGGAGAACACTTTGCACATTAAATTAAATGGAAATTGATACTTTGCATAGCAGTACAAATAGTTCCATTTTCAAATCACCACAATTACCTTTATTGTTAGCAGGGTTCCAGTGCATCAACTTAGCAAGGAGTATATGGATGGATAGAGGATGATCCCCTCATGGATTTCATCCTACTTACTTGAGCCTATTCACCAAGAAGATCACACATTCCCTCAATCAAAGATAGCAGTCAAAACGTTGCAGCATCCAAGAATAGAGTCCGGAAATAGAATGACTGTGTCAATTTTCTTTCTAAATAGAAAATTGATAGATAAGTGATATTTAGTTTTTTTTTTTTTAGTTGTATAAGTATTCCAATAGAGATCCATAGGCTTAGAATTCACGTATTGTTGAATGCATTTTATAAAATCATAAGAACTTTTTGTATTCGGGGTGTGCCAACTTTCATTTCCTGAACATTTTATTTGAAGATTTTTATGTTAATTTAAAAGTACCCCTTCATGCAATTTGATGTGTTTATAGATCTAAGAACCTATCGCGTTGTGGAGGGCCCCTACAAGTAGACCGGGTCGTTTTACTTTCAGTTTTTATGCACCTCAATTGCATTGCTATTTCATAATTCGGTAAATGATGTTGATTCTTTCCAAAATTTCAGAGATCAGTTTCAATAGTTCAGTGCTTTGGTTGTGTTATTTTGTAGAATAATTTCTTGAATTCATTCTATTATATTTCATATAGTTTAGTTCAATTATTTTTTCATTTATATTCCAGACTAGAAATTGCAGTATAATTTAAGTTATTTCTTTCTCCATAGCATTTAGACTTTCATGTTTTCCTAAAATCAGAACAATATCATATTCCATGCTTTTGTAATTTATAATTAGTTCATTATTTGCTGCAGCATAAAAATTCTAAAACCAACTTGATAAAAATACAACTGATCATTTCTTTTGAAAAGAGTCACCTGACAAACTATTTAAAAAAAAAAACTCAATTCAATAAAAAGTAACCGTAGACATAACATTTAACATAGATCGTAAAATTTCTTTAAAAAAATCACTGATCCATAGGAATTTAACATTGATCCATAAGTTCAAAATTTAACAAAACTCTAAAAATTCAAACCTTACTTTAAATGACAAAGACATCTAGAACATATAGTGCACTTGCATTTCATCAGTTTACTGGCTCCGATCGATAATATATGCTTGAAATTTAAGAAAATTAGATTGACTAAACAAGGCACTTTTTAATTAGGATAATTTGATAATGGTCATAATGCTTTTTATTTTTTACATTTAAGGCAAAATATTGTAAACATGGTTAACTTTCCTCTTTTCAGTTTGATTCGATCCACTTCATGGATCATAGATGCAGGTCATCTAGACTTGTTTTTATTCTAGTGCATGGGTATTTAATGCCAGAGGTTAGATATAGGAATGTTTGGAAACTATTGTGAACTATTTTGAGAGTTTGAGAGACCGTGATTAACATTTCTATGAATAAATACTTATGGTTGAGGTGTTCCAATAAGTATCTGTAAGGATTCTTATGGTATGATTCTTTGGAGTCATTTTTCTATGTCTACCAGTCAATCTATTTATTATTTTATGTAATCTTCTTGTTTTAAGGGTATTATGAGTTCAGTTGAATTAGAATTCAGCTATATACTGCTCTAAGTAAGTTGTGTCATGTATTTCAGTTGCAAATGGAATATTGCATGCCTATATGCTCTATTGCTTCTTCTTAGTCTCTTTTCTACATATATGCAGTACATGGAGTCCCTGTTGTTCGATTATATGTTAAAAAGGGAGTTATATTGTTTGTTTCTCCTCTATACTACAAGATTATTTCCTTATCTAAAGTACATTCTTGATAAGCCTTTGTAAATGTTACTGGATGTTATATGCATAAGTATCATGGGTCAGTAATAGAAAATGTGACGATCACAGGTGTTCATCCTCTATTTTCCTCCATATTCCAAGTAAATATTTTAAAAACATTTCATATCTTTAGTTTTCCCAAGTGAGGGAGCCCTCTATAGCTAGAAAGACTAGGTTCTAGTTATAAGTGGTTTGTGGTTACCTCTGTGACCCTACTCTCAACTTAGTAGGATTTATGTAGTGTTAACACCTTGTATGGAATGTATTATTGTAGATATATTCTTCTTTGATGTCTACTTGATGATATCATGATTTCAAATCAATCTTTGAAAACATTGTTTCTTCCTTCATATGATCAAATAAGTCATCAATCCTAAAAAATGGATGCATGTTCTTCATTAGAGGAATTTTGAGGTTTAAAATGGGCCTCCTACGAAAATAATAAAATAATAGTGGAAATAATAAATTAATATTAGATTTCATCATCAAATTTTATAGGGAAAATAAAAAACTATTTTTCAACTCGTATTTTCAACTTATCTCCCTATGGGTTTACTCAAATTTCAAGTAGCAATGCTCGTTGGATGCAAAATTTGATTCTTATTCAAAGGAGTATCCATGTTGCATGCTTTCGATGGACCCTACTACATGAAAAATGAAAAATACATGAACAAACATGATTGTGTTCAAATCAATGAGAGTTTCTTTGATAGATTGGAGGTTTCTATGGTGTAGATTTTCAGATACAGAATTCAGAATATCCACAGTCTTCATTTTTAGTCTACGTTTTGAGTCTAAATCAAGACTCATCATCAAGACAATCTGCATAGAAGAGAATAGATTAGGGTAGATAAATAGTGGAGAGAAAGCGCTAAAAAAGGCGACCAATACTTAAATTTTTAATTTTTAATTTTTATTTATTTAAAACCACATTTCAGAACATTTTTGGAATTCATCCTCATAAGGTTTTGAAGTTCCTTACCTTGAATTTATGATTCAGGCATCTATTGGATGAGATCGATCCAAGTAGAGTTCGAGTCGAATATATGCGAGTTCTTATAATTATTATGTTTCTCGTTATTCGTGCTCTGGTTACTTCGAGACGGGTCTATTCCATTTTCTCTTTTTTATGCGAGAATAGAAAACCTTAGTCCATGTAACTTAGCCTTAAGAGACTGTTGGGATCCTGTGATTTAGCAGATTTTCATACTAAATGACAAGGCAACATATAAACTAGTCTTTAGAGCTCTAGGATCTCGCCCTCCTAGTCTCAAAGAGGGATCTCTCAATTGTTTGCAAAGATATGACTTGTTTGCTTGTAAAAGGTTGATTTTAGGCTAGTTATTAAGCATGAGTTTGTTCGATTGTTTGATGGGACATGATGATCTAGGAAACATAGATAGAAAAGGGAAATCTCTAAGTCATTGGGAAATGGAGTCAAGTAGAATTTTGTAACAAGTTTGTTGATGAATCAGGGGTATCAAAGGGAAAATATAACTTGGCTATTGGATCTACAAAGTCTTTCAGGTGAAATGAAATGAACATTAAGGGTTTATAATGAAAAGTAGAACTAAGGGAAATTAAGAATCCTTAATTATATGTACTTCTCAACAAAGGGACTTGAAACATCATTTGAACATGAAGAAGTATTTTATAGACAGGGCTAACCATGAATTCTACAAATCACACTTCAGCAAATAACAATTTTAAGACAAACTTTCAAAATGAAATCTAGGAGTCGAGGAATGCTCTATTTCATCAAAGATTTCACTTTCAAGCACAAGAAAACATTCAAGATTCACAAATAACTGCATTCATAGAAGAGGGAAATCCTAGACATCTTTGATTACAGTTATAAAGACCTTCAAAATAATTATTTAAGCAATAAAAAAGGGTATGATCAAAACAGACCTCTTTGACAGACTGTAAACAATGGTACTTTGAAGGGAGACTTAAAAAACAGTTTTCAAGTGGTAGCAAGTAAGCAGGGAAAACCATAAATCATTCTTGAGACCAACTATTTGAACTATTCTTGATATAAACAAGCTTAAGGGTTGAAAAGAAGTCAAACAACTATTTGAACTATTCTTGAAATAAACAAGCTTAAGGTTTGAAAAGCAGTCAAACTACTCAATAAAACCTTCAGCAGATGAAAACATAAAGACAGTGAAGAGTAAACAGGTCTAAGGTGCTTCTAGGAGACATTTCTTAGCCTAAAATTTTTACTCTAGTGCAAGCAAGAAATGATGAAAACAGAATGGAAAATAGGAAAAAATTAACAGATTAGAATACTTCACCAACAACCAAGCTCAGGGATCCAATGACAGAGCTTTCTCCATCAACAAATAGGTTAAAACATCCACAGGTTCCAGAACATCAAATTTCTTTCAATTTCAACAGAACTATGTATTACTTCAAAGAGTTATCAAATGCCCAACATACAATGAGTTCGAATGCAGTATTTATGCTGCAAATGAGGAGGTGGAACCATCTAGGGTTCAAAATGTTATTAATGACATAGTAAATGCACTCCTATCCTTAAAAACCATGCAAGGCATAAGGTAGGAATGTCTCTCAACTACTTCTCTGTGTAATAAATCTGGCTTTACTTCCTAAGGATGAAATAGTTGAAAAGATTGACTTTGAGGCCTTTTTCTGTCTTTATATTAACTGTTTTGACAGTTTAAAATATCTTCTTTTGTGTAATAACTGTTTATTTTCCTTTTGAGACATAAAGTAAGCCACATGTGGCAGTTAGATTTATTAAGGGAATAACTGCTTTTGTTGATGTATTCGAGGCTTTTTTAGGCCTATCTTGCCTTAATTTAATCATTAAAAGTGTGTCTAGGCCTGATCTGTTTAGCCTTGGTTTGCCTTTTTAATTGATCATCATTGTTCCTTTCCCTTTATTCACTGCCTTAGACCTTTGTTTATTTGTCTTTATCCTTTAACCTTCAGCCTTTATAATCATCCTTTGCTGACCCTTTAATTCTTCTCGGACTCCTTTTAAAACTTCTGTTCCTCTGTCTTTTAATTAATCTTCTTTGATCTACCAATTTAAACCTTTAAACCTTCTGTCTTCTAACTTCGTTTTCTTCTTTTATTGTGTGCAGGGTTTCCTTTGGTGCGCCGAAGGGTTTTGTGTTTCAACCAGTGGTTATGAAAACACTGATTAAAACCTTTAAAATCTGACCTTGTTCTATTTCTTTCTGAATTTGTTTAAGCTTCGAGGGTTGTCACCCTCGTCCCTGTGTATTTTGCCTTCATAAAACCTGCAAACAAACAATCAAACCATTATAATAATCCTGTGTATTTGGATAAACTGCATTGGAGGCGTTTGGGAGCAGTTTCAGAGGAACGAGATATGCATGGGAGGAGGGATTTCATAGGAAAAAATAGGGAAAAAAATGAAAATTTGATTTTGGCGTGTGAAATGGGAAAGTGGTTTTCTGGGAAAATAGGCGGTTTTCGCATTGAAGTTGGGTGGTAAGTGGTTTTGCATCCGGGGAACGCGATATGCATCGGAAGATGACACGTATCCCCCGCAAAACCACTAGTTTCGTGTTGATAACGCGTGATTTATTTCTCAGAGAAATGGGCGCGAAAGAGCCCGTGGACCGTTGGATCTAGGGCTGCAGATCTAACGACGGAGAGGGCACACAATGGGGGAAGGTTCGTGGTGGCGAGATGGTGGAAGATAGCTGTCAGACAAAGATTAGATGATATTTTGTGTAGTGGGTGGTGGGACCATAAGGGGTGATGCCAGCTATTTTATCGTGTAGTGTGGGTTGGGAGATTGGCGGGGTTAAACATGGGCCATTGGATCTAGGTCTAAAGCCTTTGATCTATGGTCAAGAATGGACCAAGAAAAGGCAAGGCAGGGTGAGGGAGGTTTAATGAGTTGGGAGCATGGTGGTCGTTGGATCATGGTGATCTACGGCCAGGATTGCTTCGAGATTTGACCAGTATGGCAGGGGGAAAACAAAGGAAAGCGGATTTTTGTAAGGGGCATGGGGGTAGCAAATGGTAAGGGAAGGGGCTAGAAGGAAAGGAGTGGGAAAGGTCTGGTGGAGGAGTAGCGAACCGGGAGCAGAGAGATAAGGGGCTAGCAGACTTTAGCTCACGGTCGGGCCCTCGGGTCATGTTCATATGCAGAAGAAGGGTGGAGGGTTAAGTCGAAAGGGGCTTAAAAAGGTCCAATTTTATAAAAAGGCAGACAGAGGCTAAAAATAAAGGTTTTTTGGCTTTTTAAAGTTCCGACTGGCTTTAAAAAGAGGGTTTTCGGGCTTTGGCCATATGAGCAAAGGGGCGAAGGATCTAAGCCCTTAAGGGCATAGGGCCTATTTATAAAATGGGTCGAAAATAGGCTTAAAAGAGGGGTTTTAGGCCTTTTTCAAGGTTTCCGATAAGTAAAGAGGGGTGTTTTAAACCATAAAAAGGGATTTTTTTACAGGTTTAAAGGGTTTTTAATGATTTTAAAAGGGTTTTTTAGGGAAAATGGAGGCTAATGAAGAGGGAAAAAAAAAAATTTAGCAGGGAAAAAATGGCTGTTTGGATAAGTGAAAATGAGTGAAAATTGGAGATATAGCCTAAAATAAGCTTCTTTTTGAGAGAGAAGGGTGATATTTTTGGGAGGCATAGATGAAGATTTTTGGTAAACTGATAGACTTAGGATAATGAAGGCTGTGAGATTTATAGAACTCACAATTTCTCTGCAAATTTTTTTTCTATAAATCTGAGTTTTTCAAATTTAGTCATCTCTGGATAAAGTCAAAATTATGGATGACTAACAGTGGCTCCACTTGGGGAGGACAACTGTCTTTTTAGGTGTCCAGAACCTCAGAAAATAATCTTTGAGTTTGAGTAGATCAGGGCCTTATCCATTGGGAAAATTTCTTTTTTTCTTACTAATCTTTCTCTGAAAAAGGTAATTTTATCAATCTGCAACATGTAATATCTTTTAAAACAACATCTCTACCTACCCAATCTTACTTGTCCTAGCATTTGTTTTCTCCTTCCTTTGAGTGCATTTGAACTAGAAAAATCTTTCAATTTTTATTTTTGAAAATAGAAATAAACTATCTAATCCTATCCTTATTTCTTCCAAGAGTCCAGATTAAACTGTTGAACTCTTTATTTTTCTACCTAATCTACTATCTGTCAAGATTAAGCTGTTTGAAAGATTTTATTCTCTATTTCTAAGACAAGAAATTTAAACACAACCAAATCAAGATTAGACTGTCTGATTTGCTATGGTGTCTATGGTTGTATGTACAAGCTGCACATAGACTTTATTTGCAGAAAATTTAAAACAAAATTATGAAGGCTTAAGATCTAAAAATTATAAACATCCTTCTATTCCTTTCCCAGCTCTGGTTTTGATCTATTTAGAGCTATCTTTTTCCTTTTCTTGGTTCAAATTTTGAGCTTGTTAGAACCATTTCCTTTCTATCCTAATCTATTCTACTGATAAGCCAAGTCTGAAAAAATCTTATCAATCTGTGCTCCTACTAACTTATCAACATAAATTTAAAGTATGTTCAGCCACGATGAGGCTAGATGACTGAACAATATATCATTTTTTAATCAACAGTGCACTTAGATTTGCTCACTTTCAGAAATTTTTCTTTTTTGGGTATGGGGCTGTACCTTGTTTTTGAATCTGACATCTTTTTCCTTTTTCTATTGTTTTTGTGTTTTTCTTTTTCAAATTTAAAGAGCAATTTTATGTACAATGAAAAAGTTTTGAAACTAAGTTTCTTGGCAGAAATAGTGCTTGAGCATCCTGCCATTGACAGGACCTCCAAATATGTCCTTTCCATTTAGCTCTTGCAAAAACAATGCATTATGACCCCTGATAGAATGGATAATGTAGGGACCTTTCCATAGATTCTCAAATTTGCCATGTTTTCCCTTTTCTTCCTTTCTAGAATCCCACTTTAGAACTACATTTCCAACTTGGAAATCATTTTATTTAGTCCCCTTGTAAAATAACTTCTTGATGCTTTCTTGGACTATTTGTGTTCTGTTATATACTTCCTCTTTGGACTGTTGTAAATGAATGGTCTGATTTATCTTTCTCTGCATATCATTTTCCTTAGATTGTACTTCTTGGAGGAGTTTCATGAGTGGAACTCCTAGAGAGGTTGGGAAGATTGCATCCATGCCATAAACCAGATAATAGGGTGACATATTTATTGAATTTTTGGTGGTTAATCTATCAACCCATAAAGCATAGATAAGCTTACTATGCCATGATTTCTGATTCTGCTCCAACAATTTTTTGATAATATTGACTAGGATTTTGTTGGAGAATTCAGCTAATCCATTCCCTTGGGGATAGTAGGAAGTGGAATGACCCAAGTTAATATGATACTTATGGCATAAGTCAATCATTTTCTTAGATTTGAAGGTAGCAGCATTATCTGTGATAATTTTTTTAGGACAACCAAATCTGGATAGTATATTGGTTTCAAGGAACTTGATAATGACAGATTTAGTAGCATTCCTAGAAGGTATGGCTTTTATCCATTTGGTAAAATAATCAGTGGCAGTGAAGATCCACTTATGTTGGGCTGAAGAAGATGGGTGGATTTCCCCAATGAAGTCAAAACCCCATTGTTGAAAGGGAGCCTCAACATTGATGGGATGTAAAGGTAAGGGAAGGAGTTTTATTTTCCATAAAAAATATGACACTTATGGCAAGACATGACAAGTTTCTGAGTGTCTGGGAAGAGGGTGGGCCAATAGTAACCATATCTGAGGATTTTATTTGCTGTGGTCTTCCAGTAGAGATGTCATCCACATTCTCCCTCATGCAGCTCATGCATGATTTTTCCTGCATCAATCTCAAGCAAACATTTAAGCAATATTCCAACAACATTCTTCCAATATAAAACCCCATCTAATATGAAATAATTTAAAGCCTTTTTCTTCAAAAATATAGCTTTAGTTTTAGATAGAGAAGGGGGGGTATTTAGATAAAGCAACACAGATATGATATCATCATACCAAGGTGAATTCACAAAATTTTCCTCAATAAATGGAGCTGTGAATTCTTCTATTTCTTCTAAGACATCAACCATATTCATATCTAGTGCTTGGAAGTTTGACTCAGCCATGAGTTTTACTAATCCCTGCCCCTTGATTAGTTTGGTGGGCCTGATTTCTAAGTCATATTATAAAATGACAGCAATCAATTTTCCCCTTTTACCATAAGGGTCTTGACTTAGAATATCCTTGACAACTGTGTGTGGGACAAAAGAAATGATATGAGAATGCAAAATATAAACTCTAAAATATTTCAATGCTTGCACTAAGGCTAAAGCTTGTTTTTCCATGATGTTATACTTGAGTAGAGCATCTCTTAAGGCCCTACTAAAAAGGGATATTGGTTGTTTTTGCCCCATAGTGTTCTTTTGCAGTAAAACTGCAGCTATTGTATGTTCAGATGCAAAAGAAAAGATGTAGAAATCTTTGGTGAAATCAGGACTAATAAGAACAGGTGTTTGGGTTAGAGCTTGTTTTAATAATTCAAATGATTGTTTAGCTTGTGTTTTCCATTTAACACCTACCTCTTTCTTTAGCATATTTGTGATATTTCTTAATAGCTCAGCAAGGTTGGGGATGAATCTCCTTAGAAAATTTATCTTCCCAATGAAAGATGTAATTCTTTGAGGTTTCTAGGATGGCTGATTTTCAATATGCCATCAATCCTTTTAAGGTCTACTTTGATTCCCTCTTTAGAAATTATGTGGCCAAGAAGCTTTCCTTCTTGAAGACCAAAGAGTGTCTTTTTGGGATTCAAAGATAAGCCATATTTCCTACATTTCTCAAAAACTTTTCTTAAATGGATCAAGTGTTCTTCATCAATTTTAGAGAAAACAGTAATTTCATCAAGGTAAATGATTATAAAATAGCCTATGTCTTCTAAGAGGGCTATATCCATGGCCCTTTGGAAGGTGGCCCCTACATTCATTAAACCAAATGGAATTTTGACATACATTAATGTACCCCAAGGTGTAGTAAAAGTAGTTTTATGTTGATCACTTGGGAGTACTAACACTTGATTGTAACCTAAGAATCCATCCAACAGTGAAATTCTTTTAGATCCAACCACCCTTTGAAGTATATGATCCATTTTTGAAAATGGGTAGTTATCTTTTAGGGAGGCTCTATTCAGATTTCTGAAGTCAATGCAAAGCTTGATTTCCCCAGTCTTTTTCCTAACAGATACTAGGTTGGAAACCCATTCTGAATATCTGAGGGGAACTATGATCCCAGCATCATACATTTTCTTGATTTCTTTCTCAAATAGAGGCAATAAAATAGGGTTTATCCTTCTGAGTTTTTGTTTGAAAATTTTCTAATTTTCCTTAAGAGTAATTTTGTGTTGAATGATGTTGGTATCATATGATTTCAGATCCTTATAACCCCAAGCAAACACATCTCTAAATTATTTGAAAATTTCTATGTATTGTTGTTTGATATGAGTTAGGAGAGTGCTGGATAGCTTGATCATTTTGGGTTCTACTAGGCTGCCTATGTTATGTTCCTCTATGTTTGTTTCTATAGGCTCCATTATTGGTTCTTTGGCTACATCATTGAAGTCAAACTGATGTTCTAATGGTGCAAGACCTCTTGGAATTGTATCATTTTTACATTGTAAAATTTCCAGGTCTTTTTGATCTGTATTGTCAACTATTTCTGCTTTAAAAGGATGTTCAAAATGGTTTATATCAGCAGAAAATGACAGCTATGTTTCAGGGATTTGTTCTTCATTTAAACAGTTTTCTTCATGGCTTGAAGTAGATGTTGATATGGCAAAGTCATTCTTTGATTGTAGAAAATCATCTATGTGTTTGCCTCCTTCAAACACTTGCCAATAATCTTCATTGTCAGGTATTGTAGGCCTTCTTTTCACGTTTATATCAATTTGTTCATTTGTCCGTGGTATTTGGAAATTACTAGCAGCAAAGGTAAGTTCATTTTCGAGATGATTTTGAGCTCTTGGGATGAAAATGAGTTCATGTTTTTCAAAGGTTTTTAGGATATCAAGGGCAGTATTTCTATATTCTCTGAGTTTTGGGTTTTTGGTTGAATACTCCCCTTTAATCCGTCTGAAAATTAGCTCAGAATCCCCTTGGACTGATATTCTTTTAGCTCCTAAATCTTTGAGTAAGTGTAGGCAAATAAGGAGGGCTTCATATTCAACAATGTTATTTGTGCATGGAAAATCCAATTTATAGGAAAACCCTTTGTTTGTGTTTTGTATCCATACACCAGCCCCTGCACTTAATTTGCGACAAGAGCCATCAAAGTTTATTTGCCAAGGTATTTCAATCTCATTTTATTTTTCTTTCTGATGTTCAAGGCTGCTCAAGTTTGAACTGTTCTTTTCTTGAGTTGATGGCAGATTTGACTATTCTGGGAGACTAAATTCTTCTTTGTTTCCTTTTTCTTATTTACTGATTTCATCTTCATTAAATAAGATAAAGGAATCTAAGTTTGAATGGATGGAATACATAGGAGTGTTGTTTGGCCTATCTATGTTGCTCACCATGTATTTCCTATGAGACTATTTGTATAATCTTCTGGTTTGGCTAAACACTAGGATGGTGGCATATGACATGTCCATTTGAAGGCTCCCTTGAAGTTTGGCTCCCCATAATCTTGATAAAAGCATGCCATACTTTGGGGGAATGTCAGCCACTACTATGTCCATTACTAGACTCTTAGTAGGAATTTGTGCTAAGTTGACACACAAATATTTGATTAGGCCTAAGCATTTGACCCTGCTTGAATCAAAGGAATTTGGCCCTACTTGAATCAAAGGAATACAGGTCTTTGTATGGTTTAGTAATTTCTAAGCCTAGGATTTCCATTACTAATTTGGGCATAAGATTGTGTGAAGCACTTGAGTCTAGCATGGCATTGTGAAATATTTTATCATGTATATTCAGGCTGACATAGAAGGGAGGGACAACCCCTTCTTGGTATTTTCCTTCAAATTCAAGACCAAACAATAATTCCGGCTTATCATCTGTCAAGTTTAAAGTATCAGTGTCATTGCCTATATTCAAAGCTCTCGAAACTTGATTTTTATATACATCCTGAGTTACTAGTTCAACTAAGGGTATGGTGATTTTGATCTTGGCAATTTCCCCTTCAAGGCTGAAAGGAACTATTGTTCTTGACATATTTACATCTGTTTTGTCATTTAGAACTCTTTCAGCAATTCTGATTTTCTGAACTTTATTTGGACTGCTATTTGGGACAGATTTGTTAGGGCCACTAGTAGAAGTACTAGGGCAGCTTTGTTCAACACTTTGCTAGCTGTGTTTGTCTTTATTTAGATCAGCTTTCTTGGCCACAATGTTGGTGTTACATGCTATCTTTTTAGGACGATTTTCTAAAGTTTTCTTAACAGCAGTACTAGTGTTCTTGTCATTAGAAATCTCTAGGCTCCCTTTGCTTCTAAGATTATATTGTTTGTGTACCTCCATGATTGCATTTTCAAACCCCAGTCTGTAATCTTCGGAATCTTCATTGTTGTTTTCTATTTGTTCTGAGGAGAAGAATCCTTGTTCTTCTTCAGTGAGAAAGACATCTGTCTCACTGTCATATCCTATCAAGTTTACATGATTTTCTTCCAACCTTTCAACTTCCCTTTCTTCTTCTTGATCAACATAGTTTTATTGAAAGGGAGGCCTAATCTATTGGTCATTGTCTCTTTGCCTATCTTGATTAGGGTCTCTTCTGAGATTTTGGTTTCTATTTCTGTTTTGGGGGTTGTTTTGGTTTTCTCTAGGAGGCACTCTATCATTTAGATTTATCTTTTCAAGCATCCTCTCCATTAATTTCACTAAGTTATCAATTTTAGTATCTGATGACGAGGTTGATGCTATTGTATCCTCCCTGTATGTAACTATTTTCTCTGCTTTTAGCTTAGCTCTTTTCTCAATCAGATTTTCT
This sequence comes from Pinus albicaulis, assembly GCA_034641835.2. Lineage (NCBI taxonomy): Eukaryota > Viridiplantae > Streptophyta > Pinopsida > Pinales > Pinaceae > Pinus > Pinus albicaulis. Next base: position 237,769,616 of record CM076583.1, on the reverse strand, counting down.
TCTACACCTAAGGCTCTCCTCTGCATATCTTCTAAAGTTAAGGGATCCCTTTCTCTTACCTGGTATGCCGTTTCAGGATCAAAACCCTCAGGGAACTTGGCTAAGGCTAGGCCTAACAGAGGTTTCATGTCTGGGGGAAGTGCATTATAAACACTATTGAATCTAGTGCAATAACCTTGGACACTTTCCCCAATGTTTCTTTTGAGATTGGTATATTCTGAAAGGATTTGGAGAGGGTTCTTCCTAAGTTCCCATTTGTTTATGAATGTTTGATATAAAGAAGGGAGATCATTAATGGTGTGAGGAGTTAAGCCTTTAAACCATTTTTTGGCTTCTCCTCCTAAAATTTGAGCAAAAATTCTCATCCTAATGGTTTCTTCTTCTATTTCCATGTAATCAAAAGCATCATTCATCTTATCTACATGCCATTGGGCAGTAGTAGGTTAATTTCCAGTGAAATGGGGAATTTTTGATTGATATTCATTGGGTAAGGGAACCAAGGTAGTGGTAACACAAGTGGGGCATACCATGCTGCCATGATAGGAAATAATGGGGGATTTACAAGAGGGAAAGTGGGCTAAAATGGGGTATTTTGAACAGTGGATGTGTGGATAGGAGTAGAAGAAACACTTGGGCCATCAAACTTTTGATGAGCAGATTTGTTCTGGAAGGAGCTGAAATGATGGAGAAGCTGAGAGTCAGGTGGAGTAGAAGGTGAAGCTTCTTTGCTAAAGCTCTGTTGCAAATCTGTGGTTTAAAAATCAGCTTGGTTTAAATCACTTTGATATTTATTCCTGAATAGGTTCTTTGTGTGAGGTAAGTCAAAGTGAGGATATTTTAAGACTATGAGATCTTCAGGAACAGATCTTATTCTTGGGATGGTGCTATCAGTAGTTGGTTTTCCAGATTTAGAAGTTTGCCACAAAATCCTTTTTGGATTATCAACTATGGTGGGAGGATTAGGATCTGGATGGGATCTAGTATTGACCCTATGTGAAGCCAAATTTCAGTTTCCAAAATTTAGAGAGGTTTTTCAGGACTATTTTTCAAGATTTTTTCTATCACAATGATTTCTATGATAGGGGACTAGGTTCCTAAACTTCCTCAAGGCTGGTTAACATATTTTCAAGGAAATCTGGAGTACTAGAAAGGTAATAGGCCTACTGGGGCTAGTGGAGTCGCCAGGTGAAATTTTTTAGCTTTTCTAAAGGTAAAATGTTTTGTGGTCCACCACCAATGGTTTATTTGAAAACCAATCTGAAATGTTTTGGGTTTTTATGAGTTTTTATATGGTTCTATGGTTGTGAGAGTGTCTTATACCTGATTCAACACTTAGCTAAAGTGATGAAACAAACAAATTCTACTCTATGGCTTATCAGCTGATTTCTTCAAGGTTTGATAAGGGTCTCTTAGAATCCTAAGGGTTACTTAGATTGCCACTGATTCAGACAGATCCTATCATGATTACCATTATGCTAGTAGTGCTTGAAGAAGCTATAGTTCACTTGAATGAATACTGAGTGTCTTGTTTTAGGGACTTTTACTAAAAAATGTCCCACCGTGATCAACAAAATGTTGGGATCCTGTGATTTAGCAGATTGGCATACTAAATGAAAAGGCAACATATAAAACAGTCTTTAGAGCTCTAGGATCTATCCCTCCTAGTCTCAGAGAGGGATCTCTCAATTTTTTGTAAATATATGACTTGTTTACTTGTAAAAGGTTGATTTTAGGCTAGTTATTAAGCATGAGTTTGTTTGATTGTTTGATGAGACATGATGATCTAGGTAGCATAGATAGAAAAGGGAAATATCTAAGTCATTGGGCAATGGAGTCAAGTAGAAGTTTGTAACAAGTTTGTAGATGAATTAGGGGTATCAAAGGGCAAATATAACTTGGCTATTGGATCTACAAAGTCTTTCAGGTGAAATGAAATGAACATGATTAAGGGTTTAGAATGAAATGTAGAACTAAGGGAAATTAAGAATCCTTAATTATATGTACTTCTCAACAAAGGGACTTGAAACATCATTTGAACATGAAGAAGTATTTTATAGACAGGGCTAACCATGAATTCTACAAATCACACTTCAACAAATAACAATTTCAAGACAAACTTTCAAAATGAAATCTAGGAGTCGAGGAACGCTCTATTTCATCAAAGATTTAACTTTCAAGGACAAAAAAACATTCAAGATTCACAAATAACTGCATTCATAGAAGAGGGAACTCCTAGAAATCTTTGATTACAGTTATAAAGACCTTCAAAACAATAATTTAAGCAAGAAAAAAGGGTATGATCAAAACATACCTCTTTGACAGACTGTAAACAATGGTACTTTAAAGGGAGACTTCAAAAATAGTTTTCAAGTGGCAGCAAGTAAGCAGGGAAAACCATAAATCATTCTTGAGACCAACTATTTGAACTATTCTTGAAATAAACAATCTTAAGGGTTGAAAATCACTCAAACTACTCAATAAAACCTTTAGCAGATGAAAACATAAAGACAGTGAAGAGTAAACAGGTCTAAGGTGCTTCCAGGAGACATTTCTTACCCTAAAATTTTTACTTTATTGCAAGCAAGAAATGATGAAAAAAGAATGGAAAAAAGGAAAAACATTAACATATTAGAATAATTCACCAACAACCAAGCTCAGGGATCTAATGACAGAGCTTTCTCCATCAACAAACAGGTCAAAACATCCACAGGTTCCAAAACATCAAATTTCTTTCAATTTCAACAGAACTATGTATTACTTCAAAGAGTTATCAAATGCCCAACATATAATGAATTCGAATGCAGTATTTATGTTGCAAATGAGGAGGTGGAACCATCTAGGGTTCAAAATGTTATTAATGACATAGTAAATGCACTCCTATTCTTAAAAACCATGCAAGGCATAAGGTAGGAATGTCTCTCAACTACTTCTCTGTGTAATAAATCTGTCTTTACGTCTTGAGGATGAAATAATTGAAAATATTTACTTTGAGGCCTTTCTCTGTCTTTATATTAACTGTTCTAACAGTTTAAAATATCTTCTTTTGTGTAATAACAGTTTATTTTCCTTTTGAGACATAAATAAGCCACAGGTGGCAGTTATATTTATTAAGGGAATAACTGCTTCTGTTGATGTATTCGAGGCTTTTTTAGGCTTGTCTTGCGTTAATTTAATCATTAAAAGTGTGTCTAGGCCTGATCTGTTTAGCCTTGGTTTGCCTTTTTAATTGATCGTCGTTGTTACTTTCCATTTATTCACTGCCTTAGACCTTTGTTTATTTGTCTTTATCCTTTGACCTTCAGCCTTTATAATCATCCTTTGCTGACCCTTTAATACTTCTTGGACTCCTTTTGAAACTTCTGTTCCTCTGTATTTTAATTAATCTTCTTTGATCTACCAATTTAAACCTTTAAACCTTTTGTCTTCTAACTTTGTTTTCTTCTTTTATTTTGTGCAGGGTTTCCTTTGGTGCGCCGAAGGGTTTTGTGCTTCAACTAGTGGTTATGAAAACACTGATTAAAACCTTTGAAATCTAACCCTGTTATGTTTCTTTCTGCATTTGTTTAAGCTTCGAGGGTTTTCTCCCTCGTCCTTGTGTATTTGGCCTTCATAAAACCTGCAAACAAACAATCAAACCATTATAATAATCCTGTCTATTTGGATAAACTGCATTGGAGGAATTTGGGAGGGTTCGGGAGCAGTTGCAGAGGAACGGGATATGCATGGGAGGAGGGATTTCATAGGAAAAAATAGGAAAAAAAAACGAAAATTTGATTTTGGCGCGTGAAATGGGAAAGCGGTTTTCTGGGAAAAAAGGCGGTTTTCGCGTTGAAGTTGGGTGGTAAGTGGTTTTGCGCCGAGGGAACATGATACACGTCGAAAGTTGACATGTATCCCCCACAAAACCACTAGTTTCGCGTTGATAATGCGTGATTAATTTCTTGGAGAAATGGGCGCGAAAGAGCACATGGACTGTTGGATTTGGGGCTGCAAATCCAACGACGGAGAGGGCATGCGATGGGGGAAGGTGCGCGGTGGCGAGATGGTGGAAGACAGTTGTCAGACAGAGATTTGATGATGTTTTGCATAGTGGGTGGTGGGACCATAAGCTGTGATTTAAGCTATTTTATCGTGTAGTGCGGGTTGGGAGATCGGCGGGGTTAAACATGGGTTGTTGGATCTAGGCCTAAGGCCTTTGATCTACGGTCAAGAATGGACCGAGAAAAGGCAAGGTGGGGTGAGGGAGGTTTAATGAGTCAGGAGCATGGTGGCCATTGGATCATGGTGATCTACGGCCAAGATTTCTCCGGGATTTGACCAGTATGGCGGGGGAAAAACAAAGGAAAGCAGATTTTTGTAAGGGGCATGGGGGTAACAAATGGTAAGGGAAGGGTCTAGAAGGAAAGGAGTGGGAAAGGTCCAGTGGAGGATTAGGGGATCAGGAGTGGAGAGATAAGGGGCTAGCAGACTTTAGCTCGCTGTCGGGCTCTCAGGTCATATGCAGAAGAAGGGTGGAGGGTTAAGCCCAAAGGGGCTTAAAAAAGTCCAATTTTATAAAAAGGCGGACAAAGGCTAGAACAAAGGTTTTTTGGCTTTCTTAAGTTCCGAAAGGATTTAAAAAGAGGGTTTTCTGGATTTGGCCATATGAGCAAAGGGGCAGAGGATCTAAGCCCTCAAGGGCTTAGGGCCTATTTATAAAATGGGTCGAAAATAGGTTAAATGAGGGGTTTTAGGCCTTTTTCAAGGTTTCTGATAGATAAAGAGGGGTGTTTTAAACCATAAAAAGGGATTTTTTTACAGGTTTAAAGGGTTTTTGATGATTTTAAAAGGATTTTTTAGGGAAAAGGGAGGGTAATGAAGAGGGGAAAAGGACTTTTTAGCAGGGAAAAAATTACTGTTTGGATAAGTGAAAATGAGTGAAAATGGGCAGATATAGCCTGAAATAAGCTTCTTTCTAAGAGAGAAGGGTGATCTTGTTGGGAGGCATAGATGAAGATTTCTGGTAAACTAATAGACTTAGGATAATGAAGGCTGTGAGGTTTCTAGAACTCACAATTTCTCTGCAAATTTTGTTTCTAGAAATCTGAGAATTTCAACTTTAGTCATCTCTGGATAAAGTCAAAATTATGGATGACTAACAGAGACTAATGCTAAGTTTTTTAGCTACACATCAGATAATGTAATGTTATTTGACCTTTTGGATAATGATTTATTGCGATCACGTTTTTTCATGTATTTCTCATTTTTTGTGTAGCAGGGTCCCGCTCGAAATTTGAGTAAAACCTTAGAGAGATAAGTTGAAAATACAAGTTGAAAAAATAGTTTTATTATTTTATTATTTTTTAATATTTTTAGTTTTTTACTCCAAAAATGGTGAATCATCCCCCATGGTTGACATCATCATCTTTTTTTTTTTTAAATCGGTTACTATTTATATTCCAAAAAATTGGGGATAGAGATCCCTATTACATTCGAGTGATGGAGTAGTGAAACAAGGAGGGGTGATGTGGAAAAATTTTGTGCCTCCTTTAAGATGACTATTACTACTATGTTGCATATCTGATTCATGATAGATCCTAACAAACTGAGATAACATAAATGAAAATTTAAATGACATGATAATAGTTGAAGAAGATGGAGGAGTGAAGATTAGTTGTTGCTACTTTGACGACCATTTGAAGTGTCAGTGTTGCCTTGATTGTTTATCGGATTGGCATTGGGAACATTGTTGGAGCTTGAACTAGGAGCAGATCGCTTGCCCACTATGTAACACAGGATCTGCAGGGATTCTTCAATGTGAGCACAATGTTTATTAGCTCCCATCAGCTGTGCCTGGAGGATTTGAGATTGATGTTGAAGGAAGTCAGTGTCTACCTGTCATTTTTCCTCTGTTATCCTTAATTGTGCTCTTATCAGCTCCATATCAGCTTGCAGATCGACACAATGAAAAAAATTCTCGTTCCTCACGATTTTAGAGGGAGGAGAGGATAGAGTTACTATTGTGTGAGGAAGAGTTCGGGAAGGCAATAGGAGCATTTCTTGACCATGAATGAATACGAAATATGTGATTTTGAGAGCTGGAGATCTGAAAGTAACACTACATTGATGGATATTAGATGTTGAAGAGGAGTCAGGGTTGCTACGGGTGACAACAAACTGCAGGAGAATAGAAGAAACAGAGGAGTAGCAAGAATAGTGGAGCATGGAACAATGAAGATTCAAATGTTTAGAAAGGGAATTTTGCAACAGAACATCAACGAATAAGGGCCCAAGATGGCAAGGGAGGGGAGAGTGGATTCGAGGGGTCAATGAGCGAAGGGAAGCATCGGGATCAAAGGACACTGGGCTATGGGCTTTGCGTATCTGGTGTTTAGCAAAGAAGGTAAAAATGGAATTTAAAGAGTAGGAGGGGCTAGCAGACAGACTGGGAGATGAAGGAGGGCGATATTACCGAGGAGATAAGGTCACAAGAGTACTGCAATGGGGGGTATGGGCATGGCAGACATGCCCTGACGAGATCCTGGAGGCATAGAGTATTGGGCAGACTGAGATCACACAGAGGTGAAATTTCATGGTAAAGGAGAGAAGGAGATGCTATCTTGGGAAAGGAGTTGACCCGGGGGTCTGTAGCATGCATTGTTGGCCAATGAGTCAGCTTTTCTATTGTTGGACCTAAGAATATGGTAGAATGAGAGGTCTCCAATTTCCTTATTCAAGGTTCGACACTTTGTGATCAATCTACTAAGAGAAATGTTGGGGGTTTGAGCTGAATTTTTCATAATGCTGATGATTATTTTTGAATCACCAAAAACCATAACCCTATGAATATTAAGTCTCTTTATGATTTGGAGGACTTTCAACAAGGTGTATGCTTCTTCTCTATTATTGTAAAATCACCCTAACCCCCATTCGAAGGTAGCAACGCTACTTCCCTGCCCATCCATAATGTCACCTCCCATTCTCGTTATTCCTGGGTTTGCCTTTGAGGCACTGTCAAAGAATATCACAGGCCTTTTGATTCTGTCAAGCCACTCAATAAACTCTTTTTCTTTGAGTCTAATCTTCCACTAATCCTTGTGGGGAGATTGGATGGCAGGAATTTTTCTGTACTTCGGTGGAGTTTCAAGAGCTCTTCCAAGAAGAGTTCTTTCTTTAGCCTACAGATCATCAAGGTTGAAATGAATGTTATTTTTGGTAATAATGGTCTCAATAGTGAGGCTCCATGCCTTACTCTGCATGTTCTTAAAAGGTAGCCTTATTTCTCATAAGCCAAATGTTCCACAGTAGGAAATGAGGAATAGTGTCCCAAACCCTTTTGGCCACGTTCTTCTTCTTTTTACCCCAAGGGTAGCTCTTTTTCCAATTAGAAATAAGGTCTGAGACTGAGTTGTTTTCACCCATCTCGACATGGAAGGGGTCCATGAGGGAATTCCATCACTGTTTAGCAAAGGATAACTCAATGAAAAGGTGGAGGATTGTCTCCTTGGCCATGCGACAAAGGGGGCATCTAGATGCACCTTGGATGCCTCTTTTTTTTAAAATTTTCCCTTGTCAAGATCTTCCCTTCGATCAATGTCCAAATAAATATTTTAATCTTTGGGAGCGCTTATAATTTCCAGACTTGTTTCTAGTTTTCCCAAGGACGAGTGGGAAATTTCTCTTTGTGAAGAGTCTCATACCCTGCTTTTAGAGTGTAAGATGACCCATAAGGGTCCCATCTGAAACTGTCCTCTTTTTCTTTTGAAAGAGGAGCTGAACCATGGAGAATTATTTTCAAAGCCGCTTTGTCATTTTGAAGGTGAGAAGGCAAGTTTGGGAAGGTCCAACCGTTCCAGTTGCTGGTTCTCTCTTCCCAACTGGATAGTTTCTCTAGAGTGTTAATCCCATGCTCTCAAATATATGTTTGAATGCGCAGAGAGCTTGGGTTGTTTGAGAGAGGGGGATAGCCCATTATTTTTTCCTGCTAAATGTTTATGTTGTGACCTCCCTGCAAGACTTTGGAGATGTTGTTGCAAATGAAGGGAATGGCATTTTTGCAAAGAACCCAGATTCGAGAGCAAGGTCTGTTGGGAATGGTCTGATCTAAAAGGTTTTCCCTTGTAGTAGAAAGGTATTTTGTTTCCAACACTTTCTTCCACCAATTTTGTTGTCCAGTAATTAGGCGCCACACTATTTTACCACCAAAGGAAATGTTCAACAGTTTGGGTATGCACATAGCATGTCCACCATTTTCATAATTTTAAGTTACCTGCCTCCATTTGACCAGATTGAACTTCTTTTTCTCACTTTTTCCACCTTGCCATAAGAATTGTCTTAGAGTTTCTTCGATTTTGTATTGAATGCTAATGGAAGCCTGCAGCAATGAAAAATTATACAGAGGTAAGGCAGAGAGAAATTTTTTTAAGAGGATCATGTGCCCAACCAGATTGACACATGAGGATCCCCATTGTTGGACTTTCTTTTTCATTTTGTCGATGGTGATGCTCCATACTTCAGTTCTCAACTGTCCTATGCTGACAGGAATCCCAAGATAATTAAAATGAGTCCAATTCCACTTGTAAGGTACCCCAAATATTTGAGATATACTATGGATGGTGTTCATTGTTGCATTCCACCCATAAATGAAACTTTTATGATAGTTTATCTGCCCTCCAGAGTAGTGCATAAATTTGTGAAGTAACGTTTTGAATCTCTTGGATATAATGCTAGTGGCTCCTCCCATCAAGAGGGTATCATCAGCAAACTGAGAATGATTCATGTTTTTTATTCCATTACTAAATTTGATACCTATCATTAGTCCAACTCTGTGATTGTGATCCAAAGTCATGTTGAAATTTTCTTCCATGAGAATGAAGAGAAAGGGAGATAAGGGGCAGCCTTGTCTTAGGCCTCTAGAATATTGGATATAATTTCCAGGCCTTCCATTGACCATAGGGGAGATCCAAGGATTGTATATGAATGTATAAATGAGGGATATGAAGTTTGCTTCAAACCCCATTTTTTGAAGTATAGAGAGGAGAAAGGAGTGACTCACTCTGTCGAAGGCATTGGCTAGATCAAGTTTCAGGATAAATCCCTTCTCCGATCTCATCATACTAGAATGAATGGCTTCTTGGACCATTAGAATGGAATCAATGATTTTCTTATTTGAGATGAAACCACCTTTATTTTTAGAGATGAGATTGGGGAGGAGAGCTTTGATACGGGTGGAAAGGATTTTGGTGATGATTTTGTAAGATGAATTGAAAAGGGATATAGGCCTGAATTTGGAGAAGGTGGAGGGGTGGGTCTCTTTGGGAGTGAGAGAAAGGAATGTCGATTTTGTGAATCCCCCAATATTTTTTTTCCTTTGAACCCATAGGATCATTTTGATGAGGTATTTTTTAATGACATCCCAGAAGGCCTAATAAAAGCTAATGGTAAATCCATCCATGACGGGTGCTTTGTCAGGATGGAGAGTCCAGATTGCATTGAGAATTTCAGCCTCTTCACTGTCCTTGGTTAGGGAGGAGTTAATCTCTTCAGTAATAATTTTGGGCGTGTGAACCAAGAAATCACTATAGTCCTCCAACTCCATCATTTCATATAGAAAGCTTTTATAATGGCTACGTGCAGCTGATTTTATTGCCTCCTTCTCTATGTGCATAGTACCTTCTTCATCCGTTATGGATGTAATATTGTTTATAGACATTATGACAATGGCTTGCTTGTGGAAAAATGAGGTATTTTTATCCCCAGCCTGAAGCCAGAGGTTCCTTGATTTGAGTCTCCATTTTTCCTCTTCTTTTCTATTTGCGCTAAATAAGGTCCAATAAATCTCTTTTTCCTGATCTTGATTTTATTTATTCACCCCTTGAATATCTAGATACTTTTGGATTGCATATAGCCTTCTCTTGGTGTCTTGTTTGATTATGTCCGGTTCTCTATAGTGATATTTTGGCCATCTTTCAGAGAAGTGCGCACAAGATTCAATTTAGTCTCCCATATGTTCATTGGAGAACCCTCGACATGTTGCTACCAATTTCTTTCCACTATATTTCTAGCTTTAGGGATGTTACTCCAAACTAGGTTGTAGTGAAAAGGAAGAGGCCCAAGGGAGGACTGATCACCAAAAATAAGGGTGATAGGATAATGGTCTGAGGCTGAGCATGGCGGAATGGTGGAGGTTGCAAGAGAGAAATAGGAGATGACGGGAACAACAACTAGAAAATGATCAAGCATTTCCATAATGTTTCCAGACCCAATTCTTCGATTGCTCCATGTGAAACTTCAATTTTTAGGAATAATATCCACCAAGTCGTGTTCTTGTATGAAGGATCACGATTGAAAGTACCCCTCTTTTTTCATTAGCATGCAGAACCAAATTCAGATCCCCACCAATGATGACATTGATATTGTCCTCACTTTCAATGTTAGTTTTTAAAGTGTTCCAAAAAAATTCTTTGTCTCTGTAATGATTTGGACCATAAATGTTGTACATTGTTATCGCAACATCCTCTTGCATGTTTTGTAATTTGACTTTAATCCAGTCATGAGACTTTAAAATTGTCAGATTCTTCCATGTATTTTGATTCCAAATAGTGGCATTTCCTCTCGAAGCACCTCTGGATTCCACCATGGTGCCTGTATAATTTCTAATTTTTTTTATGATATTAACCATGTCTTTTTCTCCTTGCTTGGTTTCTTAGAGGAGAAATATGTCAGTCTTTTCTTGTTTGAAAAGATCTCTTAGGGAATTGTTTTTAGAGGGGTGCCCTAATCCCCTACAGTTCCAATTAAATGCTTTCATTATTTTCAGGAATGTAGGTTGAGACCCTATCTTCCCTCCTGCTTCATGCTGATTGAGATCTTTGCTACTAAGCCCTCTAATGAAGGTTTCTATTGGGTGCTGCGTTCTGAGAGAAATGTTGTTAGGTCCTTATATTACTAGTATAGTCCCTTCTTGTTATTAGTTGAACCCCCTTATTGTTATTGTTGTACCCTTGTAACCCCCATATTGTTATTATTGTGCCCTTACATTATTATTGTTAGGTCGGTTAGGATTACATTGTGGCCCCATGGACTCCTATATATAGAAAGGAGGTTTTGTCATTTGTAGAATCCAAAAATTGTTCATTTATGTAATTTATTGGAGTTTTCCCCGTTGAAGTAGCTACTTTCTAAGGAATTGATCTCTCTTTTCTTCTATTTTTGGAGCTGGTTTCATAACATTTGGTATCAAAGCTTTGGATTCTATGGTTTTTCTGCTCCAAACAAGTCATCATGGAATTTTCGCTATAAATTTTTTTATAAGAAGGTTTAGGAGATGAAATTTTTATAGAGTGAAGCTGAAATAATGAGGAACGACGTGGAAAAATTTCAGATCTTGGTTTTCAATATTTTTAGAGATACGATCTATGCAAGTTAGGGATTTTTGCAGGTTCCTGAATTTAACCTAAATAGGTCATCGTGGAATTTTCATTATAACATTTTTTCTACGAGGGTTCATAAGCTGAAATTTTCACAGAGCGAAGTAAAAATCCTGAGGAGCACCATGGAAACATTTCAGAGCTTGATTCACAATATTTTCAGAGATATGGTTTGTGGAAAATAGGGATTTTTCAGGCTCCTGAATTTCATCTCAAAGAGGTGACCATGGGAAAATCGTCATTACTCTCTCTGAGCATTAGATTGGAATTCTGTAAAATGTGGCTGCAATTACACTGATGGTAGTTTTTTTTGTATAAATTTCAGAGCTGAAGGAGGAAACAGTGACACGTGGCAAGTCGTACAGGTTCGCTCTATGGAACTAGTCCATAATTAGGTCATTGTAGGAGATTGGGCATAACTTTTTCTTCAAGAATCCAAATCAGGTCAGACCTATGGCATTCAAAAGAAGATGTAGAGGGCTACTTTAGGGCCTAATTTTAGATATTGAAGATCTGAAATCACAGAGATAATTTAGTTTCAATATCGAGCTCCTCAAAATCAAGAAAAAGGTGTGTATTTTTTCAAATTGCATAAGTCTTGTTTGAAATATCAGTTTTAAGTGATTCCAAAGGCCTATTGAGCATATATATCAGTATTGGGTTCTAAAATGCCTCCTAAAAATAATTCAACACCCATCAAGCACTCAGAATACTCTACTATGATTCATGAAGATGAAGAATTGCAACATGATCTATCAAAATTACAAGAGCAAGTGCACCAAATTTCGCTCTCGCAAAGAGAAACAAAAAATGAAATGGATGTTTTAAAGAAAAGTGTGGAAACTAAGATGGATGGTTTGAATAAAGGAGGTGGAAGCTACGATGGATGGTTTGAGTAAAGGAGGTGGAAGCTACGATGGATGGTTTGAATAATGGTATGGAAGAAAAAATGGAAGGTTTGAAGGAAAACATGGAAGGTTTGAAGGAAGGTTTGTCAAAGTTGATACAAGAAATGATTCCTCATGGCAAAAGATAGTAGAGGAAACTCATGATGAGAATAAAGTAAATGTTAATCATGATTACATAAAATCTAATGTTGGATTAAAGAATTACCATATTCCAAATATGGATATGAGGAAGTTTGATGGCAATGATCCCCTAACATGGATACTACAAATGGAGCAATATTTTGATCTCAATAATGTGCAAAACACACAAAAGGTATGCATTGCAACTTTACATTTAGAACAAAATACATTTGTATGGTATCGATGGCTTTGCTCCCGTAAAAAATTGTCACTTGGTCAATTTTTACGGAGGAAATGATAGCACATTATGAGGATACAAAGAGCAACACCTTCTTTAGCCAATTGATAAATCTCAAGCAAAAGGGTTCAGTGGTGGAGCACATTGAGGACTTCCAAAAATTGAATATAAGGGTAACTGATATTCCAGAGGAACACAGGATTGATGTCTTCATAGGGACTTTAAAGGATAACATCCAACATGAAGTTCACATTTGGGAACCTGATTCATTGGAGAAGGCATTCAGGTTGGCAAGAAAAATTGAATGTAAAATTATGGCGACAAGGAAGCCTACCACTCACATCTATAAAGATGGAAGTGTTGCTACTCCCAGACTTCCACAACCTACAAGGTTGACACCACAACAATTGGAAGAAAAAAGAGCAAAAGGGCTTTGCTACAGTTGTGATAGCAAATACACTAAAGGTCATAAGTATGCTGAGAAGAAATTATTTTACATAGATTTTGAAGAGGAAGAAGAAAATGAACAAGAAGAGGATATACACCAGGAACCAACCCTAGAAGAGAAAGAAACGAGTCTGACCATATCATGTAATGCATTGGCAGAATTACCACTCCTCAAACTCTCAAGATAGAAGGACATATCAATAAGAAAAAGGTAATAGTGTTGATTGATTCAGGAAGTACCCATAATTTTATTCATTGTAAGGTAGCCAAGGAATTGAATTGTTTCCTATATCCAACACTAGAATGTCAAGTGATGGTTGCAAATGGAGGAACTATAAATTGCTTTGGAAAATGCCATAATATCAAGCTAGCCAATGGGGAATATGTATTGAATAGTCCAATGATTTCCATCCCAATGGGGGGTGTTGATGTTGTACTAGGAGTACAATGGTTACAATATTTTGGGATGATAGATTTCAATTTTCAAGAACTTCTCTTGAATTTTTTTTCGGAAGGAAAGGAAATCAAATTACGGGGTATCACAGGGAAGCCAGGAAAGATAATAAGCTCTAATGTCATGAAAAATCTTCTGAAGAAAGAACAAAGAGGTGTAATTTCACAATTATGCTCACTAGAAGTTCCAAAATCAAAACCATCTATTTCTCCAGATCTCCAAAAAGTCTTGGACAATAATTCCAAGGTGTTTGATACTCCAAAAGAACTCCCATCTATTCGTGATCATGATCATGCTATTCATTTGATTCCAGGAAGTGTTCCTCCAAACATCTAGCCTTACAGATTTCCTTATGTCCAAAAGAGTGAAATTGAACGTATGATTGCAGAAATGTTAGAGGTTGGTATAATTCAACCTATTCAAAGTTATTTCTTTGCTCCAGTAGTATTGGTGCACAAGAAGGATGGATCATGGCGCATGTGTCCGGATTATAGGGAGCTCAATAAGCTCACTATTAAAGATAAATTTCCCATTCCTGTGATTGATGAATTATTGGATGAATTACATGGAGAAATTTATTTTACTAAGTTGGATCTTCGTTCAGGATATCATCAAATTAGAATGAAGACTGAAGATATTCCAAAAACAACATTTCGAACTCATGAGGGTCATTATGAATTTTTGGTCATGCCTTTCGGCCTTACCAATGTACCTTCTACATTTCAAGGGTTGATAAATTCCATTTTCAAACCCTTCCTTAGAAAATTTGTGCTAGTATTTTTTGATGATATACTAATCTACAGCAGGTCTTGGAAGGATCATGTTGAACATGTTGACAGGGTGCTCAAACTATTGCAGGAGGAACAATTATATGCAAAAAAATCCAAATGTTTCTTTGGAGTACAAGAGGTGGAATATCTGGATCATATTGTATCTCACGGGGGTGTTAAAGTAGACCCTAACAAAATTAAATCCATTAAGGAATGGAAAGTTCCCACAACCATAAAGCAGTTGCGAGGATTTCTCGGGTTAACAGGGTATTATCGCAAGTTTGTTAAGAATTATGGGAGAATAGCAGCACCTCTAACAACATTATTGTAGAAAGATGCATTTTCATGGACTCCTGAAGCAACTAAGGCCTTTGAACATCTTAAAGAGGCAATGTGCCTAGCACCGGTCTTAGCTACGCCAGACTTCACAAAAACCTTTATTGTGGAATGTGATGCCTCAGGAAATGGAATTGGTGCCGTTTTAATGCAGGAAGGAAGACCCATTGCTTTTGAAAGTCGTCCAATCAAAGGAAAGTATTTACAGAAACCTATTTATGAGAAGGAAATGTTAGCAATACTGCATGCACTAAAGAAATGGAGAACTTACCTAATGGGAAGACACTTCAAGGTAAAAATTGATCATGATAGTCTTAAACACTTTTGGAACAAAGACTATCTTCAAAAGAGCAACAAAAATGGGTCACAAAGATGTTGGGTTATGACTTTGAAATAATATACAAAAAAGGGAAGCTAAATGTTGTTGCAGATGCACTCTCAAGAAAGAATGAAGAGGTGGAAGCATTTCTTTGTACCATTTCTATTATCCAACCAGATTGGATAACTGAAGCAAGAGATGAATGGAAGAAGGATGAAGAAGTGTGGACACTCATTCAAAAGTTACAGCAAGATCCTAGCACATCTGATACATTTAGTTGGAAAAATGATTCCTTATGGTACAAAGATCACTTATATCTTTGTAAGAATTCCCAACTAAAACAAAATATTCTTTTGGAATTGCACACTTCTCCTTTAGGAGGACACTCAGGATTTTTAAAAACTTACCACAAGGTGAAGAAATATTTTTTTTGGGATGGCCTTAAATCTGATATTCAAAAGTTTGTTGCGGAATGTTTGGTTTTCCAGCAGAATAAAGTGGAAACAATTAAGACCCCAGGACTTCTACAACCTTTATCCATTCCAAGTCAACGTTGGGAGGAGATTTCAATGGATTTTATCACAGGTTTACCTAAGTCCGAAGGAAAGAGTGTGATCATGGTGGTAGTTGATAGACTTACCAAGTATGCACACTTTTGTGCATTATCTCATCCATTTAAAGCAAGTACAGTTGCTACTACATTTATGGACACAATTCAAAAGCTACATGGAAACCCAAGGGTTATTGTGAGTGACAGAGATCCCATTTTTACTGGAAATTTTTGGACGGAGTTATTTTCTTGTTTGGGTACTCAATTAGCTCATAGCTCATCTTAGCATCCTCAATCCGATGGTCAAACTGAGATAGTAAATAAATGTTTGGAAGGATATCTTCATTGTTTTGTATCTGATAAACAAACACAATGGGTCAAGTGGTTACCTCTCGCTGAATAGTGGTATAACACTTCCTTCCATACTGTAGCAAAAATGACCCCATTTATGGCACTTTATGGATATCATCCACCGTCCATCACATATTCTTTAAGGGAAAATTCTAGGGTTCAAGCAGTGGAGGATCACATCGAGCATCAACAAGAAGTTCTCCAACTCTTAAAGGATAACATAAATTTGACACAAAATCGAATGAAACAATAGGCATATCAACATCACAGTGAGAGAAGTTTTGATGTGGGAGACTGGGTATTTTTACGGCTACAACCGTACAAACAAATGTCCCTCAAACAAGCTAAGACGTATAACAAATTATCAGCAAAGTACTATGGTCCTTACAAGGTGTTGCAAAAGATTAGTACTATGGCATACAAATTGGAGCTTCCTTCTTCTTCGCAAGTGCATCCAGTTTTCCATGTTTCATGCTTAAAAAAGGTTATAGGGGACAAACTTCCAGTTCAAACAATATTTCTAAAACTTGACGAGGAAGGAAAAACCATATTGGAACCTAAAGCAGTCACAGAAACAAGAACTCGATAGCTACGAAATCGATCAATTTCAGAGTATCTCATCATATGGAAGAACTTACCCAATGAAGATTCTACATGGGAGGATGATAATTATATAAAAAAGCACCTGGATCTACTCAAGCGTTGAGGACAACACTTTTTTTGAAGGAGAGGAGCATGTTACGTCCTTATATTACTAGTATAGTCCCTTATTGTTGTTAGTGTAACCCCCTTATTGTTATTGTTGTACCCCTGTAACCCCCATATTGTTATTATTGTGCCCTTACATTATTATTGTTATGTTGGCTAGGATTACATTGTGGCCCCATGGAATCCTATATATAGAAAGGAGGTTTTTTCATTTGTAGCATCCAAGAATTGTTCATTCATGTAATGTATTGGAGGTTTCCCCCTCGAAGTGGATGATTTCTAAGGCATTGATCTCTCTTTTCTTCTATTTTTGGAGCTTTTTTCATAACAAATGTCTTTATGAGCTACTTCATCGTGATGATGTTTGGATGATTATCTTCCAAGACCTGTTTTTTTAAGGTTTCCAAAACTGAACCCAGCTCCATTGCTGCGTTTCTGTTGACAATTGGAGTTGATGATGGTTGAGCTGAGGAGGAAGGAGGACATGACTTGGAGGGGGAGTGCTAAAGAAGGGTTTCGAGAGTGAGAGATGGGATGGAAGGCTGAGGAGGATCCTCTTCCAAAGAGGACAAGGAGGAGAAAGGGTTAGAAGAGGTAAGGGGGGGATCAAGGGTTTGGAGGGGGATTGGAGAGGGTTTCGCATGAGGTTGAATGTTGGGGCTAGTATAATGGGAGGATGGATGGGAAGATGGAACACTAATGTTTTTAGGATTTGGGTCAGACTTCTTCTTTTTTATAACTTCCCATTGTGTTTCAGGGTCAGTTTTTTCAACCTCAATTACTTTTGTGCATATATTAGCGAAATTACCATATTCGTGACACCTTGCACTTGAAGGGAAGTTATCCATAGTCCAGCTGCTGGATATGAGTCCAGTTGTCCACCTTTAGCTTGATCGCCTCTAGAAGTCCTTTCCCTAGGTCTACCTCAACGCATATTCTTACACAAGCTTGCATATTATCCTTCGGCTCACTTTTGTCAATAAACTTACCGACAGCATTCATGATCGCTCTTACAGAATCACCCCCCCAGAAGTGAAGAGGAATATGTGGAAGACGGATCCAAAATAGGAAAACATTGGGAACGTCAAGTTTCAGATCGAAGTTTGGAGTCAATTTTTTTAGGTAGATCCCTCTGGTATCCATGATATATGGCCCATTCTTGAATATTAGGTCTTTTTATTCCTTAGTCTCAAAGTGGAAGGTGTAAAATCCCCTGCCACAAAATCTAATAGATATTTTCCCTTTGATCTTGTCCATCCAGTTGCGTTCCACCCATTTCTGGACTATCTTCAGTGAGGGCCAAAGTCCTGTGAATTGTCCAATGAGACCTTTATTTGTGAGGGAGAGTGCAACCATTCAAGGGATCGCAAGGGGAAGTGAGACCTCCTACATCCCATCCAATTTTTTTACGAACTTGGAGATTACTGGTCTCGGTTGAGGTAGATTCAATGAGGTGATCAATGCCGAGAATGCAGAAGCTTGATTAGGAGGAGGGGCTGCCTCCAGGGTGGCCTCCGGAGGGGACACGCAGCCAGGATCGAGCAGCAGGAGTAGACGTCGGGGGCAGCTTCGCAGGCTAGGTCTTCTGAAACGTGATTCAGTTAGAGAGCACCTCTTGGTTGACATCATCATCTTGAATCCTATTGGTTCTTATAAATTTTATTTTGGTTTTACATTTTTCTTAGGAGGCCCATTTTAGACCTCAAAATTTCACTAATGCATAGTCACCTTACGCAATTTCTTGTAATCAATGCACAATATGACAAATATCGTCCTTATTCTTTACAAACAATACTGGTGCACCCCAAGGCGACACACTTGGCCTTATGTATCCTTCATCAAGCATCTCCTTAAGCTGTAAATTCAATTCCACCAACTCCAGAGTATTCATCTTGTATAGTGCCTTAGAAGCTGGTGTTGCTCTCGATATCAACTCAATAGAATATTCCACCTCTCTATGAGGATGTAACTTTGAAATATCTATAGCAACACATCTCGAAACTGCTGCAAAACATGATACCTCCTGTTGTACCTTAAGAGACAATTCCTTAGCTGTGATAAGGAATCAATGCTTAAGACATTATCTGATTATGTCACAAATGAATATATATCTGTCTCTGTCTTATAAACCCTTAAAAATTGATTAGGTAACCCTTAAATATCAAATCCATGCATGTTCTGCAATGCTATATTTCACTTATGCTGAATTGAATGAATGGAAGAAAAAGAGAAGAGGATTTCAATATGATATGTTGTTTCAAACAGAATCTATCATTTTAAAACCCTGAAGAATTAAGTAAAGATGAAGTTAAAAAAGAGGAGTGCATATTAAGGTTTGTTTAACTCTTATACATATGTATAAAGAGACCTGCTGCTCGTTACTCTATTTTATTCACAGGTAAGAAAACATTGTGTAAACTGGAAAAATTTTCAGCATAAACAGAATGATAGAAACTTGCATACTCCTTCATTAATTTTCCTTTCTTGAGTACAAAAATTTGGCTTCAAGGTTAAAAAACTCGGAACCTTTTCTTTTCTTGGAATCTTCTTTAAATACAAAATAAAAAAACAATTTCCAGCGATGAAACTAATTCTAACTGCTTTAACTACTTACAGTTACGGAGGTACATGCCTCAAAAAGATCCTATTACAATTTACATGATTTTGAGAAAATAACATAACGTGAAATTGAAAATTCCTAATCTATAGGAACAGCCGCTTCTGATACGGTTGCTGAGTCAACGACTACTTTTTGTTGAGATGCTGGAATTCCTTTTGCTGAGTCCACTAAGAATGTTTTGCACTTTTTGCATATCTCACTTTGGGAAATCACTCCATGAGGATCATATGACCATTTTTCACGCAGTAACAGATGCGTCTCTTCCAACAACTTAGACACTTCACCAAATGCTTGTCTCATATTTACCACAAAGGGTCCCACACTCATGGGCAACTTATACATGAGACCTTTCTTCATGGGAACAAAATGCACCTGATCTACATTGAGACTCTGTCTGATGAATTCAAGGGCAAAAAGCCTCATAGGCACAAAATTTGGGAGCCTGTAAGGCTAAATATTAGTTCCATACAATCTTATCTCAGAATATTCCTCAAACACAAACCAATCCCCAAACCTGCAACTAGGTCCCAACTGTAAAAACTCCCTGGATTTTGGTAGAAAACAAGGGGGAGAAACCCCATTCAATATTCTATAAGCAATTGACATATGCTGACTGGCAAATTCAAAAAACCCTGTTTCATTTCCCTCTCTTCTAATTATGTCAGTCCAAAATATAACTGACTGCTTCTGTTTGTTGACATCCATTATATTTAACCCCAAACTCATAAATTCTTCAACATTTTGATATAAGAATAAATAAACAATCAATGAGGGGAATTTAAAGGAACCTGTGAGAGAAAAGCTCATCAACTGAGAGTTGACAGTCTCTTACCAGAAAGATGGAATATCCAGAACTATCCCTGGTTTCATCATCATTGCATACATTCCTAACACTGATTTGTCAACTGTAAGGTCATTATCTTTGCCTAGAATTTTTGCAATACAACTCAGAACTGGTCTATTTTCAGCATCAAAAATCTCCAAATTTAATTCTTCACCTTCTAGTTTAAATTCTTTTGAATTTGGTCTCAAATGAAACATACTCTGATTAAATTCTTCTCCTGAAAGGTTTTCAAAATAACTTGCCAATGAGTCTTCTGAGAATTGAAGTGATGACTCGTCTTTAGAGAAACAAAATGCTTGGCGAATCAACTGCGTCGTCACCTGTAGAACATTCTCCCCCTGCGAATTCATTATAAAGCACTTATCGGGATACATTGAAGAAACTAGCCAATAGATAAATTCGGGAAAGAAATGAGCTTTTGGGATACATGCAGACAGAGCACCGGACTTCTTCATTGCAGAAAATATTGGGGAATTCTCAGCATTTAGGATTACTTGATGATAAAAGAGGGGATGGTTTACGGAAGACACGGTATCTTGGATGTCTCTCTCATTGTCCATGAGGGAAATGTGGCTAGTCAAACCAGGTAGTGAAAATCGCTTGGCCATGGCTGTACAGACAATAGAAGCTATCCGTAAAGTAGTGGAGAATGAAAAGGTGGCGACGACACGACTCAAAGGGGAAAACAACTACAAATGATTTGAAAATGTGATAAAGATCAATTTAAAAGCCACACAAACCCATAATAAATGCTTGAAATGATGTGTAAAAGCCTGTTGACAAGATTTATCGTGGATTACAGTTGTCTTCCACTTTGCCTCATGACGTCATTGCGGAGGCTCCTGGAGTATGGCAGAAATTTTTTTCTAGTCCCCCCACAATGAATCCACACTGTTGATCGTTGCTTACCTCGCGGTCAAACAGGTCAACTGCGGGGGCACTTGATTCAATAACTCATGAGCTCTTTGCACCTCCGCATTTTATCATTCAGTTATAATATTCAATACTTGCTACTTCCGCTCGGAGACTTGCTCGATGTTTAAACATGAAACTATAATATACATCCAAATAAAGTTTAACACTAAACTTAATTTGCATCGAGCTTTTACAAAATTTCTTTTTTATGTTATAGTATAAAAAACATTATACTATAGCATGTACTTTTTTTGAATTTCAGATTTTAAAAAAAATAAAAAATAAAATAGAAAAGGATATGCAGATGATCCACAACATATGGCTCCACCTGGGGATAGTGTTTTTTCCACGAAACACTAAGAACCTGTAGATCAGTGCCTTCACTTCGGGCATGGAGTCAAAAATTGGTAAATGAAAAATGTACAATGATAAAACCGGATATATACAATGATGTTCAAACAACTCTTAGTGTTGGAAATAATGTTTTAGATATTGCCCATTCACAGGCATATCTATTACTTCTCCTTCAAAATTTTCCAGCATGTAGGTATTATTCATTCTGGCCTCACTAATTTTGAACGGACCGTACCACAAAGGATCAAATTTTCCATGTTTCCCTTTGTCTTCCATCCGGGTATCCCATCTTAATACCAGATCTCCATTCTGAACCATGATTTATTTTGCTTTCTTGTCAAATATTGTCTTCATTTTTTGCTGATAAGTAAGCAAATTCTCTTGAACTTTATTTCTGCTTTCACTTAACTCCATTACATTATTCATTCTTCTAATCATGGCATTAGGTTCTTCTTGAGCATATTGAAGGAAAGAAATCACAGGTTTCACCAACTGGGTGGGAAACAATGCCTGAGTACCATATACTAGTTCATAAGGTGACTTACCAGTGGATCTCCTAGTGGTCATCCTTGTTGCCCATAGAGCAAAAACTAGCTTTGAATCCCAATTCTTATGGTTTTCATTTATTGTCTTCTTCAAAAATTTTATTAATGTTTTGTTAGAAGATTCTGCCAATCCATTTCCTTGTGGATGATAAGCTGTAGAATGAGACAATATCACATTATAAGTCTGACAGAAATTAATAAACTTGATTGAGTTGAAAACTTGGGCATTATCTGTCACAATCTTTACTGGACATCCAAATCTGCTAAAGATATTTTCTTCTAAAAACTTCATAACAACCAAATCATTTGCCTTCCTGGTAGGGATTGCCTCTACCCATTTTTTAAAATAATCTGTAGCAGTAAGGATCCACTTAAATTTCCCACTAGATGGTGGATTGATTTCTCCAATGAAATCCAATCCCCATTGTTTGAAAGGTTCTTCAACAAAAATAAGAAGAAGAGGTAAAGGGGCTAACCTTTTCTTTTCTGCGAACACCTGGCATTTTTGACAACTTCTGACTATTTTATATACTTCAGCAAATACAGAGGGCCAATAAAAACCTGATTTGAGAACTTTATGAGCAGTTACCTTCCAACTGTAGTGACCCCTGCACAAACATTCATGATATTCTTTAATTACTTCTGCAACTTCCTCCTCTGTCAAACATAACATTAACACACTAGCAGGATCTTTACAATATAGCTTTGCTTCAATTATGACATAAGGTTGAGCCTTGAGTTTTAAAGCTCTGCATTTAGCTCTATTTATTGAAGGAGAACAAGAAAGAAAGCATAAATAGTGAATAATATCCTTGTACCAATCTGAGCAGAGGAATTTATATTTAATTGCTGGCTTTGACTGAATATTACCTGTTTATCCATTGACTTCCTCTACAGCTGCCAATAAATTAATTCCCAGTGCTTGGAAATTTGACTCTGTTAATAATTTGGCCAGTCCCAATCCTTTGATCAATTTTGTTGTTTTAACATCTAGGTCGTATTCTTGGATTTTAGCAATCCATTTGCCTCTTTTCCCTTCTACATCACTCTATACTAAAACATCCTTTACAGCAGAATTAGGAACATATGCTAAAATTTGGGAATGAAGAATATAGGTTCTGAATGCTTTCAATGCTTTCACCAGAGCATATACTTGTTTCTCTAATATATTATATTTTAATTCTGCATCTCGGAGCACCTTACTGAAATATGCTACAGGTTTTTCACACTTTTCTTCATTCCTCTGTAGTAACACAACAACAATTGTTGAGGAAGACGCAAATGAGAAATTTTGAAATGACTCCAAATAATCTCGACTAATTAGAACAGGTGCTTCCTGTAGAGCTTCTTTAATCCTTTGAAAATATTCCCTTTCTTCTTTTTCCCACTTCACCTCAGCATCCTTTTTCAACATGTCTGTTATTTTCTTGACAATCTCTGCGTAATTAGGAACAAATCTTCTTAGAAAATTAATTTTTCCAAGAAATCTCTGAATATCTTTCTTACTTCGGGGCAGTGGAATTAACTGTATTGCTTCGACCCTTGCTGGATCAATCTTCACTCCTTGTTTGGAAACAATATGGCCCAGCAGTTTACCCTCCTCTAGAGCAAACAAAGATTTTTTAGGATTCAGCGATAATCCATATTTCCTACACTTCAAGAAGGCTTTTTGCAAATGTTGTAGATGTTCCTCATTAGAGTTTGAAAAAATTGTGACATCATCCAGATAAATAACCACAAACTTATCTCCTACAAATGCAATACCCATTGCTCTTTGGAATGTGGCCCCTGCAGTCATTAGGCCAAACGACATTCTGGCATACATGAATGTTCCCCAGGGTGTAGTGAAAGCAGTTTTCTTTTGATCTTCCTTCTCCACAGCAACCTAGTTATACCCTGAAAAACCATCTACCATAGATAATCTATAAGCTCCAGTTACTTTTTGCAAGACAAAATCCATTTTTGGCAAAGGATAATTATCTTTCAATGAAGCCCTATTCAAGTTCCTGAAATCTACACATAGCCTTATCTCTCCATTTTTCTTTCTGACTGGTACAATATTTGAAACCCAATCTGTATATCTGAGAGGAGCAATTATTTTAGCCTGCAACAATTTCTTTACCTCCTTTTCAATCGGGGCCAACAACAATGGATTGATTTGTCTGAGTTTATGTCTATGTGGTTTGACTCCATCTTTCAATGGGATTTTATGCTGAATAATATTCTTATCATAAGTCTTCAAATCATCATATGACCAAGAAAATACATCCTCAAATTATTTGAACAGATCTATGTACCTTTGTTTATAGTCCTTCGGAATGCCTTTGAACAATTTGACCATTTTAGACTCATATTGAGTTCCTAAATTACAATCTTCCACATTCTCATCTTGATGTGATTTCTTCTGATTCACTGCCACATCATTAGCATCAAACAGTCTTTCGAGAGGTACCAAACCTCTTGGTAAAATATTGTCTTTCAACTGAATAATCTGTTGATCACCAATCTTCTTTTTTAGAATCTTAGACATATCAGCCAAGTCATTTTCATCAGTTTCCAAATCAATCTGATGATCTTCAAAATCTTCAATCATCAACAAAAATTGCTTAATCTTTTCATCATCCTCAAAAACTTGCCAATGTTTGATATTTTCAGGGATCGAAGGTCTATGTCTCATCTCAATTTCATATCTTAGTCTTGGATTGATCGGAGGTTTGAATGTACTGGCTGAAACTGCTAAAGAATCAGCCATTCTATTCTCTTCTCTTGGGATAAACTGTAGGTTGAAAGATTCAAAGTAGTTTTCAATTAAATCCCATACCTCATTCCTATATGTTCTTAACCTGGGATGTTTAGTTTGACACAAATTTTTAACTTGTCTTATGATTAATTCAGAATCACCAAACACGGTCATAGACTGAATTCCTATTTGCTTAGTTATCTGTAGACTAATGATTAATGCTTCATATTCAGCTACATTATTGGCGGATTCAAACTCTAATTTGAAAGAGAAAGGTACAAGGTTACCTTCCGGAGATACAAAAATGAAACTAGCTTCGGTGCCTTCTTTAGAAAACGCACCATCAAAATAGCACTTCCAAAGCTTGTTTGAATGCAGCTCCTTATGTACAATGACTGAGGGGAGCTACCCTTGTGATTCTTCAGCAAACTCTGCATCTTCATGCAGCATGAAGCAAGAGAGGTCCTCCTTCTCTTGGCCATAAATAGGTGAATTACCTGCATCTTTCTTGGTAGCAGTTTTTTGAAATCTAGTTTCTCTATACAACCTCCTTTCTTGCCCATTAAAAACATGAATGATGGAATATGTAAAATCTAGCTTCAAAACTCCTCCAAGCTTTGCCCCCCAAGATCTAGATAATAACATACCAAATCTGGCTGGAATATCTACCACTACCACATCCATCATAATGCTCTTGGCTGGGATTTGAGCCAATGAAACAACCATATCCTTAATAAGACCCAAACACTTCACCCTTTTTGAATCAAAAGAATAAAGGTCTCTGTATGGCTTAGTGATTTGTAAATTTAACTCTTTCATCACACACAATGGCATCAGATTTTGGGATGCGCCAGAATCTAGCATACAATTATGTAAAACAAAATCATGTAACAGAAGTGATATATAAAAAGGAGGGAAAGACGAATCTACCTCTTCAACATGAGGCCCAAAAGTAACCACTGATTTTTCTTCTTACAGATTTACTATATCGCCTACTTCATCAAACTGAGATAAATTGATAAATTCTGCAATCTCCTTCTTATAACCAGGTGTTTTGATTAACTCAAGAAGAGGTATTTGAATTTTCACTTTTTCCAACTCTTTCGACAAACTGAAAGTTTGATTTTGTTTTGTCAACTTTTTAGGTTCTTCTTGATTTTTATTGGAATTTAGACTTTGATTAGAAATAGTAACAACTTTCTCCAAAATATTAGGATCCTTAATCCTTGTTTGAGAAGCCTCAACTTGCTGTTTTTCCTTCTCTTTTTCTTCATTCATGTGTTGTTTCCCCTTATCTGATTTCTTAATATGGGTTTTCTGTAATGGAGTCGCCATTGGAGCAAGTACTGATTCTGGTTCTTTTTCCTCATCATCTTGAGTTCTTAACCTCTTCTTTGACCTCAAATCGTATTTTTTATGTAATTCTGATTGCATGAAGTCCATAAACTGTTTGCAATAATCATCCATCTCTTCTTGATCGGATGAAATATCAGTTTCTTCATTTTCTTCCACTCTTTCTTCCTCAGTTTCTTCTTCTGTTTCATCATCTTCCATGTGGACAACAGAAATTTGAGCATCATCTTCTTTTTCATCATCATCATCTGCTGAACGGGATGGAGCTGCCTCTATATACAAAGGTGCTTGCACCTGATCTTGATCTTTTCTTTCTCTTTGTAGAATCTGCAGGGGCTGTTTTTTAAATTGGGGATGAAAAACCCCTCTACTTTGTCTTGTAGGCTTATTATTATCTATTTCCAACTTCACCAATTTATTAGACAATTTTTTTATGACTTTAGTCATATCGTCAATTCTCTGATCTTGAGATGAGGCTTCTTCTTTAGCTTTTCCTTTATCTTGAACTTTACCAGTAGCGGACATATTGGCGTCAATCTCCAGAGCATCAGTTTGAATCTGATCCAAAGTGGGGGACCTTCTTTCTCTCAATGTGAAACTGAAATCTGGTTCGAATGCACCAGAAAAAATGACCCTTGCTCTAACAGGAGGAGGTTTCATTTCCAAAGGCAAACTATTATACAATTTGTTAAATCTTTTCACAAAATCATTCATATTTTCATTAGATTTCTTCTTTATTGCATTGAATTCTGTCAAAGAATAACCATGATCCCTTTTTTCACCCCATATCTCGGTGAAACGTCTTTCTAGTTCATCCCAATTATTTATTGAACCAACAGGAAATCCTTTAAACCATTTCCTTGCCTCTCCACTTAGAGACTGAACAAAAAGTCTCATTACAACATCTAAATGCTCAACATTGAAATTCTCAGCAAATGTGCAAAACAAGGGCAAGTGCTGTTCTGCAGTTATTTCATCTTCACCACTAAATCTAGGGAGTAACTTGAGATACTCATGAGGCATTGCATTCATTGGTTGGGGTAGATTTAATGGTGCATATATATCCATCAATAAAGCAGGGGCCGCCATGTTTATGCCCTGGTTAACTGCTCCTTGAGCGGGGGTAAAATGAATACCAGTTGTAGGTGGGGGTGAATGAGGTGGAACAACTGATATAGGGATTGGTGTATGAATGATTGCAGAAGAGCTGGCAACTATATGAGGTTGAGTTTCTGTAAGAGGGAAAGATACAAACTCAAAAGATTGCTCTTCTAAAGTAGGTTCTTGAAAATGAATGGGTGATGGTGAGGATTATTTTTCCGAGAAAATGAGTTTCTTGGAAATATCCTTGGATAATAAAGTGCGTGAACTACTGCCTGGTGCAAGTAGTGTAACGTCTGGTGTATCAAATATTTTTGGTTTATGGCCCTTCTTTGAAACAATCTTCTCAGGATCAGACAAAACAGGAACTTTTTGCTGAGAGGTATCCGACCTCGTGTGAGGTTTCTTAGGAGCTAGAGATATTTTAAAACAAACACAGCTTATTATTTCCTCCTCTCTGAACAACCAGAGGAAATGTAAAATAAAACCCAGGGAAAACCTTCGAATCTTTGTTCCCCAGCATTGCGCCAATTAATGTTGTACCTTAAGAGACAATTCCTTAGCTGTGATAAGGAATCAGTGCTTAAGACATTATCTGATTATGTCACAAATGAATATATATCTATCTCTGTCTTATAAACCCTTAAACATTGATTAGGTAACCCTTAAGTATCAAATCCATGCATGTTCTGCAATGCTATATTTCACTTATGCTGAATTGAATGAGCGGAAGAAAAAGAGAAGAGGATTTCAATCTGATATGTTGTTTCAAACAGAATCTATCATTTTAAAACCCTGAAGAATTAAGTAAAGATGAAGTTAAAACAGAGGAGCGCATATTAAGGTTTGTTTAACTCTTAAATACATATGTATAAAGAGACCTTCTGCTCGTTACTCTATTTTATTCACAGGTAAGAAAACATTGTGTAAACTGGAAAACTTTTCAGCATAAACAAAACGATAGAAACTTGCATACTCCATTAATTTTCCATTCTTGAGTACAAAAAATTGGCTTCAAGGTTAAAAAAATCAGAACCTTTTCCTTTCTTGAGATCTTCTTTAAATACAAAATAAAAAAACAGTTTCCAATGATGAAACTAATTCTAACTTCTTTAACTACTTACAGTTACGAAGGTACATGCCTCAAAAAGATCCTATTACAATTTACATGATTTTGAGAAAATAACATAACGTGAAATTGAAAATTCCTAATCTATAGGAACAGCCGCTTCTGATACGGTTGTTGAGTCAATGGCTACTTTTTGTTGAGATGCTGGAATTCCTTTTGCTGAGTCCATTGAGAATGTTTTGCACTTTTTCCATATCTCACTTTGGGAAATCACTCCATGAGGATCATATGACCATTTTTCACCCAGTAACAGATGCGTCTCTTCCAAAAACTTAGACACTTCACCAAATGCTTGTCTCATATTTACCACAAAGTGTCCCACACTCATGGGCAACTTATACATGAGACCTTTCTTCATGGGAACAAAATGCACCTGATCTACACTGAGACTCTGTCTGATGAATTCAAGGGAAAAAAGCCTCGTAGGCACAAAATTTGGGAGCTTGTAAGGCTCAATATTAGTTCCATACAATATTATCTCAGAATATTCCTCAAACACAAACCAATCCCCAAACCTGCAACTAGGTCCCAACTGTAAAAACTCCCTGGATTTTGGTAGAAAACAAGGGGGAGAAACCCCATTCAATATTCTATAAGAAATTTACATATACTGACTGGAAAACTCAAACAACCCTGTTTCATTTCCCTCTCTTCTAATTATGTCAGTCCAAAATATAACTGACTGCTTCTTTTTGTTGACATCCATTATATTTAACCCCAAACTCATAAATTCTTCAACATTTTGATATAAGAATAAATAAACAATCAATGAGGGGAATTTAAAGGAACCTGTGAAAGAAAAGCTCATCAACTGAGAGTTGACAGTCTCTTTCCAGAAAGATGGAATATCCAGAACTGTCCCTGGTTTCATCATTATTGCGTACATTCCTAACACTAATTTTTCAACTGTAAGGTCATTATCTTTGCCCAGAATTTTTGCAATACAACTTAGAACTGGTCTATTTTCAACATCAAAAATCTCCAAATTGAATTCTTCACCTTCTAGTTGAAATTATTTTGAATTTGGTCTCAAATGAAACATACTCTGATTAAATTCTTCTCCTGAAAGGTTTTCAAAATAACTTGCCAATGAGTCTTCTAAGAATTGAAGTGATGACTCGTCTTTAGAGAAACAAAACGCTTGGCGAATCAACTGCGTCATCACCTGTAGAAAATTCTCCCCCTGCGAATTCATTATAAAGCACTTACCGAGATACATTGAAGAAACCAACCAACAGATAAATTTGGGAAAGAAATGAGCTTTTGGGATACATGCAGACAGAACACCGGACTTCTTCATGGCAGAAAAGACTAGGGAATTCTCGGCATTTAGGGTTACTTGAAGATAAAAGAGGGGATGTTTTACGGAAGACACAGTATCTTGGATGTCTCTCTCATTGTCCATGAGGGAAATGTGGCTAGTCGAACCAGGTAGTGAAAATCGCTTGGCCATGGTTGTACAGACAACAGAAGCAATCCGTAAAGTAGTGGAGAATGAAAAGGTGGTGACGACATGTCTCAAAGGGGAAAACAACTACAAATGATTTGAAAATGTGATAAAGATAAATTTAAAAGCCACACAAACCCGTAATAAATTCCTGAAATGACGTGTAAAAGCCTGTTGACAAGATTTATCGTGGATTACAGTTGTCTTCCACTTTGCCTCATGACGTCATTGCGGAGGCTCCTAGAGTACGGCGACAAACTTTGGCTAGTCCCCCCGCAATGAATCCACACCGTTGATCGTTGCTTACCTCGTGGTCAAACAGGTCAACTGCGGGGGCACTTGATTCAATAACTCATGAGCTCTTTGTGCCTCTGCATTTTATCATTCGGTTATAATATTCAATACTTGCTACTTCCGCTCGAAGACTTGCTCGACATTTAAACATGAAACTATAATATACATCCAAATAAAGTTTAACACTAAACTTAATTTGCATCGAGCTTTTAGAAACATTTCTTTTTTATGTTACAGTATAAAAAACATTATACTATAGCATATACTTTTTCTGAATTTCAAATTTTTTTGTTTTTGTTTTTGTTTTTTTTTTTTTGATTTACAAAACCAAATAGAAAAGGATATGCAGATGATCCACAACACCTCTTCAGGATTTCATCATCCTCAACATCCTCCCCTTTGTCACTAGAAATATGAACTGAAAAAAAATACACATCCTTTCCGGAAACCTCGGTTTTCTTGCATAGTTGTAACTGTTCTCACTGATATAGGCTTCTTCTTTCCCTGTAAGATTCTCCTTTCCCCATCATCATCTAGGAACTCAATAGCCTTATCATAGCAGTTCAATTTATTCCTATGAATGAACAACCAATCCATGCCCAAAAGAATACTATATGATCCCAAATGAAGCACATTTAGATGTGTTGAGGTATGAATATCATTGAACTCAAATGCACAAGATCTCACCCAATGGTGAACTCTTCTTTTGGTCCCTGTAGCCAACTGCACCAACCAATATTCTGCATACACTTATTTATTCAAGCAACACTTAAACACCAGGTCATGATTGATATAACTATAATTAGATCTAGGATTAATTAAAATGGAAATGACTTGATCACAAATCTTACCTTATATCTCAATCATTGATGTATGATGGTCAAATTTCCTACTATCCAATGCTACATAAATCCGAGGAATACTCTGACCAACATCTCCAACTATTTGTGCCTCTTGATCACTGTAAATCTATGTCCTGTCACCTTGGTGCAATAAAATCACTCCTGTGATGCTCTCCACCACAAGTCCAACACCTCAAAGGCTTCCTACCATTATCCTTATTCTTCTCCTTAGGCTGAAATCCATATCCTTTGTCAATTGCATTAAACTTCTTGTACGACACTACGTTCTCCTTGTCACTTGCATCCCGAGGTCTTCCTCGCTTCTTATCCCACTTTATTTTAGTCTTATCATTCCCTTTCCAATCTCGCTTAGGGTCATACTTGCACTTAGACTGCTCATAAAAATTCTTCAGCTTTCCAATTACTTCCTCCAATGATTGAGGCTCATCATACTCAATCTGATATTTAAATTCTAAAGGAAATCCACTGATGAGCCTTTGGACCTTTATCTTCTCATCCTTGAGGTAGGGAACATACCTCAAAAACTCCCGAAACTTGGTCATGTACTCTTCATCTACCATGGAACCCATCTTCAACTCATATAAATCTTTGGCCTTCCGTCATAATATCTCTTAGAACAGTGCTTCTTCTTGAAGAGTCTTTTAAACTCATGCCAACTAAGCTCCTCTCCCCTGAGTCCTCTGACACGCTTCACATCTTCCCACTAGGTATTTTATTTCCCCTCGAGACTGAATATAGTTATATTGGCTTTCATATTCTCTAAATAATCATGAAATATGAAGAAATTATTCATCCTAAGAATCCATGCTTCTACATCCTATGGTTTCATCACATCCCCATCAAAAGTAGGAGCCTTGGATTTATTGAACTCCTTTGGAAAATACTACTTCTGCCTCCTCCTATAAGGATTCTAGTGGTAATGATGATGATGTCTCTAAGAACCAGAGCTGGAATAAAAACCATTATTTTTGTTCTACCTGTCAAGTGTATCCAAATATTTTCCACCTCTAACCACGTCATCCCTATCCAACATGTATCCTCGTCGAGACCTGTTACCATATGCCCCATTAGTATCTTCATCCTTTCCATTACTAATCCTCAGTTGTAGCTTCTTTTGAAAATATGAAATACTATGAAGGATGACTGCATTAACCTCTTCTTATTTTTCTTGAGCTTTGGAAAGCATTTGTTGTGCCTCAATAAACCTGTTATTATCTTCCTTACAACTTCTGATATGCCTTCAAAATTCTTAGTGTATCTGATATATCAAAATATTACTCTTCTCCATGTTCTGAACTAACCTATCCCATTCCATTGAATTCACATCAGGATTGTAAGGGGAGTCCTGTGAACTATAGTCCACCATTCTGCTATTCATCTTTGATATTTTATCTCTTACAAACATGTCATGTTAGATAAACTAAATATAGAAATAATCAAAATCAAACCTTAGTTTATTTCAGGGGAGGCCATCACATCTGCATAAGTCAACCCAAATTAGCATGATATAGATACATTATAACATCAACATATCAACATCATGTATGATAACACAAAACTACAATAATGACCACATGCATAATAACCATAACCATCACAATGCATGCATAACAATATGCATTTAGCCCATCCAGTCCAAGTGTTTGAACCTGGAAGATATGATACCACCATGCAGTATCATATATCACCCAAAGTGAAAAAAAATGATCCAAGTGGATATTGGTGTCCACTTGTCTATTCCACTTGGGGCACCACCATTATCTCTTTCGGTTTTTTAGTTTCAGCACAACTTAATATTTTTAGCAGTTTTTTGGGTCCTGAACTTTCGAAGCCGTTTTGAGGCCCTAAATGACATTTTTTTGGAAAATTGGGAGCAACATGGGTCCATGGATCAATGTTTCTCACAACAAAATTTGTAGTGCTTGGATAGATATTTCTAACGAGGTATGGTTCACGTCAAACGAAGATCGTATGCCAAAGTTACGTCCATAGGAAGTTGAAACACCAATTTACCCAAACGAGGCCCATAATTTTGGCACTTCATCTCCTAAGGTTAGGGTTCTGGATGTTTAAGGTTTTCCATTGCTTCTAAATAATAAATAGTCCCTCGAGCCTCATTGTAACACAACTCAGAGGAATGTAGCTGCCACATCTCTTCTAAGAGATAAGCTACCAGCGCCCTAGCTAGTTTATTTCCATTCTGTCTGTAAGCAAATTTCAGTAATTTGATTTTAATGAAATGAAGTGTTATTTCCACCACATATTTGTATTTATGGTTATATGTGTGTTCTATTGCGTTCCTGCATAAATCTGGATTAGTGGTATCAAAGCGGTCTGCTTTTTTTCAATCCTTCTTTGCATGTCCCCAACGAGGTCGGGGTATAAGGAATTAGGGATCGATCTGGTTGAACCTTTACAAGATCAGCCTCGCAAACCTTGATGGCCACACATGGGGAAAAAAAGAAAGATGAGGGAGTAGGAGATCCTATCAAAATATTTCTCGAGGAGGCCCTCAAAAAGCAAAGTAACGCGATGATGGATAACTTTGCCCAGATCCTTCAACGACTTCCCACCAATGATGCATCTGCATCCAGAAGCCACTTTGGAGGCACGAATCCATTTAAGGTACAAGTAAACTTTGAAATTCCCATATTTGAGATTCAAATAGATGCAGATGCCATAGATAAATGGTTGAATCTATTAGAAGGATATTCTTAGTTCATGACTTTTCTGACTGAGAGAAAATTATTTTTGCACTCCTCAAAGTTGCCCCCCATGTCAAGGATTGGTGGGAAACCTACTATGAGAAAAAGGAAGAGACAAAACCCTCTCTGTTCTTAGCCGTACCCACTTGGAATTATTTCCGAGATGCCATCAAGGAAAAATACTATCCCATGGGGAGCTATGAGGACAAGTACATACAATGGACCACACTGCAACAACAAAGGGATCAAGATGTGCATGAGCTGACGAATCCGTTCCATACCCTATGCACAAAGTTGGGTATCAAAGATTCAGAGAAAAATTTGGTGCTAAAATATTGTAGTTTTCTGCACATATAAATTCAAGAGGAAATGGAGTTCCTTGACATCACCTCTCTTGGTAAAACATACTGGTATGCTGCCAAGATTGAGCAGAAATTCAAATAGAAGAAGCGAGACTTTGGATCTACAAATCAAAAGCAAGGGAAAGGTGCCGCCAAACCGCAGAACAAAGGATAAAGCCAAGGCATGGCGACCCAAGACAACCTTCCAAATACACAAGTAAAGAACAACATTGCAAAGCCAAAGAAGGACATGTGAAAGTGGTGTGAGTTCCATAAGAGCTCCACTCACAACACAAGTGAGTGTCGGGCCAAGCAGTCGCTAGTGGCTGAGATGAGGGCTTTTGAATCAAATGCATGCTCTGACTCTGAATTACAGCTTTCCGAGGGGAATGGAAAAGGGAAATAGATTATTGATGCGGATCCCAACACCACTGTTGGCATTGCTCAGATCTAGAAGGAGGAACTAAAAGATTCGGAGGAGGAGGAGCATCTCTTCCACTCCCAGATGTGGGTAAAGGGTTCCCCACTACAGTTCATGGTCGAAAATGGGATCCAAAAGAACCTCATTTCAGCAGACGTCATGAAGTATTTGGGCTTGCCGAACACAACACACGCACATCCATACACCATCGGGTGGCTTCACCAAGGACGAGATCTTCGCGTCAGCCAGTAGTGTCACCTTCCCTACAACATCAAGCCCTTCACGGATCAGGTATTATGTGACATTTCTCCTCTTGATGTTTGTGATGTATTATTAGGCCAACCATACTTATGGAAGTGACATGCTATGTATGAGTCTTGGCTTCGCGCTATTATTGTTAGTTTGGGAAATAAGCTATACAGGATACTACAGGTACCACCGCCTGCCGCTATCTCATTTGTTACTGCAAAAAAATGCAGTAAGCTCATTTCCAAAACCAAGAAATTTTTTTTCCTGATGATCCACCCCTAGGGTAAGAAGAAGACTGTGGCCACGGATTCTAGACAGGGCTCCTCTACGTGACAATGAGAAATGGAAAAGGTTGTGGAGGAGTATGGGGACATCTTCACCTCACCCACAGGGGTGCCTCTGCACTGCCAGGTCAAGCACCCCATTGATGTGACCCCAAGTGCACCGCTACCCAATGGAATAATCTATCGGCACTCTATTTTAGAGAACAATGAAATCAAGTGGTATATTTAGGAACTGCTACAGAAAGGTCACATCCAGCCGAGTTCATCACCCTGTGGGAGCCCGATCGTGTTGGTACAGAAGAAGGATGGGACTTGGAGACTCTGTATTGACTATCGGGCGTTGAAAAAGATCATTTTTTGGAATAGGTACCCAATCCCATGGATTCATGACCTTCTGGACCAACGAAAAGGGGTGAAATATTTTAGCAAGATCGAGTTGAAGTCTGGGTATCACCAGGTACCAATCGAACCCTATGATGTGAGGAAGACTACCTTCAAAGCCAAGGAGGGCCTTTTCGAATGGCTGGTCATGATTTTCAGGTGGAAAAATTCTCTCGCAACCTTCATGAAGTTGATGGGCGACATATTGCAGAAATTCACCAAATAATTTGTAGTGGTGTACTTGGATGACATTCTGATCTTCAGCCAGACTTGGGAAGAGAACCTCCACCACATCCGACAAGTCCTCCAAACACTGCAGAAATACAAGTTGTGTGAAAATTTGAAGAAGTGCACTTTTGGCATGACCCAGGTTCAATATCCGGGATACATTATTGATGAAAGGGGGGTGCATGTGGATCCTGCAAAGATCCAAGTCATTCTGGATTGGCCAGCCCCAACCACTATAACTGACAGCAACAAAACTGAAAGTCGGTCCCTTAGGAGAGCTGATCTGCTACTGTAGCTCCATCCACATTTCCCTGTTAAACCTCGTTCTCTCCCTCCATGTGGTATTCTCCAACTTCTTTGGTTTTATTTATCAAATTCGAGTAATTTGATAAATAAACATATTCGACAACCTTTGAAAATTTAAAATATATCTCTCGGGCTTTATATTACACTGCAAAACCTTATAACCAAAGTTTTAATCCTTCGAACTTTATATGATTACCTGACGCCTTTTGAACAAATGACTTATAATGGACCTTTGGTTCCGGCCCCACATATATAATCGATTGCCCAATCAAATGCTCACATCATGCCTTGTTTATCCTCCGGGCTACTTCCAAGCATGACCTC
Source organism: Pinus albicaulis (assembly GCA_034641835.2). NCBI lineage: Eukaryota > Viridiplantae > Streptophyta > Pinopsida > Pinales > Pinaceae > Pinus > Pinus albicaulis. The sequence continues at coordinate 237,733,563 of CM076583.1, read as the reverse complement.
CATTTGATGGATTCCCTCTAGATCGACGGTGTGTATCAATATCACGCAGCCTCCTTGGTCGAACATTAGCATGCGATGGTGCTCGGAAAAGCAGTTTTCGCGGTCCCACCATGTGCTACATGTCCACCATTCAATGGAATCGCTCCCAATTTGGGAATACCACTCAACCCGCAAAAGCGGTGCGATATGGGCAATTCGGGTTTGCCAATCCACTCACGGTTTTGAACAGTAATTAACCAAGGTTAAATTGGGGTTGTGCTATCCTTCTTACTCAGTTAACTTAGGTATATCCTCGGCAGGGGTTCCAATTAACACGATCAAATGTAATTCTCTTCCGACAGGATTTTCACTACCATTAGGATAGAGTTAGTCAACCACAGTTATATACAGGCTTCCTCTATGAGGGAACGAGTTCAACAGAGTTTGTTCAAACAATTCGAGAGAACCAATGGACAGAGGGATGTGGAATTGTACGACAGTTTAATTCAAAAATTATACACGCACAGACTTCAATCGCTTCGCAATTAAACAAATTTCCTCACAAACATCAAGTCGAGACAATTTGATAATCAATGAGAACTGAAATTTATTCAATCGGAAGCTATTGCTCAACATACATGAATTATTGCAGAAATATCCTCCTCCTTATGCATTGGGGGAATATAGTTTATATACATCAACATATGACTCCTCGGTTCCTCTGTGAGGACCGTTTAAAAAATCAAAGGCATAATTACAATTTATTCAAATAACTGAAATATGACAGATGGGCTAAACTATTCGACTTCTACTAACTCTAACTGATCTAAATGAAACAATCAGCTGAGGTATTGACACCTAGCTATTACAATTCAACGATTTTGAACCCTCCTAGCCACAACATGTGGAAAACCCTCCTACATTGTTGGCTAGTGTCTAATGCCCCTGCATCAGACTCCCAAGGGAAATTTTCTTCATGGACTCCTGTCCATGAGCTCTTCCACCGATCTGCCTATCTTCTGCAACATTCCTTCAATCATCCAAGTGGCATATTCCTCTGGCTTGTCTATCCATTTGATTAAGTACTAAAAGTACTCTTGTCCTCTGGTCTTCTTGAACACTCTTTTGTCCAATATATTCTCTGGTTGCGATGGATGTGTTGGAGGTAGCTGCTCTTTCCACTCAATCTATTCCTTGTTTGCTGATCTTTCTTCTGCACCATCATCTTCACACTTGTACAAATCTGCAACATTAAAAATGGGAGATATTCCAACATCAGGTGGCAATTCAATCTCATAAGCAATTGCAAAAAACTTTCTAAGCATCCTGCATGGTCCAAACTTTTTGAACTTCAGTTTGTTATACTGCTTCTTTGGGAATCTCTCCTTTCTCAAGTGCGCCAAAACCAGATCTCCTACTTCAAAATGAACTTTCTTTCTGCTCAAGTCTACTCTGCCTTTGTATTTGATGCTACTGCCTTGTAGCTGTTGTTTCACTTGTTAATGTATGGCCTGGATCTCTGAAGAAAATTCCTCACCATCAGCACTTCTCAGCTCTGCCTTTCCTAGATTTCTTAACTCTGATATTCCTCTGGGGTGCATTCCATAGACAATATGGAATGGAATCTGCCCTGTGCTCCTGTTTGGTGAGTCATTATATGCATATTCTGCGTGGGGAAAAATATGATCCCACTGCTTGGGATGCTCTCCTGCAAGACTTCTCAACAAATTTCCCAGACTCCTATTCACTACCTCAGTTTGTCCATCAATCTGAGGATGATAAGCTGAGTTGAAACTCAGTTTGGTACCAAGTTTCTTTCACAATGTCCTCCAAAAATGGCCCACAAATATGGTGTCTCTGTTTGAAACAATACTTTTGGGTAACCCATGCAATCTAACAACTTCTTTGAAAAACAATTTAGCAACATGGGTGGCATCACTAGTTTTATAACATGGGATAAAATGTGCCATTTTGGAGAATCTGTCCACTATGAAAAAGACTGCATCATTCCCTCTCTGAGTCTTGGGCAGTCCTAGAACAAAATCCATACTCACGATGTCCCAAGGCCTGTCCGGAATAGGCAAGGGAGTGTACAATTCTGCATTTTGGCTCCTTCCTTTGGCATATTGACAGATTTTTCAATTCTTCACAAAATTTTCCACTTCCGTTCTCATCTTAGGCCAATAATAGAAGTGAATCAACTGCTCATAAGTTTTATTAGTACCAAAGTGTCCAGCAAGTCCACCACTATGCTTCTACTTGATCAAGTTTTCTCTCATGGATCATTTTGGTACACACAATTGGTTCCTTCTGAATAGTAAGTCTTCCTGCAAGAAATAATACAGCCACTGGCTTATATCTGTTAGAATAGGGTTACAACATGCCTCAAATGATTCTTTAAAATCTAAATCTGTTTTGTACAACTCTTTGAGAAAATCAAATCCTACGACTTCAAAATTGGTTTCTTGAACAAGCAAGCGCCTCCTACTCAAAGCATTAGCTACTTTATTTTCTTGGACACTTATATGTTTTAAAACAAAGTTAAAACCTTGGAGATACTCAACCCATTTGGCATGCTTATGATTTAACTTGGGCTGCTATACAATATATTGCAAAGCATGATTATCAGAGTACAACACAAATTCTCTGAACATCAAATAATGCCTCCACTTTTTCAATTCCTGAACAACTGCATAGAATTCCTTCTCATAAGAGGAATACTTCCTTCTGGTGTCATTCAGCTTTTCAATGAAATAAGCCACAGGCCTATCATCCTAGCTCAACACAGCTCCAATGGCTTCTCCACTGGCATCACACTTCACTTGAAATGGTTTAGTAAAATCAGGCATAATCAAAACAGGCTTTTCAGTTATCTTTTGCTTCAAAAGTTTAAAGTTTCTTTCTGCTTCAGCAGTCCACTTAAATGGATATTTTATATTCTTTATTGTCTCAATGATGGGTGCATTAATCTTACTAAATTTTCTTATGAATTTCCTGTAAAAACTGGCAAGTTCGTGGAAACTTCTTACCTCAAAAACATTTCTGGGTGAAGGCCATTCCACAATTGCCTTAACCTTTTATGGGTCCATCTTCAATCCTTCTGCAGAGACAACAAAGCCCAAATACACCAACTCTTCCTTCATGAATGAGCATTTCTTTAGGTTTATCAGCAATTTCTCTTGGTGTGGCTTCTTCAAGACATAATTACGATGTCTCAAATGTTCTTCTTTAGTTTTGCTGAAAACTAATATATCATCTAGATACACTATCACAAATTTACCAATGAATTCTTTCAATACTTCATTCATAAGTCTCATTAAAGTGCTAGGTGCATTTGACAACCCAAAAGGCATTACCATCCATTCATACAGTCCTTCATTCATTTTAAAGGTAGTTTTCCACTCATCACCTTCTCTTATTCTGATCTGATGATATCCACTTTTTAAGTCTATCTTTGAAAAATATTTAGCACCACTCAAACAGTCCATTAAATCCTCTATTCTGGGTAAAGGGAATCTATACCTAAATTTTATCTTATTGATTGCTCTAGAATCAGTACACATCCTCCAGCCTCCATATTTTTTTGGGCTCAATACTACTGGTACTGCACATGGACTCAAACTTTCTCTGATCAGTCCCTTGTCCACCAATTCTTGTACTTGTTTCCTGATTTCCTCATTTTCTGTGGGAGTCATTCTGTAGGCTGCCTTATTTGGCATATTTGAACCAAGGATAAATATATCTAATGGCTGATCTTTCTCACAGGTGGCAGCTCATTAGGTAAATCATCCACAACAATGTCACAATAATTTTCTAACATCTCTTGGATTTCTATTGGCAAATCATAAATCTTTGTAGAAGTAAGAACTACCTTAGGTTTGCAAACTAAAGCAAAACTTACCTCTTCTTCTTCAATATGTTGTAGATATTCCTTCCCGCTTAGCAACAAGGTCTTTGGATCAATCACTCTACTATATGGCTCTCCTTCTTCCATGGGTATCAATGTATGATGTACCCCATCCTTGAAGAACTTGTAAGTGTTCTTCTTGCCATCATGCACCGCTGCTCTGTCAAACTTCCAAGGTTTACCCAACAATATGTGACACACATCCATGGGCATTACATCACACAGGACCTTATCTTTGTATTTTCCCGTTTGCAGCTCTATCTCACACTGTTCTTTTACAACCAGCTGGTGCCCTTTATGCAGCCAGGAGACCCTGTAGGGAGTTAGATTCTCCCTTGTCTTCAGCTTCAACTTCTCTATCACCTTAGTGGAAACCAGATTTTCTGTGCTGCCACTATCAATAACTAGCTGGCAGCATTTCCCTTGGACTTTGCCTATGCTCCTAAACAAAGTCTTCCTTTGTGCAGGCTCAGTGACCTCTTTGGCTTGTTTCAACAAAACATTATTAACCACCAAGGACTCTCCCCTCTCCGGTAGAATTTCTTCTTCAATTTATGCCTCTTCTCCAGCCTAGGCAACAGCAACATTTCTTGGACCAGCACCCACATTCTATGGACACTCATAGTGCTTGTGTCCCACTTGCTGACATCTATAACACCTCAATTCTCTACCTCTTCCTCTGTCTCTGCCTCCTCTTCCTTTTCCTCTATAAGAACCCCTTCTACCTCTTGCATCATCATCTGTAGATGCATTCTGAGGTGAGCTACTATTAGCTCCATCCCTGGGTGTAGCAGGCTTTCCTCCACCACCCTGATTTCCCTTTCCATGGAAAGTACCTCTCCTTTTGGCAGACTGTTTCCTTAGGAGTTTCTCGTCTGCTTTCAAGGCCATTTGGTAGGCCTCTTTCACTATCTTAGGAGACAGAAGACCAATCTCATCTTGGATCTCCAGCTTGAGACCATTCACATACCTGGCAGTCTTCTTTGGTGTGTCTTGAATTTGCCCAGCTCTTATGCTTACTCTATAGAATTCTTCTATGTATTCCTTTACTGTCAGCAACCTCTGTCTCAGGTTCTGCATTTGCCTAAACAATGTCAGCTGATAATCACTAGGAAAGAATTTACCTTTTAACTTAGCCATCATTCTGGTCCAGCTCTTGATAAGCTGCTTGCCAACTCTCCTTCTTTTTGCTTTCACTCCATCCCACCAAAGTGTAGCATGTCCTTTCAGCTTTGTTACTGCAAACTTGACTTTCTTATCTTCGCTTATTTCTTCATAGTCAAAGCACTTGTTCATTTCATTAATCTAGTCCACCAGTTCCTTGGATTCAGTCCTCCTGTAAAACTGGATACTTCGATCCCGGGCTTAATTGCAGACCCCAGAACAGTTCTAAGGAGCCTCAGGTCAGGAGGAATCTCAACATTTTCTTCCGCTTCTTCTAACTCAGGTTCACTGATGTCTTCAGGATCTCTAGGCTGTCTTCGCTCCATGGCATCCATTCTGGCTTCAAACCTCTGCAAAATTCCCTACACCTCTTCATTGGCAACATGTATCCTTCTGCCAACACCTCTACCAACTCGGATTTCCATATTAGTTCTCTACAAAACAACTCAAAACAACAGCTCTGATACCACAAATGACAGCAACAAAACTAAAAGTCGGCCCCTTAGGAGAGATGATCTGCTACTGTAGCTCCGTCAGCATTTCCCTGTTAAACCCCGTTCTCTCCCTCCTCGTGGTCTTCTCCAACTTATTTGGTTTTATTTATCAAATTCGAGTAATTTGATAAATAAACATATTCGACAACCTCTGAAAATTTAAAATATATCTCTCGGGCTTTATATTACACTGCCAAACCTTATAACCAAAGTTTTAATCCTTCAAACTTTATATGATTACCCGACGCCTTTTGAACAAATGACTTATAATGGACCTTTGGTTCCGGCCCCATATATATAATCGATTTCCCAATCAAATGCTCGCATCATGCCTTGTTTATCCTTCAGGCTACTTCCAAGGACGACCTCCGTTCGATGGCTTCCCTCTAGATCGACGGTGTGTATCAATATCGCGCGGCCTCCTTGGTCGAACGTTAGTGTGCGATGGTGCTCAGAAAAGTAGTTTTCGCGGTCCCACCATGTGCTACGTGTCCACCATTCAATGGAATCGCTCCCAATTTGAGAATACCACTCAACCTGAAAAAGCGGTGCGATATAGGCAATCTAGGTTTGCCAATCCACTCACGGTTTTGAATAGTAATTAACCAAGGTTAAATTGGGGTTGCACTATCCTTCTTACTCAGTTAATTCAGGTCTATCCTCGGCAGGGGTTCCAATTAACACGATCAAATGTAATTCTCTTCCGATGGGATTTTCACTACCATTATGATAGAGTTAGTCAACTACAGTTATATGCAGGCTTCCTCTATGAGGGAATGAGTTCAACTAAGTTTGTTCGAACAATTTGAGAGAACCAATGGATAGAGGGATGTAGAACTGTACGACAGTTTAATTCAAAAATTATACACGCACAGACTTCAATCACTTCGCAATTAAACAAATTTCCTCACAAACATCAACTCGAGACAATTTGATAATCAATGAGAACTGAAATTTATTCAGTCGGAAGCTATTGCTCAACATACAGGAATTATTGCAGAAATCTCCTCCTCCTTATGCATTCGGGGAATATATTTTATATACATCAACATATGACTCCTCGGTTCCTCTGTGAGGACCGTTTAGCAAATCAAAGGCCTAATTACAATTTATTCAAATAACTGAAATATGACAGATGGGCTAAACTATTCGACTTCTACTAACTCTAACTGATCTAAATGAAACAGTCAGCTGAGGTATTGACACCTAGCTGTTACAATTCAACGATTTTGAAACCCTCCTAGCCACAACATGTGGACAAACCTCCTACATTGCTGGCTAGTGTCTAATGCCCCTGCATCAATAACAGAGCTTCGCAACTTTCTGTGCCTTGCTAATTTATACCACAGGTTCATGTTGGGATTCTCTAATATCACTTGGCCCTTGAGACAAGTCACCAAGGGAGGAGCGAAAGAAATTTTTTTTTGGTTGGAATCTCAACAGAAGGCATTCGTAGAATTGAAATATCGTCTCTGCTCTGCCCCAGTGCTCACATTACCAGAGTTGCAACAACCATTTGAGATCGAGACAGAGTCCTCTAACTATGCTATTGGGGTAGTTCTTACTCAACAGGGGCATCCAGTGGCATATCACAGTGAGACATTGTTCGACACAGTCTGCAAATATCCCACTTATGACAAAGAAATGTATTCCATTGTGCAAGCTTGTGGACAATGGAAGCATTACATTTTTGGGAAGGAAACAATCATCCACACAGACCACCGACCCATGCGGTTCATCTAGAGACAAGGGAAGTTGTAGAACGATCGACATCAGAAATGGTCCACATATCTGCAAAAATTTCATTTGAACATCAAGTACAAGAAGGGTAGCACCAATAATGTTGCATACTTCCTCAGCCGACCACCGATTGTGGTGCTAACCACCATTCTCAACTCTTATGGGCATGAGACTTCTGATTGGTCACTTCTCTACATGAGCAATCCAGAATTTGGCCACACATACAAGGCACTCTTGGGGGGTACGCAAGTTCCAAATTTTCACCTCCAAGATGCATTTTTATGTAACCTGGGACACCTTTGTGTTCCTTAAAGCGAGTGTGCCAAGATGATATGGGAAGCACACTACAGTCGAGTCACTAGGCATTTCAGGGTTTAGAAAACAGTGGCAGTACTACAGAAGTATTTCTATTGGCCGAACCTTTAACAGGATGTCGGGAAGTACATCAGATCCTACACTGCTTGCGCCATTGCCAAACCAACCATCAAGAAGCAAGGCCTCTATACTCCGCCACCTACACCTAGTCGACCTTGGGAATCCATCTCCATGGATTACATGTTGGGCCTTTCTTCTACTAAGCATGGAAACAACTATGTTTTTGTGGTCGTCGACAGATTCTCAAAGATGGCCATTATGGTGGCCTACAAGAAGAATATTACAGCAGAAGCCACTGCTAAAATTTTCTTTGAATGAGTGTGGGTGCACTTTGGGATCCCACAGTCTATCATCTCATATTAGGAATACAGGTTCCTTAACACATTTTGGTCCAGCCTCTAGTCAATGCTGGACACCAAGCTCACCAAGTCCACAACTTTCCATCCCCAAACTAATGGCCAAACAGAGGTCGTCAACCTGATGATTGTACACATTCTGTGCATGTACAATTCAAAGCATCCGCGCACATGGGATGAGAGCCTCCCATATGTACAACACAGTTATAACCAGGCTCTCCACAACTCAACTGGCCATAGCCCCTTTTAGGTGGGCTTGGGATTCCAGCCACTATGTCCCATTGACGTAGCCATGCCATTTGCGGCTACTCAGGTCGATTCGGCTCATGTCCAGTTCAAAGATGACAAAGAAAACAACTTCATCGAGTGCATTCAGCACATCCACTAATAGGTTCATGACATATTGGATAGAGCCAATGCTAAGTACAAGCAATGACACGATCAACATCAGGTGCCACACAACTTCCAGGTGGGTGACAAAGTGTGGCTACATTTGTAGAAGGAGTGCCTCACTGGACCCCACTGCAAGCTTCGCCCACTCCAATATGGGTCTTACACCATCACCAAGGATGTAGGGAAAAATTCCTTCGAACTTAGTATTCCACGATTCCTTGGTCTGCACCTAGTATTCAATGCTGGACCGCCTTCACCCCTACTTCGCACCTCTACTAGACACCTATGACATTGCAGAACAACTCACACCAACAGAGTTAAACCCAGACTGGATGGAACATGCCACCACCGATTATATCATGGACATGAAAATCAAGAACACTCATCAACAGAAGATCCAACTGTATTGGGTTGTCAAAGCTGGCCAACTCCTGCACCAAGGCAAGTGGTCCACCAGAGACCAAGTTCAACAAAAGTTTCCTCATCTGATGGAGAAACTCAACGCAATGGGGACCATTGATTCCTAAGGGGGGAGGAATGATCTAGATGGATATTGGTGGCCACCCGCCTATTCCAATTGGGGCCCCACCATTATCTCTTTCAGTTTTTTAGTTTCAGCACAACTTACTATTTTTAGCATTTTTTCAGGTCCTGAACTTCCAAAGTTGTTTTAAGGCCCTAAATGACGTTTTTTTGGGAAAAACGGGAGAAACATAGGTACATGAATTGATGTTTCTAACAAAAAAAATTATATTCCTCGAATAGATCTTTCTAACGAGGTATGGTGCACGTCAAATGGAGATCGTATGCCAAAGTTATGTTCCTGGGAAGTTTAAACACCAATTTACCCAAATGGGGCCCATATTCTTGGTGCTTCATCTCCTAGGTTTAGGGTTTTCCATTTTTTCTAAATAATAAATAAGCCCTTGAGCCTCATTGTAACATATTTTAGAGCCCTGTATCCTCCACATCTCTTCTCAGAGATAAGCTATCAACGCCCTAGCTAGTTTATTTCCATTCTGTGTGTAAGAAAATTTCATTCATTTGATTTTAATGAAATGAAGTGTTATTTCCATTGCATCTTTGTATTTATGGTTATATGTGTGTTCTGTTGTGTTCCTGCATAAATCCAGATCAAAAAACTACTCTGATACCACCCTGTAATGCCTCCTTCCACATTTACCCAGTTTTACAAATTCTCGAGGGTAAGCATGAGTTGAGTGTCACTATGATATGACCCCACCTCCAAGCTCTAGTTATAGAAGTGAGGTCGAATAATAGACAACATATAACCATCCCTCAGGGACTACAGAACACTCAAGAGCCTACAAACCACCCTAGGTTATCAATCCTTGAGTTGGAAATCTTTTTCACAAGAGAAACTCCCCAAAAACACCCTTGACACTTTGTGCATGTTATTATGAGGCTCCAACCACACCCATAAGCCTGTCTGCATACGATTGTGATCCAAATTCCTCACTTTAGTGTATGTGGTCACAAGATCTATGCCACTTTTTCAGTATAGCCTCCAAACCACTGCCCAAAACTATTTGTAACTTTCCAAAATAATGAGAATGATGATAACAATGTTAAACAATAAAAAATTGAGAAAGGTCTTGACGTAGACATGCCTAATTCAAGATAGAAATTTCATAAAATAGATCTAGTAAACATATAGTGTACAGGTCATGAATGTATATATAATAATAAACTTTTGAAATTCATCTGAAAATCACCAAGAAGGTTCAATGCCCTCTCAATCTAGCTACAACAACACTTTTTATCCCATGCATTCATCAACCATCCAGTAACTTATCAAATCATGAACAAGAGCCATAGCTAGAGCACATCATAAAACCATGCATATAACCAACATATAACCATAATAGAAACCATGGAAAACTAGTCATAATATCACCATAAACCAATACAAGTGCTCATAGATCAAAATAAGAAAATAGCTCATACTAACATATGAAAATTCCAACCAAGTTAGGGACTTCCATGTACCACCCGAACATAGATTGGGTTGAACCAAATATCTCTTTCATCCAATCACCCTCGTGCCATATTCCAAGCAAGAATGTGGGACCATGTGGGTTAAACCAAAAATAAAACCAGGGCTTCCAAAAGCCACACCACCTCAACCCTCAACATCAGTGATTTCACCTAACCGGTACATAAATTATCACTAATACCAAATCATATTGGTCTCTATCCAAGTTGTCCAAGGCTTGAGGAACTAGTAATTCTACCCACATGTTTGCAAGAAAGAAGGTCTCTGAAAAAGACCCAGTTTCGGAAGAGAGGCCAACAAGGTTTCCGCAGTAGTCTAGCACAACGCTGACATTTTCACCCTACTCTGAGGAGCAGAGAGTCTCACCCAAGGAATTCCGTGACCTTAGTGAGGTTAGGAATAGATCAAGTATCAACGGGTCAAAACTATCAAGAAAAACATAAAGCACTTGGTACAGCAAACCGATCTTACTACTTTGCACAAGATGCTACTCGTTAAGCATATTAAGGATGCGGATTTCAAATTTAATAGTGGGCCATACATTTAAAATAACCAACTAATCAACATGGAACTCAAAATACCAACCATAGATAGAATTATATTTCATTATCAACAGTGAAGCACTAAATTACTCCATAGAGTTGATTATAGAGAGACATATTACAACAATGATAGAATAGAACAAAATAGAACAGAACAAAATAGTACAGAACATAATAGAACATAGCTCTTCTTCGGCTCTCGTCCTCAGCCCTCTACTAGACCAACCTCCTGTCTACGCTGGCCGATTGCCTATTATTTCCTTTGCCAGCGTAACTGTTAGTTTTCCCTCCTTTCCTGCTTTGTTGTTTTTCGTTTCTCCCTGATCACTGGGATTTCCGTTGCCTGTCCTTGTCACTCCTTCCTACCATCTATGTTAGTTTTTGTAATTGCCACGCCACCTTCTCTCCAGCTCTTCGCAACCGTGACATCTCCTTCTCTACCATGGTTGCACTCTTCCACCTATTCTCTGAAACTCAAAACCTTTTCATTTTCAAAATAAGGGCCCCAACAGGCCTCGACCACATTCTATTGACTAGTCTCGAGTCAATTCTTTTTTGCTGCTTCAGTCTCCATTGGTCGGACTGCCTGTTGCACTAAAACCTGTCACCCTGACATTCTGCTGACTGTATGAGATCATTGACACTCATACTTACCTCCTCTGCAAGTCTTACAACCTTTACTCCTCATGTCAAGCCTTAAAACAGGAGAAAAAAACCCTAGGGTATGCAGGTAATGTGAGGCTTACCTACGTTCCTGGCTAGGGTACGCAGGTAATGTCAAGAGAAACTGTGTTCTGGAATGCAGTTTTCCAGTGTTACGCCTGTGTACCCCCTCCAAAGTCAAAAAAGCAAGAAACAAAAGTTAAAAAACTGATTTGAGGTCAATTCTAGAAGCTTCTAGATGAGAATTTTTGGGGATGAGTACACTTTAATAAGGTGCATGTATCCCACACCTTAAGGAACTAATCCCTTGATGTGAGGAGCCTATCCCTTTGAAGGAGGATTATATCCCTTCATAGGTGGAACCCTAACCTCCTCATCTCCTCTATAAAAAGAGGCATTGGGTAGCCTCAAAGGGAGTTCAAGCTTTAGTGTGTGATTGAGTTGAAGTGTTGTTGAGATTTAGACTTCTTTCTACTAAGCTTTTGAGAGGAAATATCACATACCTCTATGTGCTTCTGGAGGAACAGTGCAAGAATTATCAAATTAGAGGAGACTCCTGCTTCAAACCCTGGGAAGGCCTATTCAAACATCAAGACTAAGGTTGTAAGGTTCTTCTGTTATTTTAAGATTAATACAATCAAGTTTTGTTTTTCTCAATAAATTTTTGTTCGATTGTTTATTTCAATAAGCTGTCGTTTGATCATTTATTTCATAGATTCCTTGATCACTATGATAGGTATGTTTTATAATTATTTTTTATACAGGTGCTATTTAATATTTTCTTGTTTGTGATTGCAGGTCGAAAAAAGACGACACTTTGTTGCAATGAAAGACGACACTTTGTTGTGACGAAAGACGACACTTTGTTGCGATGGAATAACTCTTGTTGCGACAGAAGGATTATTGTTCCGATGAAAGAACTATTGTTGCAACGAAAGAACTACTGATGTGACGGAAGAACTACGGTTACAAATAAGCATTTGGATTTAAGGTAGGATCGACACCTTCATATAATTTACTTGTAAAATGAATATATTTAGAGAAATACAAACTTAGTTGTTCGTTTGTTGCTAGATTGTCTTCTGACACTAGGGAGATCGATCTTGTCCACAAGATCGATTTATCCGGCCAACAAATTGGCGACTCCGATGGGGAAAGATTCTTGATTTTTGGTTTTCCTTTGTTTTGACTTGAGAAAATGCTTTTTTCTGATTTTTGATTGATTTGTACGGGCTTGGGTAGCTTAGATTTACTTTTCTTTGAAAAATTTTGAATTATTTTTTGTTTTTCTTGAACTTTTCTGGGGACCACACATTGTTGCAGACCCTATTAAAAGTCTTGAAAAACTTAGATTTCTTCTTTCAGTTTAGTTTACATTTGATTTAGGATTCTTAGCATCTACCTAGATCTCTATCTTTCTATCAAAAATCCTTGTTTATGAGTTTCTTTCAGCAAATTTGTCATCTCATTCATCTCCGTTAAGTTAATTGGGTGTTTTGAGTCTCTTTTTTTGAGAAATTCTTAATTTGATTTCCTTTGGTCATTACTTGCAGGTTTGTCTCAGTATTTTCACAATTTTGCATCTTTTTGCTTTTGTTTTTGCAAAAAAATTTCCCCCTCATTCACTGGGGGGGGGATAAATTGTGAATGAGTGTTAATTGCCTTTGAGTATTTTTATTTTTGATCTTTGGAACTCTCACCCAATTTTCTTTGCTTGCACTTGATTGGTTCTTAGATTACATTAGAATCATCTTGTGTTTGAGAATTCTCTTGCATAGATCACATTTGCATAATTAGAATTCTCATTTTCAGAATATGAGTGAATTGTGCATAGATTACAATTGCATAGTTTACATTCTGAAAAATCAATCGTAGATTTAGATCAGTTTTCTTTGATTTGAATTTAGATGTTTTTATGCTTGTTTTAAAAACAAAAAAATAAAAAATTGTTTTGGAATTGATTTGCATTAGTTTTTCTTGATGAAATTAGTGCATTAGAGAATTTGTTATATTTTCTCTTAGTGATCAATTTTTTGCATTGTTAGAAGTGATGGAAACTCTCTCCTTACTTTAGTTAGGATTCATTGAATTGAAAAGATTACATTATCATATTCAATTGCATTCAGTTTTGGGTCGGGTCATAACACCATTGGTTTCATATCCATTTACCCTTTTGAGTAATAACATCCTAAATAACACAACGCTCAATTAAAATTCATCTAGTAATTTTTACATTTTTAGGGCTCTTTCCACCAATCTAGCTCAGGATTAGTGCCTTGGAATAGGTTGTAGTTAACTTTCCAAAGCAACTAAAACAAACAAGTAGATAAATCTTGCGGTAGGAAATAAATCCAATTGTAATTGGTACAATCTGGGAAGCTTCTCTTAAAGGAGTTAATCATGAGATCATGTCCGAACCTTTGAGACAATCAATTCTGTTTCATTGGGAAAGATAGAAGATCTGCGCGCATTACAAACGGTAAACCTCGGATTAACCATTGTCGAGGAGCCTGGGGTCACTTGTTGGTAAACCTCGGATTGACCATGTCGAGGAGCCTTCAAGGGGATTGAGCTTTGTTACTCTGCCCTTGCGCGTGGAATCGGATCGTAGACTGTTCCCCCAGTTGTATTTGTTACTGTTGGTAACCTTAGTGTCCATAAGCTTAAGATTATTTCCTAAGGTGATGGTGAAGGAAAGATCTCACTGTACCTGGAGCAGACGTCGACTAGACTCACTTGGACTCTCTGGGGGGTTCTCTTCACTTGAGATGGTTTTGTGAAGAAACTTGTGCCAGTCTGTTTCATTAAGCAGGTTGTCGGGGTAACTGTTCCAACCGCCCTTTCTGTATTAAATTCTATGATGTTGGATTTCATCACCAACTAGTGTTTTTAGTACGGGAAGTTACTGTTTGTGTGTGGTTTGACTCCTAGATTTGATAGCACGTGTTAATTTGTTTGTTTTTACTTTTAGAGACCATAGGTGTGAATTGTGAATTTTAATTGTTTAGGTGTGAATTGTGAATTGTTAATTTTAGTTTTAAATTGTTAATAAAATTCACTAAAGTTGAATATAATGGCAACTGTTCCAGAATTTACCAACCAAGGAACCCCTCTTAATGAGAATCCTAGTACTTTTCCTTGCTTTGGAAATGTTGGTCCTCCTTATATGGCTACTTTTTCATTACTTGGATTTACAATAGGTTTACCGATATGGTTATTTTCAACTTCGTTGGCCCCGAATACTCCAATTGTTCCACCTCAACCGGATGCTTCACTTCAACAGAGTTCACCATCTCAACATCACCAACCTTCTGTTGACCCTTTACCTTCTTTGCCTAATATTTCTTCCTCCATTTCTTCCTCTTCGCTTGGTAAAAGCCTTGACGCTAGTAACCAGGTGGCTAAGAAGAAGAAGAAAGGGAAGAAGAAGAAGAAGAAGAAGCAAGATAAGAAAGAAGTCAACCAACCAACCATGGTTGTAAATGTTAGTAGTGTTGAGGAAACCTCCAACATGCATCGTAAACCCAAATACCCTTGCAGGCTTTGTAAGGGTGACCACTTCCTTATCAATTGTCTCGGTATTCCAAAGGTCTTGGAAGTATGGTCAGAAAAATCTCATCAACTTTCCGTTGATCCATCAACCAGTGATAGTCAGGTTCCTGGGAAAAAGGGTAAAGTTAGGTTTCCTTGTAAGTTATGCAAAGGGAGTCATAAAACTCACATTTTCCCTCACATGGATGAAGCCTCAAAATTGTTGGAAAACCTTACTGTTCCACAGCAAGAATTTCCAACTGGTTACCGTAAAATTTCTCCCAACCTACCGTCAACTGACGGAGTGATTGATCTAATTTCAAGTACAGTCGATCCCACTCTTCCATTGGAGAGTGAAACTCATATCACTCAGGTTGATGATCCATTATTTGATCAAGTGGTCGATTCGATTTCACATTCGGTCGATCCCATTCTCCCTATAGAGAGTGAACTTCATACCGCTCAGGTTCTTCTTGTTACATCAGATTCTTCTACGCCGGGGGGCATTTCACCTGTTTCTACAGAACCCCCTCCAAGTACTGAGGTCTTTTCCTTTGATTGGAATAGACTGACAGAACCTTGTCTTCCTTCCTCCATCCCTTTCCAAATAATTGTGAAGTTTGGTGGTAGGGACATACATCGCACACAGGTAGATGAAGGTGCTTCTGTTAGTATTTTATCCTCAACTGCTTGGAAAGCTTTGGGTTCCCCTCAGCTTGTGCCTATTACGCAGAATCTGAAAGCTTTTAACAGAACCATTAGTGAACCTTTAGGGATCCTTCCTAAGTTTTCTATTACTTTGGAAGGTAAAACTATCTGTATTGATCTTATGGTAGTTCGAGGTCCCTTAGATTTCAATTTACTTCTTGGGTGAGACTATGTCTATGCAATGAAAGCTGTAGTATCGACACTCTTTCGCGTGATGTCTTTCCCTCACAATGGGAATATTGTGACTGTAGACCAGCTTTCGTTCCCTAGTCTTGTTTCAACTACCAATAATATGACACCCCTAAATGTTCCTGATTCTAAAGTGGTATCTACCCCGCCACGGGTTAATTATGTGGCAACTAGTCCCATGTTTTCAATTACCGATGTAAGTGAGCCTCTCACTGTTTTCTTGTCTTTCTTTGACTTAGATCCGAGAATTCACATGGAAAAATCTACGGGATTATTTGAACGCAATGTTCTTATCCCTTTTGAGTCCCTTGACATGTGTTCCTTCCAAAGAACTATTCTTCCTTTTGATGAAGACCTCTTGGAAGCCATGATCAAGGTGTGTCCATTGACATGTGTTTCTTCTAGTTGGAAGCCATGATCAGGTATGAGGAAAGTTCCTTTTACTGTGTCAACCTCATTAAAAAATGAATCAGTTAGTTTTTGAGGATAGTTCCTTTTACTGTGTCAACCTCGTTAAAAAATGAATCAATGACCTGAGGATAGTTCCTTTTACTGTGTCAACCTCGTTAAAAAATGAATCAGTGAGTGTGAGGATAGTTCCTTTTACTGTGTCAACCTCATTAAAAAATGAATCAGTTAGTCGAGAGCATAGTTCCTTTTCTTGTGTCAAGCTCGTTAAAAAAATGAAACAAGCTTCCAAGAGGAAAGTTCTTTTCTTGTGTCAACCTCGTTAAAAAAATGAATCAGGTATGAGGATAGTTCTTTTTCTGTGTCAGCCTCATTAAAAAATGAATCAGTAGGTAGATTGTAAAGAGTATATTAATAGATTATAAATAAGTAGTTTCTGAGGATGGTTCCTGTTACTGAGTCAACCTCGTAAAAAAATGAATCGGGTATGAGGAAAGTTCCTTTTACTGTGTCAACCTCATTAAAAATGAATCAGTGTATCAAGAGGAAAGTTCCTTTTACTGTGTCAACCTCGTTAAAAAATGAAACACGTTTCCATGAGCATAGTTCTTTTCCTGTGTCAAGCTCGTTAAAAAAAATGAAACAAATCCTCCCCTAATTGAGTCAAGTCTTTGACTAGATCTCGTAAATGTTAATTCGTATATTTAGGTTAGTTTTTGCATAATTTTCTTACAGTTTTAGGTCGGGTCTTTCATATGATCTCGTAAATGAACCTTCATTCCATCCAACTATTAATTACCAGCAGTGTACTTAGTTGAATGAAATGAAGCTGGGGGGGCATGCACTCTAGCAGTTACGCTTAGGGGGCATCAAGCACAGTTTTCTCTCTGTTTCAAGCTTGTGTAAAAATGAAACCACTCTGAAGCATAATTTTTCTCTATTTCAAGATTTTGTAAAAATGAAACCTATCTTGAGTCAATTTCGGTTATTTTCAAGACTCGTTAAAATCATGAAAATCCCGAGATTATTTTGCTATCTTTCATTCTCGTAAAACACATGAAAATGCCGAGTTCTTTCCGTCTTTTCCTGCTCGTAAATTAAATTGAAAGTCGGCCACAGGAGTACATTTTTATCCCTTTTTCGAACTCGTTAAAACTTATGAAAAAGAGAAAACCATGAGTACATTTTTATCCCTTTTTCGAACTCGTTAAAACTTACGAAAAAGCGAAACCCTGGAGTCCTCTTTTAAGCCCTTTTCAGACTCTCTACACATGAAAATATTGCCGAGCACTTGATTATTCGAACTCGTTAAAGTAAATGAATGATCGTCCCTTCAGTATAAGTTTACCCCTTTTACGGACTGAAATGGACTATTTACGAAAAAGGTATACGTTGACTAATTATGGTCAATAGAGTTCTCTCCCGCATTATTTTATCCTTTTCGGGCTCGAGAGACTAAATTTACGAAAAAGTACACCCATGGAGTTTTCTTAAGTTTTTTCTTCTAACTCCCTAAAATTGAAAAACACCGAGTTTCTCCTATATTGGACTCGTTAAAATTTAACAGTAAAGGACCTGTTTAATTTTCAACAGGAACGAACCACTCCTTCTTAGGGTTCAAATCTTAAACTAAGTTGGACTCATCTGAAGGATGAGCTTATAAACAAGCAAATGTTATCCTCCTCAAGCTTGTCAAAAATAAAGAGGTACTTGCCAGAAATGGTGGGGGAAAAGAGAGAAAAACGAACATGTTTGTTACATTTTGATTATTCGGAAAACCGTTAACCACTCTTGAACACGACACTTTTGTTCACCTGGGTTGGGAAAATCCTTTACCTAACAGTTAATCAAACCATATTGAAAGTCTTCAGCCGGTTTCTAGGTATTAGCTTTGGGTCAATTTTCACCAAACCATCTGCAGTGTCGTTATGTGTTCAAGAGGACAGTTCAAACAAACCATTCATTTGCGAAATATTTGTCTTCCATTTTGACCATCCCTGAGTCAGTCCTTGCCAATATATTTCTTCAAAACTTGATCTATGATTTCGTGTTGTGGGCTTGCCTACGACGGATCACTTTCTATCGACGACAACTCATTATCTAGGAAGTTGATCCAAAAATCGTCAGTACCTTGAAATCTGCATGCCTCAATGGCAGGTTTCTCGCCTTCGACGACAGGTTGCATCATTGACCTTCAATCGAATGATTCCGTGACATGTTCGACTTCAGCTCATTCATTCACATTTCATGGATTGTACTGAGTACTTTGAGAGCCATTGACATTACTGGTGGTTACTCTCACACTTGTTAACAGTTTACATTATTGACTGGTAATCAAGTGGTTTCTACCATGTTTGACTTCGACACATTTATTCACATGGATAGAATCGTATTGGTTCGAGAAACGGAAATCAAGACCCTGGATCTAGTTTCTACCATCCAGGCTGCGAGGAATTTTTTTATTCATTTATACAGTGGACTATTCATAAACAGATGGTTGCGTCCATACTGTGTCTACACATGTCTATACTGTTGATGTATTGAAAATCATTCCTGTATCAGAACAGTTTAAATCAGTTTTCTAGTTAGTTTTGATCTGAGTATGGGAATGCCTACCTCAACGATGATATGATTACATATATATATTTTGCATTGAATGTTTTTACAGGTTCCGACTGGGGTGTCCACAGGATGATCCTTGAAATGATAAAGTACTTCACTCTTCATATATGACAGACTTCATTTTCATCTATTCCAGACTTCACACTTTAGGGGGCAATCTGTTGCACTAAAAACTATCACCCTGACATTCTGTTGATTGTATGAGCTCATTGACACTCATACTTACCTCCTATGCAAGTCTTACAACCTTTACTCCTCATGTAAAGCCTTAAAACAGGAGAAAAAAACCCTAAAAACTCGAAAACCCTAGGGTACGCAGGTAATGTGAGGCTTACCTGCATTCCTGGCTAGGATACGCAGGTATTGTGAAGAGAAACTGCGTTCTAGAATGCAGTTTTCTAGTGTTATGCCTGCATACCCCCTCCAAAGTCAAAAAAGTGAGAAACAAAAGTTAAAAAGCTGATTTGAGGTCAATTCTAGAAGCTTCTAGATGAGAATTTTTGGGGATGAGTATGCTTTAATAAGGTGCATGTATCCCACACCTTAAGGAACTAATCCCTTGATGTGAGGAGCCTATCCCTTTGAAGGAGGATTCTATCCCTTCATAGGTGGAACCCTAACCTCCTCATCTGCTCTATAAAAAGAGGCATTGGGTAGCTTCAAAGGGAGCTCAAGCTTTAGTGTGTGATTGAGTTGAACTGCTGTTGAGATTTAGACTTCTTTCTGCTGAGCTTTTGAGAGGAAAGATCACATACCTCTATGTTCTCCTGAAGAAAGAGTGCAAGACTTATCAAAGTAGAGGAGACTCCTACTTCGGACCCCGGGAAGGCCTATTCAAAAGTCAAGGCTAAGGTTGTAAGGTTCTTCTGTTATTTTAAGATTAATACAATCAAGTTTTGTTTTTCTCAATAAATTGTCGTTCGATTGTTTATTTCAATAAGCTGTCGTTTGATCGTTTATTTCATAGATTCCTTGATCACTATGGTAGGTATGTTTTATAATTATTTTTTATACAGGTGCTATTTAATATTTTCTTATTTGTGATTGCAGGTCGACAAAAGACGACACTTTGTTGCGACGAAAGACGACACTTTGTTGCGACGAAAGAACTATTGTTGCGACGAAAGAACTACTGATGCGACGAAAGAATTACGGTTACAAATAAGCATTTGGATCTAAGGTAGGAACGACACCTTCATAGCATTTAATTGTAAAATAAATATATTTAGAGAAAGACAAACTTAGTTGTTTGTTTGTTGCTAGATTGTCTTCTGACACTAGGGAGATCGATCTTGTCTGCAAGATCGATTTATCCGGCCAACATGCCTCTGTGGCTGGCCTTATCTTCTCCGTTTCCTCTCCCTATCCAAACAAGGGCCCTGACTCGGGAAATTTTTCCAATGCTAAATATTTGAGTTCGGCAAAGTTGTTAATGGTCTCTTGCCATTCCTTCATGAGCTGGTCCGTTTTTGTGGCAATTCGTTCAACTTTCGTTTCTCTTGCAATGACCAGAAGCTTGCTGATTACGTCTTTAATTTTGATTTCAACCTCAGTGGAAATTTTCTGTATTTCTTCTGCAGTATGCTTGAATGGTTGTCTCAGTTCTCAGAGGACATATTTTGTGGCAGCGGAATGCTCTTCTATCTTTTGTATTGTGGTCTTCAGTTTCTCTACTTGATTGTACAACTGATTAATGCCGATGGGGTCCGTAGCCTCCTTTATTTCTCGTGAAACCTGCTGCAGTTGTGCCAATATTGGTTGGGCCTTCATATTTAATGAGGTTGAACACTCATGCAAATGTTTCAGAAGGTTGTAATCTTCTTTCACCATGTTCCTCAGAGTTTCTTACATCCTGGTTTCTTGTTCCTACTTCTCCGTGACCTTCTCAACATATATGACAACAGGATCTGGTAACGCCGGTCTCATTGTGAGTGCTTCCTTTAGTTCTTGATTTTCCTTGTTGAGATTCGCACAAGTTATTTTCATGAGGATAGACTGCTCTTCTATAGTGCAAGCTGATATGTCTTCTAGTGCCTTGTCATCTTGAGCCATTACTGTTGGCCATAGATCCTTGAAAACATTTGTCACCTTCTCCAGTTTCTCCTGTAGACTTTCCTTCTCTCCCTTCAAATAGTTGCACTCTTCAGTAAGCACACTAATCTGTAGTTGTTGATGTTCAAACCTCTGCTGGAGGTCGTTTTGTAGTCCTTCGGCCTGTTGTGTTGCATGCTAGTTGAAACTGTACAATTGTTTTGTGCCCCAGGTTTGCATACTCTCAGCCCCAGACATATCGTGGTTTGGTGGTCTCTCTCTAAGTGGTGGACCGATGGCTATTGATCTGGCTGATGCTCATGTGGTGACGTTAGCGGGTTCTATTGCGGCATTTGACCCCCTGGGATATTTATGCTTTTGGTTGGCTAAACTCGCTGCAATACCAAATTTGTTTGCTGAAAAGGGTTCAAATCCTTGGGTGAGGGTGTGGTGTCTGCGGTAAAAGATCCCCCGTGAACTAATAAATCCATAAAGGTGCTCTGTTCCACCTGAGGTTGGTTAATCTCGGGTACCATGGTTGTACTTGAGTTATCTTCTGCCTCGTTTTCCCATCTTGTCTTGCGTTTTTCCTTGACTGGGTCTGAAATTGTTGCTGATGTGGATGGAGTGTGAGTGGACCGGTCTTTGGAAGTGAATGATGTGTGAGGTGAGGAATGGTGAGTGCGAGGTGAAGAGGTATGGGGGTGGGGTGGAGATGAAGTCTGAGCATTAAAAATTGAAAATGGATTGAACATAGGTAGGCTGGAGGTGACCTGGGTGGCTACCTCTAGTTCCTCCTAAATTGGTACTCCCGTATCCATAATTTGTGTGTGATCTTCCTCAGTGAGATCAACTATTTGCTTAGGAACCATGACTCTTGCTTTCTTGGCCTTAGGCATAACTGTTACACAACATTTTGTCACTGTCCCTATAATCCCTGTCCCACACATTGGAGGATCATTTTTGTGACTAAAACAAAGTGTCATGCCTTGCAAAGACCATCATTGCATCCCTTTCCATGAGGACAACATTCCTTCTGTTGAAAATTCCCTTAGCAGACCATTAGAAACACATATTTTTTCCTTGGCGCTAGTAGATTGTTATGCCCTCTCGCTAATGAGGAAGATTAACACTGGGCCCCGTGCCCATTAGCACTCTATCCCAGTGAGCTACCCACGCCAACCTGTTTATGGAATTTGTTTTAAAAATAAAGGCGAAGTTTCCATCATAACAACTTCATGGGTGAGTCATCCGAAGTGGTTCGACTGAATAACCACGGCCTCCCTCCTTTGGCCTCTTGTTTCCACCTTTTGGGGAAACCTCCCAAGGGATAAGGCCTCCCTTCCACCATTGTAGGGATCCCAACCTCCTCCTCTCCCTCACTAAATAAATCCATCTTCCATTGATGAGCTGGATGAACATATTATAGCTGAAATGCTGAAGAGAATTCCTGAGCTTTTCGCTAGAAAGATATAACAGAAGAGACCTTTGTCGAGAGAGCTTATGTTTGTGTCCTCACCCCGTCCGAATTCCTTGACGATCCTTCGAGACATGCTTTGGATGAACCCCACTGAATGAGGTTGTGATGTCAAGGCTATGGTTGTAACTCTTTCTTTTATTTATACATATACATGACTATTGTCTGGTTCCCATCTTGCATTAATGTGTTTTATTTGATGCAATATGCTTAACCCTCCTAGAATGGTTAGTTGATTATGAATGAAATCATTGTTTTGTACACTACTCTTGTTTGATGATATTCGTGCAGGTGTATGAGCATTGTTGCAGAAGGATTGTGACCCGTCGAGACAGAGATCAAGAGGCCACCACCACTACAGCGACGACAACATTGCACTCTAGGTAGGTCGATCTACCCTGTCCTTTTCATTCATTAATTAGGAACCTACACTTTAGCTTGTCCCTTTGTTGCTAGACCCACTCTAGGGCTAGAGGGGTCGTCTCTGTCCACAGAGAGGATTTACCTTCCCAAAAAATTGGCGACTCAACTGGGGATCAATGTGAGTTTGTCGTTTCGTTGCCTTTTAGGGATTTTCCTTGTCAAGTCAACTTCGGTCATTTTCTTGCTTGCCTATCTTTTTGGCTTGTTTGATTGTCTTGAATCCTATTATTCAGCTCCAGAGTGTCAACATTGACCTCTACTCACTGGTTCTTCCCTCCTCCCATAGTTAACCGGCTTGGCGTGATTTTTCTTTGAACAGTCGCGCCAATTGGCACAGGTTGCTTTTGTTGTAGTAGCACCAACCCCTGTTTGGCATGGATTACCGC
Organism: Pinus albicaulis; assembly: GCA_034641835.2. Classification (NCBI taxonomy): domain Eukaryota; kingdom Viridiplantae; phylum Streptophyta; class Pinopsida; order Pinales; family Pinaceae; genus Pinus; species Pinus albicaulis. The sequence continues at coordinate 237,710,158 of CM076583.1, read as the reverse complement.
CTCACAGTCGCACCGAATCCTGTAGGATTTGGTTTGACCCTTTTGCTCATTTTTTGGTTAGTTGTGCTTGATTCTGGCTTGTTTCTTGATTTGCAATTGGACGTTTTGGAGTTGTTTTGACTGCTTTAGGCTTGCTCTTCTCAGCTGTTTGTTTATTTTCTTATCGATGCAGTTCATAGCCCTAGGGTTCTAGGTGTCTTTCATTCACTGAGCCTTCTGATTGAAGTTCGAGTCTCTTTGTTTCTTGTTAGATTGATTCCTTGATCAGTTTATTGAGTCTTTCTTGATCCTTTGAGCTTTTAGTTTCTTTAATGATTACTTTTGTGTTTGTTTGACTCTCCATCTCTTCGTTTTCGAGCATAGATTACACTGCTCATTTGGGTCATTTAGAACGCTTTCGATTTGTTTGAAAGAGTGCATCATTGGTTTGAGTGCATTTGTTTTTGTATTGATTTTGAATCATTCATTTTGAGATCTCTACATTCATAGTGCTCTAAACTAGTGTTTGATTCTATTTTTGATGTAATTAGTGCATTGTGTGCTTCATTCATTCAAAAAAAAAAAAAATTGTATCCTTTCACTTGCGTCGAGAATGAAAAGTTATTTTGCGTAACAACGCTTGCATCTAGGGAAGATTTTTTCGTTTCTCATTTTGATTGTATTAGATGAATTAGGGGACTTCTTCGTATGTTTTCAATTTTTGATGCTTTCTGAAAGATCTTTATCCTTCTCTTAGTTAGCATTCATCGAACGGAATATGGTGTTCTATTGCATGTAGTTTGCATTCAGGAAATTTGAGATAATATTCGGTAGGGCCTTGAAATTGAAACATTAATTCAAGATCAACTATAAAATTTATTCAATTAACCTAAGGAAGCATTGGAACCTAACACAAACATTTTTAGAGGTCTAGGCTAGTGACGTGTTCTGGCGTCATTAAATCTAGTAGCTGTCGTTCGCCATTTGGCCTTAGACAACACTAGTACGGAGTTGTGCTCCCCATACCATCGCGTATATAAAGGGAGACCCTCATAGATTCAAATCCTTTATCCATGGGAATCCAAGTCTGCCACCCTGTAACCGTGATACACCGAACATAGCATTCGAGGAGACTACCTACAAGTACGTTAAGTCTTTGGTCATTTCTCTTTCATTTTATCACCAAGGTGTATATGGCAGTTCACAAAAACTTGGTACACCCTCTTGCTTAGATTACCTGAGTAGTCATTTCGATCTTTTCATGACTCCTTAAAAAGAGAAGAGATCATCGAGCACTTGTCCTTTCACGCTCGTTTAAAATTGAAAGTGACTAGAGTCATATTTTTCTGTTTCTCAACTCGTAAAATTAATTACCCATGATCACATGCCCGTTAAAATTTCTTTACTTGGATTGTTTTTTTTGTTCCTTAGAGTTTGGTCTTGAAGCCTTGAATTGGTTATCTCGTTTTCCTTCCCATGTTGAAATATTGTCACAGTGGTGGAACCACTAGTTTCATCGTCTTCTTGACCACCTCCTAGTGGTAGTTCTTTTCCTGATGTTTCTTTCGAAACCCCTCAGTCCACTAGGTCTGTCGAGCTTGCGCAACATATTCTCTCGAGTGTTCAACCTCTCGCTACTCGATCTCCTCCTGAAGATTCAATTGAGTTCAATTGGCCTCCTCAGGGTGATATGTCTAGCTTTGGGAGTGAGTAATAATTCCCTCCTCTTACTTCGGGACCACCTTTTATAGCTGTTGCTATACCTCCTAGTCCTCGCCATCTTTTCGAAGATCTTACAGCTTCGTCAGACATGGATTCTTTGAGTCCTGTCAGCAGTGAAGATATGCCTGTGTCCATAAGGGAATATCAGCTTTTCCCTGAAGATATCACTGTGTCTATAATCAATATTCCCCTCCATCGGTGTCACTTTCACCCAGTTATTAGACTTTCAGTCAGATTAATTCTGGTTTTGCATCCATAGAACATTCTAGTACTTCGAATCCTCCAAGGAAATCGATCCTTCCTTCATTAGGACTGTCATTGTCGACACCTAGTTCTTCGGTCGTTGTTATGTCTGTCCTAGTCCAACCTACCATTTGTGTGGCTTCGTCTGAACTGGTCATTACGCATAAGTCATCAGGGTATTTTCACACTCGTAGGTCTATCTTTCTTAATCCCACATGGTCTGTTAATCTCGATCCAAGTAAATCACAACCCTGTGCTACGGAGGCCATGCCTGCTTCTAGTGTGGCTATGACTTCCTCTATTATTCCTGGCAGCCTTAATTGTGAAGAGTATCTGTTGGCTGTTCAACAGCATAACTCTGAGGGTTCTTAGCAGCCCCAAGCTCATGTCAATCCTCTGCATCATTATGATGTCTATGGTAATCCCATATATATGCCTCTTATTGATCTTATTCAGGTTGTTTATCTGCCTCTGGCTGATCCTTATCAGATCATCCCTCATAGAGGGCCAATAACACGAGGAAAACCCTATGGTTTACAAGGATGACCCTCATAGGGACAACCTTTGATCTAGTAGGGACAACCTTATGGTCTGCAAGGACAAACCTTACAGGGTCAACTTTCGGTCCAACAACCCTACGATCCTTCCGGTCAACCAAAATATCAATATCAACTAGTATCATCTTATGTTCCTGGGGGGAAAATGTATCCACCACAGGGACAAACTTTTGTGTAAAAAAAGCAGCCTCACGTCTAGCAAGGCCAAAACTTTGTGCAACAAGGACAACCCTACGGTCCTGCTCTGAGTCAACCTGGTTATCAAGGACAACCTGGTCCATCGTAACCATCAGGCCAACCTCTTACACAAGGGAAACCTGGTGGCCCTCAGTATCTAGGCCAACCTGCTTAGTAGGGACAACCTTCCCAGCCTCAACAACCGATTCAACTTTCTTAGAAGCCGGTTCAACCTGTTCAACCAGATCAGCAGCTAATTCAACATGCTTAGTAGGGTCCACCTGCTCAACCTCAAGGTGCTACTTACCATACTCAAGGTTAATATTAGGCGGTATATAGTGTGCCCCGAGGTTTCAATTATTACCCTCAAAATCAATACTAGATGGTGTATAATCCACCTTAAGGTAATGTTTACATCTCACAACGGAATCCATACGTTGCTCAGCAAGGACGTCAATGGTATGCTCAGAATCAGTATCCTGGTCCTCAACCCCAGTATGGGTAGAACTATAAGGCTTATAACCCCTATGTTGAGAATACTTCGGGACAAAACATATGGGTGAAAAATTTCTCCCAGACTGGGTGGAATGTTAACATGGGTCATTATCAAAGGCCCTTGATTCCTTTTAATCCTTAGTTACCATTTCTCACTACATTGGAACTGCCAGATGTGTCAAAGTTAACGAACGACGTAATTATTCATAACTTGTATTGGCCTCCAGTTCCAACTAAGATTCCTGCTGATTGTCCTAAGTTTGAGGGCAAGTTCAGAGAAGACACCCAAGCACATGTTATGACCTACCACTTGTGGTGTTCCTCTAACTCTTAGGTTGACGATTCCATCTGACTCTGTATTTTTCAATGGAATCTTACTGGTGCCACTACAAAGTGGTACATTGAATTATCTCGTGGCATTTTTCAAGATTTCAACTCTTTAGCCATTGTGTTTCTTACCCATTTTCAGTTACTAATTCATTGTGAGACTGGGATGCACCTCCTCACATCCTTGAAATAGGACCGAGCCACTCATATCTCAGATCATATTCATGAATGGAGGCGTCGTCGTCGCTTGATCTTTGATATTCCTGACAAGCTTCTAATTGATTGGTTCACTACCTTATTTATCAATCAGATCACTAAAGACATAGATATGTGGGTGTTAACACTGGAAAATTGTACAGCAGAAAATGACATCAATTAATGTCGAGCCTAAGGATTTACAGGATAGGGATACATTATGGAATCAAGAATCTCTAAGGTTTTGAGCAATTCAATATTGAACTAGTCATAAATGCTCGAATGCACGCTTTTTCCTTCGAAAAGAGCACCTTCTACGCGCACTAGAGCCCGATAAGCGCACATTCCTAGAAGTGGAAAAAAGTCACTTTCCGTGACCACAAGCGAGAAAAGGACAATTTCTCCTTATGTGAAAGCCGCCTAAGGACAACACCAATGCCTCCTTAGGCCTTGTGTGAGCACACAAAAGCATATTTCAGCCCACAATGGAATATTTCCCCTCCCTTGGGTCACCATCCACGATGTACCAAGGGAGGGAAGGAGGTTTGAAAGCTCACCTATATAAACCCTCAAAGAGATGAAAAATGGGTGATCACAAATTTATGCTGGCCAAAGTTTCCCAAGCCACACCAGTGTCTTGTGTGACCCAAGGAGTAGGAGCTAAAGAAGAGGACTCAATTGTTGGCCACCCAACAATCTTATCCCATTGCAGCAAAGAGAGAGAGTTAGACTGCGTCAAAAGGCAGAACTTGAAGGACAAACATCCTTGCATCGGGTCTTAGAGCCTCTGCCTAGGCCCTTTGGCAAGTGGGTAAGATTTTTGTTTTCATTCCAAGTATTCAATAAAAAGAAGGCCATCGAGCCGTTGTTTACCTTGTTACTATTTGGAACTCTCTATATAGCTTCTTTTTGTGTTTTTAGTTTTAGTTTTTTAATAGAGCATACTTTAGTATATTACTTCATTTAAGTTTAGACTTATGAGCTCCCCCCAGATACTGCATGTTACTTATGGTTTAGATAAAAGACCACATTCTCTAAACGCGTGTGATTTTGTACACTCGTGTGTCAAATCCACCACAATAGGATTGGCGACTCCACTGACGTGTTTCAAGTTTATGTGGTTGTGCCATTTTTTGCAGGAGACCCTTAGTCTATGCTGGAGTGGAGCTGACAGTCCTCTGACCCATCTTGCAGTCCCTAGACTCACTGAGGTGATAGACTGAAGAAGGCAGCTCCTAATTGTTTTTACTTGCAAGAATTTTGCGCGTTGTTTTTTCACACAGACGCGCAGGGCACGCGTTTAGAGGTGACCTACGCGCAGGAAAGCGCACCTGTTAGAGGTTTTTGCACGCAATTTGCAGAGATAATTTTTCTCCCTATCTGCTACATTTTTTCTGCTTGTAAGTGTGTTGGGCAACCCCTAATGTATCTGCCAACACCTGTGTTGATACCCCACAACTTCTGAGAACTGATTTTTGTTTCTTTTTGTAGGTGTTATAGTTAGTTTTCATTTAAGTTGGTTTTTGCAAAAAAGTGTTCACATAGTTTAAGTAGGGGGCGAATTAACCATTGATTTTTGAACAATTTATGTTTTTTCACAAATTATGGTATGCACACTTAGTTTAACTAGTCCAAGTAAGTGGCTCATGACCACACATGCATAAGCTAGTGTAGAAATTGTTTAGTTTAAATTTCAATTTTTGCATTTAGGAAATTGCGGGACTAGGATTGAATTGCAAGTTAGAGCAAGTAATCTCTGTTGTCTTTGCGCCATTGGGTGACCCTAGACAAGAATATGAACACTCTATATTTTTGTTTCGCCATCTCCCTTTCGTCACTCACATAGACTAATTAGGAGGTTTTGGAAGCGGCCCATTATTCGCACATGCTTTTTATTTGAGCAAGGAACAACATCACATAGTTTAACTAGGGGAAGTTTGTAAAGGATCACCGATATCCATATGTTCAAATTATGAGGTTTTTCACCATACACTCACACACATTCACCCAATAAGAAAAGAAAGACACCTAAAAATAACTTAAACCAATGCACTAAATTCTCCCCACGAGGGCCACAAGAGAAATTATAGTTTAAGCTAGGATCAAGGGGGTAGGCATCCAATAAGCCGCCTTGATCACGCTTCACATTTGAAATATAGAAGTTGCGTTTTTAGGGAACTTTCAAATCCACCTATCAGCCCACAAAAAAGAAAACTTGAGCGTGGCAGAGACCTGATTCAAAGGGGGTTAGGCTTAGGCGCAGTGCGTGCAGTATCAGTTGGGGCTACCTGACCCGTCTGATACTCGGTACTGTTAGCTGACTACCAAGAAGCCCAAGAATCAAATTCTCACGTGGGACAGTGGTTCTTAGTGGCCAAATCTAGGGTACCCTTTACCCTATAGGTGACGGTGCAGGCAAGCGCCAGACCCTCTACCCTTACCTTGGTTTATTCTCTTCACTTGACTGGGGGCATCGCCAGTTCTTTCGGGACGTTGTGCCAGAACTCGCAAGAAATCCTCTCAAGGCCCAGTTAATTTTGAGTGTGTGAGGACGTTATTAGGTCTTCTAGGATTTTTGAGTATCACACGCAAACAAATAAAACCATTTTTTTCTTGATTGATCACATAAATTAAAATTAAAGGAAAAATCATTTATTTTTTCACTTTGTTTTATGTATGTGGCCATAAATTTGTCGTAATCATAAAATCAATCCCCTCAAAAGTATTTTCGAAAACCTAGCTTGGATGACCCTCAAACAGTTCCAACGGAACCTCGTCGGTCTAGGCGTCTTTTGGACCTCCCCCCATTAACGGGAGGGATTCCAAGTCTTTCGTCGTTTAGGCATCAAAGACAGAACATTGCCATAGTGGTTGGTTCCTCCTTTCTTGGAACAACCTTCGTTGGGAACCCTAGCCGGTCTCCGAACACCACACCACAAATCACTACCCCCTCGTCCCCTAGGGGGGAGAAGAGTGCAACCCATACAGGAAGCCAGCTGAATTCACAATCGGGTACGTCATAGACTAACCCTCGTTCTAACCATAACTCCGTGTCTTCACATGTTTCCATGGTGTCAATCTCTCAGTCACCCTTCTTAGCGGCATTAAATCTATCAGATTTAACCAAGCTCACCAATGACCCCATCACACATGACCCCAATTGGCCTCCCATGCCCATGAAGCTCCCTTCAGACATACCAAAGTTTGAGGGCAAGCAAGCGAAAGACCCAGGGAATCATATAATGACCTTTCACCTGTGGTACTCATTGAATAACATCATTGACAATATTATTCGATTGAGGCTGTTTCAACGCACTCTCATGGGAGTGGTCGTGAAATGGTAAGTTGAGAAACCTCCTACCTTGCATAGAACCTTTAGCACCCTCGCTACTGTGTTCCTCACTTACTTTCAGTTACCCATTCACCATGATTCAGGAATGGAATTATTGACTCATTTCAGACAATATCCCTCTACCAACATTTCTGAACATCTCCATGAGTGGAGACGACATCGTAGCTTATGCAAAGCTCAACTCGACAACTGAGTCCTTTTATATTTATTCTTGAAAACTATGACGGCGGAGATTTCAAAGGATGTGGTGCAACATAACCCCACATCCGAAGAGGACGCAATCAGTAAAGCCCAACAGCTTGAATTGATTTATACACAATCAGGATACATATACAATATCCTGCCTAATGCCCCATGCCTGCAATCTTATCAAGAATTTCCAGGCACGTCGAACTCTGAAAACAGACTTATTGGGTCAATGACCCAAGGGTACCTAAGCAGCAACAGTCAGAATCCCGGTTACACACATGGGTCTACCCAGGACATGTCTCAACCCGGATTTCAAAGTCATCATACGCAGCAGCAAAATTTGACTAATAGGGCACTCGTGTATCACCAAGGAGGACCGTACCCTCCGGTCGGGGGGACCCAATACGCAGGAATAAAAACTGACGGAATAAATCCCCCCCAACAGCCAAGTGCAAATATGGGACAACAGTATGCTCAGCCCCAAGCACATAACCCACCAATGCAAAACAATGCATAGGTGAACTTTATGCAGCCGTCCAAAAATCAACCACACCAGTATGATTAGGAGAATTACCCTCCTAACATGGTCAAACGAAAGGTAAAAAACAAACCCAAAGGGAACCTTGGATAGGGGGGAAGCAAACCACAACGCCCACCGTGATGCCGGCTTGGAGATAACTTCAACCGGAACCATAACCAGGAGCCAAGCAATGCTCAAAAACAAGGCAAAAGGCCACCTCTATGAACAAAACATTCTTGTTCAATATGTGGTGAGTACGAGCACTATACTCACCACTGTATCAAACTCCCTAAGCTTAAGAAGCTTCAGATTAACTAAGGACAAGGATGATCTTCCCAGACAACTGTAGTTATGAAATAACCCTTCCCCCATCAAGGAATGGTCAGCACTCAGCAGAAAAACCCCAAATATTCTGAGAAAAACAACCACAAAATTTACATGGCTGGAGAAGAAATGTTTTTCCAAACCCGGAATCGCAGCTACGACACCCCACCAGACACCAGTATGTCAGGGGCTAATACGAGCGCACCGACTGTACCTTTGAACATTCCAAAGATTCCTGTGGAACCATTGCCAAAAATGGTTAAAGGGCCTAATAGGCGAGTAGGTAACTACTCTAAATTAGCCCACAATTACAACATTGTTGACGATTTAGCCTAGTCACCTGCTGCTATGTCTGCTTTGGAGGTACTGCAGTCGTGCCCGAAATAGCGAAAAGCCCTACTTTCTGCCTTAGGCGCTGTCGATCCTGCCGACACGTGCATGATGGATTTTGATTTAGACAAAGCCACCCCTAGGATTCCCTCCATGGTCGCCTTCCAGATACCAGTATCGGTACAAAATATCACTATTCACCGATGTGTCATTGATGAGGGTGCATCAAAATGCATCATGTCAAAGAATGTATGGCAGAAGTTAGGAGCCCCATAACTCAAACCTTCCGTCATCACACTCAGGGAAAATGACGGTCGGCCCTCGACCCCCATCGGACTCTTCCAAAATGTACCAGTCTGCTTAGCTAGCAAAACGTTCCACATAGACATCGAAGTCTTGGACGCTCACTTCAATTACAATATACTCCTTGGGCGGAGCTACATGTACACCATGTTCACCATAGCATCCTCCATTTTCTACATCATGATGTTCCCCCATGAGGATCGAATCATTACAGTAGACCAGCCGATGCACACCGAAAAGCATCCTTTGACCAGTATAGATATGGTTGTACCTTATGTAGACATAGCCGCTGATGGTCTTTTACGGTATCAAGAATATGGCCCTGGCCAATTCAAACTGTCGTCCGTCCTAGGATCATTCCTAGGAGATCTTCCTATTATCCCTGAGGTATCACCTGATGCCATAGCAGCTCTGGTATGCATGATGTCCACATCAAGCACCGAGGTTAGTGTAATGTTCCAAATCTGGAACTTTCTGCTCCATCGGGAATATCTTAAGATATTCCAATATTCCAACTCCAGGAGTATTAACAATCAACACTGAGCTATTTCAGAGATTGACTATTAGGTGAATTTACTGGATATGTCACCTTCTCAAGGAAGGATGAGATCAAAAGGCTACCTAGCCCACTAGCAGACTCTGCCAATAGAATTTGTCAAAAGCTAATATTTCCCTTCAAGGAATTTCTGCAATAGTTGTCCACGAGGACGCTGTATAAGGAAGCCCATGTGAAAATAAGGTAGTCCAATGCTAGAATGCCTTAGAATATATCTGATACAAACTCCCTGCAGAATATAAGCCCAAAGAAATAACCCTAAGGGGGTTATTCAGATCTCCCACCAAAAAGTATACCGAAATAATGCTTAATGAGAGAATCTTCAGTAGTATTAAAAATTCAATATGTAACAACAATGAAATAATGTCTCATGTAATGTAAGAGGAGTGAAAATCTAATACATGATTTGTAGCAGAAAATGTAATACAAATTCCTTGAGGAAAATGCCTCTCAAGGTGAGCTTAAATCAGCCTCAAGGGGAAATGTACATAAAACAAGAGAATACACTGCTACATAACCCAGCTACTTTGTCACTGCGCAGTCTATGAGGGAAAATGATTACAAACTGATATATATATATAATATTATATAACAATATGTGCTCAAATAAATATGGGGGAGCAAGATATCAACCCGAGAAAACATTATTACAACAATCCTCCAAGGGATTGGCTAAAATACATAAAACAGAAAAATGCCGGAGTTGCAGTGTAGTTGCTGCAACTCAAATATAATACAACATAGGAGAAGGAAGTAGATGCTGCAATAAACAATTATACCTCCTCCAATGATCTCCAAAGTGAAGGGGTTGATCCCCTTACTAAAGATTGCACTCTTTAGTGCACAAAATGAACCCTTGTGCATGCCACCTCTGAAGATAACGCTGTAAGGGAAGGAGACTGCACTGGGCATGAGAAGAAAAATATGGCCCAATGCCAAAATATGAAATATCAGCTTCGGGGTTTCCTTTGCTGATCTCCTAGATAAAGATATGGCTCCTCCTCTACAAAACAAGGTCCGGAAATGAGATGATGAAGGTCCCTCACTGCAACACCATCAACTCCAACGTTTCTTGCTACAAGAATAACGCAATAGCTGTAAATGATTGCTTTGGCCTCAAGCCAAGGTGTGAGGAAGATGAATTAAAATATCTCCATGGCCTCCCATGGAAGAGAAGGGCATTCCTAAATAGGAATCCCTCTTGTCCTAAGCAGCACAAGCTATCTCCGTTGAAGGCAGCTTCAACTTCGAAATTATTTTTCCAAAGATGAACCCCAAAAATGGCTCTCCTTCATATTTTATGCAAGGCATGCTTCCTTGCCATGGACCCCACTCACAATAGGGTTTCTCTCATTTCAAATTTCCCTCCATCCAACTACGCAATCTTCTTGTGCAAGCTTCCCCTCTTGGGTACGTTGTTGACTTGGGTCAACCATAGTCCAGCTCACTTGCTTTTGGCCCTTTTCACATTTGGGGCTGCTAACTTAAGCCACTTAAGTGACTTTTTTCACCTTAGGAGTGTTTATTAGGTTGCTACATGGGCTCCCTCACCCATTTTATTCACTTTATTAACAATAAAGCAAATCTAATGTTCCAATTACCTTGTTGCAAAATTTGGAACATTACAGTCCTCCCCTCCCAAAACTTGCTTGTCCTCAAGCAAGAGCAAGGATGGACTGGAAAGAAAGTCCTCCACTCAAGGCATGGAGTCTGAGATATCCTCATGTAGATCCTCCATCCCCGAAGCAATCAACCAAGAAAAATGAGTTTCCCTCCAACTAGGCAACTCCTGAAAGTACTCCTCCACCTTGTGCTCATGAGAAATAGGTGGGCTGAATTTATGAACTTGGTAAGCTTCATAGCCTACCCCATGCTATCCTCTTCTCCACTTATGATGAATGTGGAGTGAAAGCTGAACTTGGGCTGCAATAGTGTTGCCTTCAAGAGGCAAGATGAAGTCTAGATCCCCAAGGATCTCTCCCCAACGCTGCAAATCAAGTTGGTCCAAATCATCTCATATGTGATGAATTGGAATTCATCATCATATGGAATCTAAAAAATCATATGGTTCACCTCATGGGAAAAACACATAGCTGAACATGGTGACCATATCATCTCCCATACTCCCCTTGGAGCATGTGCTGCAAAAAGAATGGAGGTCTTCTCTCCCAAAGGGCACATCCACCCAATGAGTCTCTCCCTCCTCATGATACATATGGGTTGCTACTGATATATGGCTGAAATTAAATTGTCTTCAAAAGAGACCCAAGCCACCCCATCAAACATAAAAAACCATGAAGTGCCTCCTCCAAAAATTCAAACTCTCCAAATAGCTCCTCCCACATGAAGGAAAGAGATGAAGCTTGGCAATCATGGGCTGCCCATTGTTTCTCCTGAAACATAAAACATGCAAAGTAGGGAGAATCATACTCCCAATGGGCATCTTCAATTCATTTCCCCCCCTTCAAGGTAGTGCTTCCTTTGAACAGCGTTCTGCTAGTAAAATATGGAAACATAAACTCATGAGATCAAGGAGGTGAAATGTAGTTCCATGTATGGAACCAGCGCAAGGCATCATTAGCCTACCTCAATATATGATGCAACAAGTGTCTTTTCAGCCACTTGTTTGCTGCCAAATTCATCCTGCAAGATGTGATCATGAAAACATACTTTGGTGCCAAGGGTGCACACCAAAACCCATGTGGCTTCTCCCACAATCCACTGCTAAAATAGCCATCATTTTGCTGCAATGAACCATAAGTAAAACAAAACACAATGTGCAAGAAGTAAGGATCCCTCTTGATCTTATATGCTACTCATAAATATAAGAGAGTGAAAAGCATGTCACAAATAGTTACCTCTCTCATCATGTACTTTGGCCTTTGAGCTGAAATGGCTCAAGTGAAAATTCCCCCTTACTACAACATAGTAGGGGAGTGGTTGTGCCAACCATCTCATCATATTTTGGGCTATGCATATTTCCATATGCTGATATGCAACCATTAAGATTCCCTCCCAACTGGACTCCTCCATCAATGAAGAATATGCATGAAAATGCATGAAAGAAGAACCCATAAGTACTGCATGTAGATCCCTCTTCTTGTGCTTGTGAAACCAAGCCAAGAAAGTCAAAATGTATTAAGGATTTATCTCCTCCATTACTCCTTCATGCTTATCACCTACATGCCTCCAAAGTACATAAATTGTGAAGTGGCTTTGAGAACACCCCAACAAATAATCCAAGCCTTCAAGTGACAGCGTTGTTGGCCTTTGGAGTAGGGCCACTGTCATCTGAACGCTCCCCTCTTTGACATGAATCTTGCCAAAGACTCCTCCCATTGTGTTGCTACAAATGTAGAGCCCCTCTCATGAAGAAGGTGTTGCATGGGCATAAAATGTCAAAGAGCAATCTCCTTGCACTATGCTAGTGCCTCCTCTTGCTCCTGCAACAACATAAAGCTTGAGCATCAATAGTATTTTCTGCTCCTCCATACTTCCACCATACCCAATCTGAAATGGGAACATAATGAGTGGTAAGATAAATGCCATCACATCATGATGCACCCATGCTCTCTCCTTTGTTCATCAAGAGCAACAATTTTGAAATGATCCTAGGACCTGTGGGTTATGGATCCTCCACATTTCCACTTGGCACACTTCATCCATAAGGCCCTGCTCTTTGGTGTAAGTATCTTGCCACTTGGTACCTCTTTCACAAGAGCTACCATTGTCCCAAAACAGATATCTCCTTTTGCATTTCCTGGGACATTGAAATGCAATCTCCTTCATGACAAAATTTCTAAACCCCACCCTCACATGTGATGCATGGCTCATCAATAGTGCATGAGGATGATGAGGGTTTCTTTCCTAAAAATGGCACAGTGCAGTGTAAGTCTCCTGCTCTAGACAAACATCTTGCCATGGTATGAAATCCCTCATGGCATGTATTTAACCAATAGGAAATTAAAACTCATGCATACCTTGGTAAAGTTTGGAAGGGTCTTGTGTGCATGCAAGAGTCTCTTCCCCAAATGTGTTGGCTGCCTCAACTGCTGGAGATGAAGGCTGCTCCTTCATGATAAAGACAGTGCTGGTATGTGCCTCTCCATGCTTCTACTCTATTTATCTATGAGAATAGGAAGTGCATGGTCCTTCCTCTTCTCCTTCTTCTATTTCCTCAACCTCCTTGGAGAGGTTCTTGCTAGACCCAAAAAAAATTGATGAGGTCAATCTCATCCTCTGCATCATTTTGACCTCTTCTTCCTCTGAAATTAAAAATTCATAGGCTGAGCCAAGTTTGAAGCTCTGATACCACTGTAATGTTCCAAATCTGGAACTTTCTACTCCATCGGAAATATCTTAAGATATTCCAATATTCCAACTCCAGGAGTATTAATAATCAACATTGAACTATTTCAGAGATTGACTGTTAGGGGAATTTACTCGATATGTCACCTTCTCAAGGAAGGATGAGATCCAAAGGCTACCTGGCCCACTGGTTGTCCTTGGACGTAACAAGAAGCCATATTGAAAATAAGGTAGTCTAGTGCTACGGTCGCAGCAGAATATATCCGATACAAACTCCCTGCAGAATATAAGCTCAAAGAATTAGCCCTAAGGGGGTTATTCAGATCTCCCACCAACAAGTATACCGAAATAATGCTCAATGAAAGAATCTTCAACAGTCTTAAAACTTCAATATGTAACAACAGTGAAATAATGCCTCATATAATGTAAGAAGAGTGAAAATTTGATACATAATCTGTAGCAGCAAATGTAATACAAATTCCTTGAGGAAAAATGCCTCTCAAGGTGAGATTAGATCAGCCTCAAGGGGAAATGTACATAAAACAAGTGAATACACTGCTACATAAACCCAGCTACTCTGTCACTACGCAGTCTATGAGGGAAAATGACTGCAAACTGATATATATGAGATGATATAACAATATGTGCTCAAATAAAGATGGGGGAGAAAGATCTCAACCCCAGAAAACATTATTACATCAATCCTCCAAGGGATTGGCTAAAATACATAAAACAGAAAAATACCAGAGTTGTAGTGTAGCTGCTGCAAATCAAATATAAGACAACACAGGAGAAGGAAGTAGATGCTGTAATAAACAATGATACCTCCTCCAATGATCTCCAAGTGAAGGGGCTTGATCCCCTTACTGAAGATTGCACTCCCTAGTGCACAAAATGAACTCCTCCTGCAAACCCTCTCTGAATATAATGTTGTAAGAGGAAGGGACTACACTGGGTATGAGAAGAAACATGTGGCCTAATGCAAAAATATGCAATATAAGCTCCAGGGATTCCTTTGCTGATCTCCTAGAGAAAGAGATGGCTCATATCTCGACAAGCTCGATGAGATGAGGGTCCTCTTTGCCAACCTGACAACTCCAAGAATAACCTTTGATAGCTGCAAATGACTGCTTTGGCCTCAAGCCAAGGTGTGAGGAAGATGAAGAAAAATCTCTCCATGGCCTCCCATGGAAGAGAAGGGCATTCCTAAACAGGAATGCCTCTTGTGCTAAGCAGCCCAAGCTATCTCCGTTGAAGGCAGCTTCAACTTCGAAATTATTTCTCCAAAGATGAACCCCAACAATGAATCTCCTTCATCTTTTATGTAAGGCATGCATGGACCCCACTCACATTAGTTTTTCTCTCATTTCAAATTTCCCTCCATCCAACTACACAATCTTCTTGTGAAAGCTTCCCCTCTTGGGTACGTTGTTGACTTGGGTCAACCATGGTCTAGCTCACTTGATTTTGGCCCTTTTCACACTTGGGGCTGCTAACTTAAGCCACTTAAGTGACTTTTTGCACCTTAGGAGTGTTTATTATGTTGCTACATGGGCTCCCTCACCCATTTTATTCACTTTATTAAAAATAAAGCAAATATAATGTTCCAATTACCTTGTTGCAAAATTTGGAACATTACAGTTAGTCAGGATACGGAATCAAGTAGTAACAACACCGAGGCATCGGTTACTGCAGCCTCCCTAGTCTATGCCGCCTGCCAAACTCCTTTCCTATACCCACCTCCTGGCTTCACCTCCCAACAGGTCTTGGCAACACTGGTACTACCCAACATATCATTGGCATTCCTAGTATGGTACCTCGTTCCCCCTCCAGGAATGGTAGCTACCAACGTTACTGCATTTGGGTTACAGCCCCACAGTCCCGAGAAGCCCCAACCTACCTAAGTAGCAGTCGAAACCACCCCCACAAGGGAAATTCCCACTGCGAAACCGATGACCATGATAAAGAAAATTTCCAAGAAAGGAAAGAAAGTGGTGACCCCCACCATACAGCGGGAGTCATCAGCCTGCGCTATATGTGATGTCACAGGATACCCTACTCACATATGCTCAGAGTTGGATGAATTAAAACCACTCCTCGGCTACGAGGTAGGCACATCAAAACAACATTCCCGTAAAAAGGAACTTGCCACCAAAATTACAGGCAAACCGCTGCGTACCAATCACGCATGCGCCCTCTGTGACAGCGACGGGCACTATACCCACCATTGTCTAGAATCCCATGATATAGAGATGGCTTACATGCGGTCAAGCGATCCTATCAAAAGGATCCCTCCATCCAGGCATCTGGAAATTAATCGTGTACCATCCGGTACCTACAGGAGGAACGAAGGTTACCAGATCGACAACCATTTGTCCCTCCTCCCCCAAGCCACCATACACCAACCAGGGAAAAGGAAACCTAGTTTCCTCATCCTCTTGAGCTATCAGGCACATCGATTACTGCAGACGGCTTGGTCAAGTCCTTGACCTAAGGTCACCTAGGCAGCATAATCTGTATTCGGGGAAATCCTAGATGGGGGGTAGTAATCGGCAACACCCTCCCCTATGATCTCAGTCTGGGGGCAACCACAACTGAAATAAAAAATAAGAGCCAAGTAACATCTCCCAACAAACAGAGGTGACGCCACTCATTCGCACTCCTGAAAAAGTAATTCTTTCAGCACTGGCAGGTATGCACTTTCCCATATTCCTTTCCAAAATTCATGTTTTTCAATAATATTGGATGAAAAGAAGATGCTTTCACTTGAGGTAGTTGTTTTTTTGCAGGAAGAACCTACAAACCATTCACAACACCGACCACTAAAAGTTTCAGAGCAGGTATAATTCTACCCCCAGCATGATAGAGTCCCATAAAACTTTGCATATCCTGACATCATTTCTCCATCATAAATAAATCATAGGGTCCTCATACCCGACCACGTTTATCATCACCTCACCCTGCATATGATAAAAATATGAGATGGTCAGTAGAGCCTCCCCTCCATGGTGATCGTCATCTCAAGTAGACCACACATCACCCCACAAGTGATGCCATGGCCATACCATTTTAGTCTGGGAAGCACCTCATGTCCATCCATATATCATGCATAAGGTCAAGTTCACCATTTAAAGTCAACTCCCTTCCCGGATGACCAGGTTGTACAAGCAGAATAAAAGCGCACCTCCGCACACTGCATTTGGCCCACCATACCTCCATCAACATTAACCCATCTGCGACATCTTCCACTTCATCAACCCCACACATGAGACCAACCAATGGGACCCCTACCCCAGCAAAACACCTTCCTCACACCATCAAGTGAGCGACGCTCTTTCATGTTTTGGGGTACCCGTCTCTGTGTTTTGTACAAACCAAACCCCATTATTTTATTCTTTTGGTAAGTGTAAAAATATCACAAACAATTCCCTTCGCCTCTTCGCCCTCATATTGCACATTTCCTCCCATGGAAGCAGTCCCCCATCTCCCTTGGTCGAAGTATTTCATACCCCAAATGCACGCACCATTATGACAATCATAGATGGTTCATACCCACCCTGGAAGTCCTACTGGCTCCAGGGGATTTTCCCTTCAGAAATACCTATGACTACCGCCAAGCTTCTCAAATATACTTCGACCTCGGGCCACTAAATCCCCATCATCCATTTTTAGTCACCGCTCACCAACATGCCTATGTTAAACCCATTATGGTTCAGTTAAGGCTTCCTTTTTATTGACATCAACACCTCTTTTCCAAAAAGGAAGTGGTACCTTGGATGACCCCTCCCCATGCACAGGGGTATCCATGGGTGGCACTATGGGAGACATCATTGTCCATAGATGTCATCGATCCTCCTAACATTCGACTACAACAAAAGCTTTCATGTCACGATGGTATCTTACCTTGCAACCATTGCACTTTGATCAAGATCTGTCGAAGACCCATGCCTTTATAAGCGTCTCTGACAACAATTCTTACACGGGAAGGTCCCAGCCAGTACATATGCGTACATTGCACAGTGATATGCCATACCAAGATTACGCATATGGGTACAACATTCTACCTATCGTCAAAGAAAAAATGCCTCTGAGGGCATCAACAGTCATCATCAACAACCACCAACATCACTACCACAGTAGTGACACAGACAACACATATATCTTTCAATTTTGTTTAACTAGCCATAACATCACAAGCATGGGACATGCCCACTTCATTGAAATTTTGCAAATATGTTGTATATTTTGTCTGCATGCATGGGTTCCCTTAGGCCATGTTTATCTCGAAAATGGTGCAATATGTTGTCCTTCTACATGCAAGCCTCGCTCTCTCTCTCTCTCTCTACGTACGATACAGAAAAGAAACTATAATGTATTTCGGATATACTGTTCTTCCTAGACCTCACACATTAGGGGGCAACTATTAACACTGGAAAATCGTACAACAGAAAATGACATCAATTAATGTCGAGCCTAAGGATTTACAAGACAGGGATACATTATGGAATCAAGAATCTCTAAGGTTTTGAGCAATTCAAGATTGAACTAGTCATAAATGCTCGAATGCGCGCTTTTTCCTTCGAAAAGAGTGCCTTCTGTGCGCACTAGAGCCCGATAAGCACACATTCCTGGAAGTGGAAAAAAGCCACTTTCTGGGACCACAAGTAAGCAAAGGATAGTTTCTCCTTATGTGAAAGCCGCCTAAGGACAGCACCAGCGCCTCCCTAGGCCTTGTGCGAGCACACAAAATCATATTTCAGCCCACAATGGAATATTTCCCCTCCCTTTGGTCACCATCCACCATGTACCAAGGGAGGGAAGGAGGTTGGAAAGCTCACCTATACAAACCCTCAAAGAGATGAACAATGGGTGATCACGAAGTTATGTTGGCCAAAGCTGCCCAAGAAACACGAGTGTCTTGTGTGAACCAAGGAGCAGGAGCTGAAGAAGAAGACTCGATTGTTGGCCACCCAACAATCTTAGCCCATTGCAGCAAAGAGAGAGAGTTAGACTGCGTCAAAAGGCAGAACTTTAAGGACAAACATCCTTGCATCGGGTCCTAGAGCCTCTGGCTAGGCCCTTTGGCAAGTGGGTAAGATTTTTTTTTTCATTCCATGAATTCAATAAGAAGAAGGCCATCGAGCCGTTGTTTACCTTGTTACTGTTTGGAACTCTCTATATAGCTTCTTTTTGTGTTTTTAGTTTTAGTTTTTTAATAGAGCATGCTTTAGTATATTACTTCATTTAAGTTTATACTTCTGAGCTCCCCCCAGATACTTCTTGTTACTTATGGTTTAGAGAAAATACCACATTCTCTAAATGCATGCGATTTCGTACACCCATGTGTCAAATCCACCACAACAGGGGGCATGTGTAACCGAAGAACAAGACATTGCTCATGCCCAGTACCTTGATCTTGTGTACTCTCAGTCTGGAACGTTGTATGATATCTTGCCTGATGCTCCTCGACCTCTAACTTCCAAAGCACCGACGACACCATCCGTCAACGGTATCATCGATTCCATGTCTCAGACTTCTCTGAAATCTTCTCCTTCGAATTCTGGGAAGAAAAAGTCTAATCCTTCCAATGATACTGCTTCTTAGTTTACCATGAATTCTGGTAAAACCGCGGACGTCAACGTCGTTCAGGCTAATCTAGTGGATAAGACTTCCAAAGGAAAAAATAAGGGTAAAGGTAAGGTCAAAGCCGATACCCAAAAACTGGATTCGTCTAAACCTCGTACTGATGATGGTTCACAACGTAAGATTAAGCACCCTTGTTTGATTTGTGACGAAGATAACTACACCAAGGACTGTCCTCGATGGGTTGAAGTAAGTATATTGCTCAAAGGCACCTAGGGAAATACGGTTAATCTCAAAGAACCTTTTCCATCAAAGCAGACCCAGATGGTAGAGAAACCTCAACCCTCTTCCCCATTTGGTTCTCAGGTTTTCATGATGAACGGTTCTATGTCCGTGTCTATCACTACTCAGTCAAAAGGTTATAACGGATCACATCAGGTAGCGGGGAAACAGATTGATGATGGTCCTCCTCCTCCGCCTACTTCTGGCCCTCTTCAGATTGAAAGGCCCAGTACTGAGCCCGTTGTACTGCCACCTTCCAAAGGTGTACTCCGTAAGTTTTCTTACAATCCCAACACCCGTGCTTCTAAACATTATAGTATTGCTGAGGATCTGGCACAGGTGACATTTGCAATGTATGCATTAGAAGTACTTCATATTTGTCCATCTCAATGGAAGGATTTGATATTTGCGATCGATGGGTTGATCCTGTTGATACTATCCTTCTCGCTTTCAACTTGGAGAATTTAATCCCACGACTCTCGCACCAAATTGCACTCATCATACAAGATGGTATTAATGGTCTGAATATCCATCGAGCGGCTGTGGATGAGGGTGTGTCTACGTGCATCATGTCATATACTTGTTGGAAAGCCATTGTTTATCCAGCTCTGAATTCATCACCAAATTCCCTCTAAGCATTTGATGGAAGAGAATCAAAACCTCTTGGTGTTCTCGCTAGTTTACCGATCACATTAGAAGGGAAGACAGTCAATGTCGAGATTGAAGTAGTTGACGCCAAGCTCAAGTACAATCTTCTCCTTGGTCATAGTTGGACTCATGCCATGTTGTGCATTCCGTCCACGCTCTTTCATGTTCTGAAATTCCCACACGAAGGAAAGGTTTTTATTTTTGATCAATTTTCATTCTTCACTTCTTCTTCCGAGAACGACGTTCCGTAAGTGGATCAGATTCCTACTCCCTACGAGAGCATAAGGCCGAGTCTCTTCAAAGAGATCCGGCCCTCATGGGTAATTTTCCTCTTCCTCCACCCCATACTGTTCAGATTAATATGATATCTCAGTCTGACGAACCATGGATCATCCCTTCACCTAAGCAGATCAATTATTTCAAAGATTCGATGCCGTTGAGTCTGATCGAGAAGACTATTGTGAAATAATTTTGGCTTCGGAGCCTCTGCCTTCTGATCATGCTCCTTTGAGCATGTCTCTTGACGCTTATTCTCAATCCCCTTGGCTTGGTGTTTCAGATTCTCCTGATCCCTTGAAAGAGATATTTCCGTTCGATGAAGTGATCGTGGAAACTATGTCTCTCGAGGATATTCCATGGGATGACAGTCATCATCATTCCTCGTTCATGCCTGGTCTTAGGGCCATGTCTACATTTATTGAGAGGTTTGCATCTCAGGTTCCTTCTCCTCTACTTCAAATGCCTATTCTGATACAAGAATTTTTTACAGAGGGTAACTTGGGTAACATCACGCAAACGATGCCTATCGACATTTCCGTGAAACCGGGGATGATCGATAACATCCATATCGGGGTCACCTGTTCCTCAGATGAAGTTCAGGTTCATACTAGCCTTTTCCATGAGTTCTGTGACGTATTTTCATGGTCATACAAAGAGATTCCCGACATCGATCCTAGTATAGTGGTGCATGAGATTCCTACCTATCTTGGTTTGAATCTTGTTCGTCAGCGTCTCCGTCCTGTGCACCCTAGAAAGGCTACCGCCATTAAGAGTGAATTTGAAAAGCTTCTCAACGCTGGTTTCATCTATTTGATTCCCTTGATAGAATGTGTGTCCAACATCATCCCTGTAGATAAGAAACAGGGTACCATTCAGAACTGTGTTGATTATCATGACATAAATCGGGCTTGTACTAAGGATAACTATCCTACTCCCTTTATTGATCAGATCATTGATGACTGTGCTGGGAGTGAGATATTTTCCCTCATGGATGGATTTTATGGCTATAACCAGATTAAAATTCTCCTGAACAATCAACATAAGAATGCTTTCATCTGTCCTTGGGGTACTTTCGCGTATAAGAAACTCCCTTTTGGATTGAATAACGTTGGGGCCACGTTTCAACAAGAAATGTCATATTATTTTCATGATATTAAGCACATCGTTCAGCCTTATTTGGATGACCTTTCGGCTCATTCAACCAAACGTAGGGACCACCCTAACCATCTTCGTTAGATATTTCTTCGTTGTCGACGCTATAACATCTAGTTAAATCTGCATAAGTGCGTTTTCTGCATCGATCCTGGTAGACTCTTGGGGTTTATCATTTCCAAAGATGGGATTCACCTTGATCCACTCAAAGTTGAGGCTATCATCAATCTCCCCTCTCCATCCTCATTACATCAGTTGTAGAGTCTACAGGGGAAGGATAATTTTTTACACTGTTTTATACCTAACTATGCCAAAGTGGCTAAAGGATTCACGCGATTACTAAAGCAGGGCATCCCGTTCCTTTGGGATGAGATTTCCTAGAAGTCTTTCGACGCTCTGAAGATGTTGTTGGTCAATGCTCCTCTATTGCATCCTCCGAACTATCATCGTGACTTTTCCCTCTATTTAGAAGCTTCTTTCAGCACGATTTCCAT
Organism: Pinus albicaulis; assembly: GCA_034641835.2. Taxonomy (NCBI): domain Eukaryota; kingdom Viridiplantae; phylum Streptophyta; class Pinopsida; order Pinales; family Pinaceae; genus Pinus; species Pinus albicaulis. The sequence goes on along the minus strand of CM076583.1, from coordinate 237,688,143 downwards.
GGTTTTGGTGCAAGACAATGATGATGATGATGAGCATGTTATTTACTATCTCTCTCATAACCTTCTCGATACCGAAACGCGCTTTGCTCATGTCGAGAAGTTAGTGCTAGCTGCAGTTCAAGCAGTTCAACGTTTTCGTCATTACATTCTGTTGCATACTGTGACTGTGATTTTTGACTGCTACCCTATGACTTATATATTGTCTTAAAAATTGTTGGGGGGAAAGTACTCAAAGTGGATCGTCATCCTCCAAGAGTTCGATTGGCTTTTACTACTGCAATGTCGAAGAAATCACTAGTTTTTGCCGATTTGATCTGTTCCCTCCCCTCTAACTTCGCTCCGTCTGGTTCTGAGGAATGCATTCCAGACGATACACTTTTTCTTATTAGCACCCTTGATCCTTGGTACAATGATATCATTGTATATATTTAGACTCATACCTTTAGATCTGAGTTGACGAAGGATGCTCGCCGACACATCCGTCATCAATTTCAACCTTATCGTATATTTGGAGATACACTCTACGACATCGAAGTAAATTCCATCCTCCACTGGTGTTTGACTCTCAAGGAGGCTGAGAAATCCCTGAATGATTGTCACAGTGGTGCCTATGGCAGTCACATGTCTAGTTATTCCACTACACAAAATATTGTTCGTGCTGAATATTTCTGGCCCTCCATCTTCAAGGACTGCATTGTTGTTGTTCAAAAATTTCATGATTGCTAGATCTATCAGGGCAAGATGTGCACGCCACCTTCACATATCCACCCTGTCATTACTGCTGGTCCCTTTGCGAAGTCGAGCATCGATTTTATGACATGTAACCCTCACTCAGTTGGGGGAATGCTTATATCATCGTAGTCATTAACTACTTCACCAAATGGGCCAAAGCTATTCCTACACTTGCCGCTAACGGTAAGACAATAGCTCAGTTCATATTCAATCACATCATTTCTAGGTTTGGTGTTCCTCAAGCCATCATTACTGATCATGGTTCCAATTTTCGGCATTATATGGTGGCAGAGTTGACTTCCAGGTTGGGCTTGCATCGTGACAACTCAAGGCTGTACTATCCTCGGGCCAATGGCCAGGTTGAAGCCGCGAATAAAGTTCTTGTCACCATGCTTCAACATATGATTGGGATGCACAAATAAAACTAGAATCTCATGTTATTTTCGGCTCTCTAGGCATACCAAACCTCAGTTAAGGATGCGACTGGATTCACTCCATTTCAGCTTGTTTACGGTTTGGAAGCTACCCTTCCGATTGAGTGTGAAATACCTTCGCTCAAGTTGGCTATTGAATTGCTGCTGAACACTTCGCTAGAAGAAGAGCGTCTTCTCTACTTAGAAAGGCTGGACGAAACTCATCGCTTGGCTGCTTTGGTCATTGAGGCACAAAAGAAGTAGGTCAAAGCTCATTTTGACCAGTCAGTTTCCCCTCGCTCCTTCGTAGAAGGACACCTCATCCTCCTGTACGATCGAGCTCATGATAAGCTGGGGGCAGCCAAATTTCAACCCATGTGGCATGGGCCCTAAATTTTTAAACGTGTCTTGTAGAATGGGACCTATGAGCTCATTGATTACGAAGGTCATCCTTTGGATCAGCCCAGAAATGGGTTGTATCTAAAAAAAATTATGCATGAGTCATTCGTGCATGTTTTGTGTACATAGGTGTTCTTTTCATTTTTTTACATTTTTGGCTTGGTGTGCTTTGTGAGCGTTTTCGTACTTATTGGGTCGTTGCTTATTATGTAGATATCTATTACCCCTTATGTCAGTTTCGTGGATGGTGCTTCCCGCAGTACCCGGAACTTGTCTTCGACAGCCTGGGTGATTTATGATCCTGCTGGTGAGTTGATAGATCTACAAGGTATTTGTCTAGGATGAAATACAAACAATGTCACTGAGTATAGTGCTATCATTGAACTACTAACCGAGGCGATTACCCTTGGCATTCATGCATTGGTTGTAAATCTAGACTCACAGCTTGTTGTTATTTCAACTTAATGGACATTATTCAGTTAGAAACCCTCATATTTTAAGGTTGTATTTACGTGTTCGTTTGCTGGAAAGACATTTTGATTACATTAAATATCAACATATTCCTAGGCGGATGAATGCATTAACTGATTTAGTGGCCAACATTGTATCAGATAGACATTTGCGTAATCTGTAAAATCATCATCACATGAAAAAGATATATATATATATATATATCGAATGTTTACATCAGTGTGCATCATAAGTACAAAATATGTGTGTTTTTGTTACATCTTGAGACATCATGTCTCTCAAAAATATGCAGAAATAAATCCTAGGTGTCTAATCGGTGTGATTCTCATGATAGCATGTCACTGCCCATACAAGCCACCTCAGCAAGCGGTGAACTTGGTTTGACACCCCTACAGTGTGTCTCTAGTATGCACGAGGAACATCGTCAAATCACACATATTCTGGGCCTCGCGAGAGATTCCCTCTAGGTTGCGCACACTTTCCTCCTCCTCGCCTCCCTCACCATGAGGGGAAATATCAAAGTCGCGAGGGACTCACCTCACTATCGGAGACATGCTTGCGGGTCTTTCTGGTCCAACATCTGCTTAACACATGGATTTAATTTCAGAACATACATAACAAAAAAATCATAATACTCATGAAAATTAAAAATGAGTCTTACCAAGTGCTTCATCCCAATCCTCTCCTTCTGGGAGTGGGAGGTCTGGATCACTAGTGAAATATGTGCTAGAGTAGGGCTAGTCCTCCATGAAAATTAGCTATCAGCAGAACCAATCAAAGAAATCTAGTCTCCAGGAAATTTGTTGACCACCCACTGACCTTGGCGTCAACGCTACCCAACGGGCCATCCGTGGCTCCTGTGCTGGTGGTGTTGGGACTATCACTTCATGTCGCTGGAAAATTGGTAGTCGTTCCATGAAGAACGATACCAGGATGGATCCATATCCAAACTGCTTTAGTTTGGTCTTCTTTCATTTCGTCAGTTGACATTTCATATTGATTGTCACTGCCTCTGACAAGTTTTCAGACAGTCTACTGCAAGAATTAGCTGTGTTTTTTTTTCTTCATGCGGTGGTTACGATCCCACAGCTCGCGTGATGGTGTAGCACTACTTTTAGTGCCAAGTTCAGGATAGTCTAGATATCCACTTTCCCACTTCCTGATCCTTTCCATGCCCCTCGACATACCTTGTCGATCACCATGCTCATGTTCTCCATGGTGGGTCGGGTGCTGGTCAAGACTGGTGTTTCCCCCCTCTGCGACAATCCTGTTATGAAATAAATGTCTGAAACATCAATTTTGAGTTCCTAATCACGAAGAAGGAGTTTTTCCTTATCCTTATCCCAGATACTAATCAAGTATTGCAGCAGCTCTGGTTGAGATTTGAGGCATGGTGTCATGAAGAATTTTTTCAATCCACAATCTCTAAGGGCTTTCATGCATCTCTCATTTTCCATGGCAAGCTCGTCTTCTTCGTTGTGTTCCCGTTCTTTCCATTCAATCACCATTTTTCTGCTTTACACCTACAAAGATGTTCATATGAAGTTCATTAGCCAAATTAAAAACTCTGAGTTTGTGAAAATTGGGCCTATTTGCTTGCATTATAAGGTTAAAATAGTTTACTTGGCTGGCATGACTGTTTGGGAAATAGTCGTGCCAATGGGCGTGCCTCAGTTCAGAAATCTGGGCGTTTGGCGTGAGTCCGTGCCTGATACTCGTGCCAAATTCTATGCCATATTTTTTACAAATCACCCCATAGGATTCCAAATTTTGGGTTGCAGGTAATGAAAGAGGAATTAAAATGCAGGGAAGGATGTCGGCTCTCACCTGGAATTGACGGATTCGATATTGATCTGCCGGATCACCCACTATCATCTTTGCAAATTCACAGTCTAAAATGGGTAACTATTGCTCCACAAGAGGTAAAAATGAAAAGTAATTATTTTTTACCATTTTTGGCATTTTATAACTTTTCAAAACCCTAATTAGGTTTTAAGACATGTTTTTTGATTATTACATTATGTTATTTCGAGACATTGGTTTTATGTTTGTCTCTTTTGTAGCGACAGGTCTTTTAATGAGATATCGATGAAGTAATGAGTTATATTTTATACTTTTTCAAACTCAGTAAAAACACTAAAAATTCACTGTTGGAGTCATCTTTCAGCTCTTTTCTAACTCTCCAAAACTGAAAATATTGTTGAGACTCTTGTCGTTTTGAACTCGTTAAATGGTTGTGAAATGATATCTACCCAGTATACGTTTACTCGTTTTTCGGTCTGGGTTAGGTTATTTACGAAAAAGGAATACCTTAGCCTATCGCGACTGAGAGGTTCTCTCAGATATTGTTTTCTACCTTTTTGGATTTGAGATACTATTTACGAAAAGGGACATGCTAGAGTTTTCTTTTCTGCTTCTTTTCAAACTCTCTAAACATGAAAATATGTCAAGTCCTTCCTTTGTCAAACTCGTTAAACCCTGATGACATCGGACATCGTCACCATGATGTTCACTTCCTTCCTCCTTCCTAGGGCTTGTGAATGTACTAGGATGGATTTTTCCAAAGGAAAAACTTACATTGCAAGCATATGCTATCCCCTTCAAGCTTGTTTTTTAAAAATAATTGGGGTACTTGCCAGAAATGGTGGGGGAAAATGGAACTAGTTTTAAGTTGTGTTGGCAGTATGTCGCTCTTGAACATAACACTCGTATGCATTCGTGTCGGGTTGGGGACATCTCATTTTTTCATTTTTGTTGTTTTTACCTCTCATATTCTCTTTTCCACATCATCATGACCTCAGATCCCTTGATGTCAAATACTGCCAAATCCAGAGTCTTGTCACTGATATGTTCAAGAGAAGTTTTCCTCTGCAATTTTCAACCCCCCTTTGATTTACTGTTCGGTCTTGACTTATTATCATCATGTTCCTCTATCTGGTGTCGATGATGTGGGAAAAATTATGGCCCTCCTTCGACCAGGTCTCTTCCTGTCGACTTCAACTCATTATCTAGGAATTTGAGCTAGAGACTCCCTTCCGGTACCTTGGAGCTTGCATGCCTCAATGGAAAGTTCTTCGCATTCGACGACAGGTCCACATCATTAGCCTTCGATCGAGTGATTCTATGGGTGTTTGATGCCAGATGACTGTTCACATTCCATGGATTGTACTTGTTGTACCTTGAGAGCCATTGTCATTATTGGTGGTTTCTCTCGTGCCTGTTAACAAGTTTCATCATTGGCTGGTAATTAGGTGACTTTCCTGCATGTTCGACTTCAACTCACATATTCGCATGCTTGAAATTGTACTTGTTTGGGTCGAGATGGAGCGCAAGACCTTGGGTTTTTTCTGATAAGATCCAGGCTGCGGGATATTGTGGTTTAATTATGACTTTATTGCATGACTCTTTTGATTGGATGGTTGTGACCATACCTGAGTCTATTTGTTGATCCTTACTGCTTGATGACTACATCCATACCTCGAATCTCAGTTTTTATGTAGTCTATTATGGATGGATGCACCCATGCCACATGTTCATGTATCAGAGATATCAGTTATATTTGTAATTGCAGGTCTTCTAACAGCGGTGTTTGGTTCGAACGCGTTCTCGTAAAGCATTTCACCCCTCCCTCTCTCTCGGACCTCATGCTTATGGGGGCATCTGTTACATAGCATTTTTTCACTACCCCTGCAATCCCTGTCCCAAACATTGGAGGATCATTTATGTGACTAAAAAAAAGTGTCATGCCTTTCACAGACCATCATTCCATCCCTTTCCATGAGGACAACATTCCTTCTGTTGACAATTCCCAAGCAGACCATCAGAAACACATGTTTTTGCCTTAGTGCTAGTAGACTTTTATGCCCTCATGCCAATGAGGAAGATTAACACTAGGCCCCGCGCCCGTTGGCACTCTATCCCAGTGAGCTACCCGCGCCAACCTGTTTATGGAGTGTTTTTTAAAAATAGAGGTGAATTTTCCATCATAACAACTTCGCGGGTGAGTCATCTGGAGTGGTTCGACTGAATAACCATGGACTCCCTCCTTTGGAATCTTATTTCCGCTTTTGGCAAAACCTCCCAAGGGATAAGGCCTCCCTTCCACTATTGTAGGGATCCCAACCTCCTCCTCTCCCTTTATAAATAAAGCCATCTTCCATTATTGAGCTGGCTAAACATATTATAGTTGAAACGCTGAAGAATTCCTGAGCTTTTCGCTAGAAAGATAGAATGAAAGAGACCTTTTCCGAGAGAGATTAGGCTTGTGTCCTCACCCCATTTGAATTCTCCGACGATCCTTCGAGACACTCTTACATTGAACCCCACTGAAGGAGGCTGCGACGTCAAGGCTCTGGTTGTAACTCTTTCTCCTATTTATACATATACATGACTATTGTCTGGTTCCCATCTTTCGTTAATGTGTTTTATTTGATGCAATATGCATAACCATCCTTGAATAGTTAGTTGATTATGAATGAAATCATTGTTTTGTATGCTTCTCTTGTTTGTTGATATTCATGCAGGTGTCCGAGCATTGTTGCAAAAGGATTGTGACTCATCGAGACAAAGATCAAAAAGCCACCACCACTACAACGACGACAACATTGGACTCCAGGTAGGTTGATCTACCATATCCTTTTCATTCATTAATTAGGAACCTACACTTTAGCTTTTCCCTTTGTTGCTAGACCCACTCTAGGGCCAGAGGGATCGTCTCTGTCTGTAGAGAGGATTTACCTTCCCAATAGTAGCTACGGGTGGTTTGGAAGCCTTTCTCTTTCAGATGGGAACTACTATGGTTACTGTTGGTGAATTAAACATGGTGGATGGAAGGGTGGTGATGAGAGGTGAAACTATGGAAGGTGATGCAAAATTTGAAGACTTAAACTCTGAAAAAGTAGGAAACACAGGAGAATCACTGGTGAGAGTTTGCATTACCCGATTAAATCCCTTGAATTTCGTGTCCAGCTGCGTCAGTATGGGTGTTAGCTGCAACTAGGACACTCTCCTTAGTGTCTCATCCGGTGTCTCCCCTGGTAGTGTTTTTGGCTGCATGCCCTCGAATGAGTAGTGATGGACTCCGCTTCTGATCTCCATTCCTATTCCTGGCTAGGAACAGACCTTAGTGTGGAATGTCTTTTCATCAATCGGAAAATTCAACGGTCTCATCTTGAACGTTGTCTCATCCATGCAGGTGGGCCTAATGTAGGTCTACTTGTGAGTGACCTCGAACCATATCTGAGATGAATATCTATCCAGCAGACTCCTCATAACTATTTTTTGCCTCGCCACTATGTCCACCATCTGCTTGTACCAGTATTTGATTGCCTCCTCATTCACTTCCTTGGTGTTGGGGTTTCCCAATATATTCCAAGGCGTAAACTTCATCGCCATCAGTGATAGAAAATTATATATTATAGAGCAATGCAACACATAAAATATGCGAAAAATACAAGCACACAAAACACATAAAACCAGAGAGACACAGATATACGTGGTTCACCCAGTTTGGGCTATGTCCACCCCGAACAGCCAGTCCTTCTTTTCTATTCTCCAGAAAAAATTTAAGAGAAAAAACCTACAACAGATCCACTGTAATATCCTCTATTCTCTCTCACATTATCCCTATATTTTTCTCACTCTGAGAATACACACATAATACACAGCCGCAATACAATACCCTCATATATACAAGGGGGTTTCCTTTTAGGGAAAAAAACCCTAAACTAAACATAACTTCTACCCCCCCCTGGACCCCCCACGGCAACGATTAATTACGGGCGGTGTTGCCGCCCCTTTTAAGGTACAGGGGTCCAATGCTGTCATACAAAGTAAACAGGATAATCAGGCTCCACACCCAACAATCGGCTGACCTCTTGTAATCTCTGCAAGCTGTCTCACCCCTGGGTGAGTCAATTTCCACATGGAAAATTCCACGATGAGGTAGCCGTAGATGAACCCAGTGGCTCTTTTGTAGTTATCCTCACATGCTTTGAACAGGTCGTTCATCAGAAACATACACCAGTTCAGCTCGGTTCCCTAGAGGTAGTGTTCTGCAACTGAAATGGTATCGAGCGTACATTCACCGTTTGTGTAGTGCCTCATGGTCTTGCCTGCAATCAAGTAACAGGAAAATTTAACTACTGGGTTGTTTATGAGGTCTATCTTTTCCCTCTTCCCTCCTCTCTTAGTGTTATATTTCTTGTAATAATCACAATATCCTCCCTTCTTTTCTCTTTTGGAGACGTTCTGGAATGTCGTGGAGACATCCCTTCCTTCTGCTGATAATCCCATTAACTTGTGAATATCTTTTGCATGTATCGGTATCTCCCTCCCTATCCATAGTGATTCATTCTGGATTCTACTAAGTAAGAATTTCGTACACTGAATTTCTGCTCCTATGGTTCCGAACATTGGGAGGTTCCTCAGGTTTAGAATTGTTGACTGCTGGATACCTCTGAACTCTGGAAGTAGCCTTGCTACTTCCTCTCCTCCTTCGGTAGCATAATTTTCCATGTAAACTTCCCTCTTCATAGCTGTAAACTAGTAGGAATCTGTGAAATTTATGTCGATCATCGATGCATTGTCATATTTTCCCACCAGCGATTTGCTTTGTGATGAGGTGTTTTCTGACATGGATGACTGTTACTTCAACATTTGGGTAGACGTGATGGGTAATGATTATGGCTTAATATGGAAAATTTATTATGACATGGATTTTACTAAGTATGGCAGTTATTTCTCAAATCTGGGTAATCCTACGGACTAACAATGGTATGATGGGTCATGATGACGGAATGATGCTTGACACGTTTTGGCTATCTGACATGGATGACACCCTAGACACTACCCTCCCCCCGACCACAATCGGTTGTGATGTGGTCTCCACATCGCAACAGTGAGTTTCCTCTTATTACTGCAGTTTGTGCTTTATTGTGATTCATATCTATCTCTTCTCGAGTGCGAGAGAGTTACTAAATATATCTATCTCTAATATACCCTACTGACTCCTCTTAGTTGTGAGAGTTATTTGAAAATTAAATAATAAACTTACTCAAGATAAGGCTTCAGGTGTGCGCCATTCACCCATCCTGGTAACACTTGGTCATCCAATTGTGCTAACCGAACCGCTCTTGAATATCGAATTTCAATTACGTGGTATGGTCCCAGCCAATGCATTCTGAGCTTACCTGGGAACTTTTGGAACTTTTTGTCGTATAATAAAACTTCTCCTCCGACTGTAAATGTTTTACGCTTGATATGGCGGTCATGCCAAGCTTTCTGTCTATATTTTTGAACTGACTGATGGAATTCTGCCAGAAACCTGTCCTTTTCTAGTTCATGTAGCTCATGTAGGCACTCCTTGATTGAGTCTTCCTCTGTTAATTGTAGTGTTGAAGATATTAACAGACTCGATATGATAAATTTTGCAGGTACCACCGCTTCCCTCCCGTATACCAGCTGGAAAGGGGTATGGTTGTGCAGTATTTTCACAATTATCTTGTATGGCCATAATGCTGCTGGCACGCGCTCATCCCAGTCATCTTGATTAGCATCAAAAATATTTGTTAGCCCCTTTTCCAGGATCTTATTAAATGCTTCAATTGTTCCATTTGCATGAGGATGGTAGGGACTGCTCTTATGATAATGTACCATGAAATCTTATAACAGAGATTTGATTGTTGCATTGATGAAGTGTGTACCTTGATCGCTGGTTAGACTTCTGGGGAAGCCAAATCATCTAATTATATTTTCAAAATCAATATGGTTATGGTTTCTGCTGTGCAATCCTTCACTGGTATTTCTTTTGCCCACCTAGTGAGATGTAATATTCCCAAATAGGGAATGCAGCAATATATAAAAGATATGTAGAAAAATAACGCAGATCATCTAAGACAAGGCAGGAGACCTATATCGAGACTCTTTATTTACATTTACAACAACAAAATATATACATAATATGGCCCATAATATGTATAACAGGAAATGGAAGTCTCCAATAGAAGCAAATCCTTAAAAAGAGGTGTTGCAATCACATATATAGACTGAAAAAGGCTTGACAGCGTTATTTTATTGGCTGCAACAGATGTTGATTACACTTTAGATCTAGAGCAGATCATTGCATGAAAATTTAGATCTATAACAGATACATACACTAGATAGGCTCTTCTTTAACATCCCCTTGGGGTTTTCAACATTACACCAAGTACAAGCAGTAGATCTAATATCTAAGTCTGCAGATCTGCGGAAATATTCAGAAATTCTGAAGTATACAAAAGTATTCAGATCAGATCTGATATGACAAGAAATAGATCTTCCTTCAATGGATCTTCAAAGTGGAGGGCAGATCCCCAACACTTGAAAACCAGTTCTACAACTGATGTGCGAAAACACCTTGCAACAACACCTATAGGAATAACGCAGTTGTGGAAGCAATACTGCACTGTAGGGTTTAGAATAAGTTTGGCCACATGCCAAGATCTGAAAATTATGCACCAATGATCCAATACTCTCTTGCCAATTGGATATCGACCCTTCCCCAACGAAAAGGAGCACTAGAATGAATTACATATACGAGTAGATATAGCCTCCCATATTCAGAAGCTTTCTACGAACTAGGTCCAGAGAGGGATCTCTCTATGATAGTCAAAGGTTTTATGTCTTTGAAGCTCAAATGTTAAGGTTTTAGGCTAGTTATAGGCACATGGTTTGTTTGATTGTTTGTGTTTGGTTGTTGGGAATCAGGAAAGGAAGGTCCAATATAAGACAAGGATGAGCAAAGAGGAAACTAGGCAAAGATAGATAACTCAGGGAACGTCAAGGCCATTGGGCAATGGAGTCAAGAAAGGGTTTACTTGTGTTCAATGTGCAAGCTTTCAGTTGGGCTAGTCATCTAGAGCATTTGGATCTTTAAAGATGGTTGATGGAATGGAACATTAAGGACTGAAAGTGAAAGAAGGAAAGACAACCAAATTTCTGTCTATAGATCAGGTCAGAGGTCATTTAACTCCAGACCTACTTGGACATACTCAGAGGCAGCTCTCAAAGAGGGACAACAAAGAGGGACAAAGGGGCTACTTATAGATCAGACCAGAGGTCATTTAACTCCAGGTCTACTTTAGCAACTCCAAGGAAAAACAAGGATAAGTTTGACAGAAGGGATCTTAGAAAGGTTTAATGAGATGGAAAGATCCTAGTGAGGCAGAGACAGGGTTCTAGACCTCCCAGTGTTCTCAACTCATCCAACTAAATTCTAACAAGAACATCTAAACATAGATTTCGTTAATTCATACATCAAAGAGCAGGCAATAACATCCAGTACACTGGTTAAATCAATTGAAATCAATATTCAGATACACATATAAGCAGAAAACATAAAGGCTGGGAGAGCAGCAACATAAGGTACCTATCAAGGGTAAATCTTATGCCAAACTTCTGATGCGAGCTAGAAGAAATGAAATGAAATGAAAACAAACACAGAGGTAGAAAAACATCACCAGCTGCTTTAGATCAGGATCCAAAGAAATATTCTTGTCATATTAAAAACAACACCAATCAGGTACATCAATGCCCACAGCTTGAACATTCAGTATGAATACATCAAGTCTCAGCCTATCTTACAATATTACACAGAGAACTTGTCTCAAGAGGAGAATGCTTGCAATCTACTGATATCCAACCAACAACCAACCACCATTACAATAATTTCCCTCTGTGTTTTATAGCAGATGATAAACCGAAGGTCGACTGAGGTGGTAGGTGAATACTAAATGTAACATTAAACACAAAATGAATGCAGGGCCGAAACCCATTCTGTTTGACTGCTGTGCATCTGCTCTCTGTCACCACTTTATGCAGGAGTGATCTTCTCTGGGTATGACTTTGACATATTTCGGCTGTGGCGTTCTTCTGTACTGGCGGTGAATAAACAAAGAGCGAATGGACTACTGAGAAATCTGCTACATAAATGTTCTGGTGGTCTCGAACTGCTGTTAGGGTGGGAATTCCTTTAGGGAAACGGTGCATAATAAAAGAAGTATGGGTGCCCTGTACTTGACGAAGAAAAACATTCTGCTGATGAATAAACCCTGATGTTACCTTTTACTCATGCTCAGGACCTTCTGATTTATCCTTGGGATCTTCAAACTGGTGCTTTGCCTCTTTAAACTGCAGATTTGAGGCTCAAGATCTTCATTAGCATGCCTTAATCTCCTTTGCGTAGTACTTGGAACACCTTGCCGCTCCATCTTTGCTTCTGAAAGGTTAGCTCAGGTTTTAATGGCACTGGGAAATTTTCAGAGGTGGATTTTGCCCTTTGATGGAGAAAACCAACCTGCTGATGTATAAAACATGCTGTTCATTAACTCTGGTGCACAAAACTCCCTGTCACGGTATTTAAACATTGTAAAATCGTCGTAGACTTTCCCATCTCTCTGTAAACCTGCAAAATACGCAACCCGTTAAGAAATCCATGGATGGGGGGCGGATGTAGCGGAACGACGAGAATGGATGCGCCAAGTTGGCGACATGGTGGAGCGATACGGGATTATGGTGAAAAGTACAGTGGGAGAATTGGCGGAGTGCGGAGAAAAATATGAATGAAAACCTTAAATAATATGAAATAAATCGATGCATGCAATGGGGTGGTGGAATGTACGATGAATGCACGTGGAGGGGTGACGTGGAGACCCGGGCGACGATGGAAAGGTCAACGACAGAGGGACAAATCAGGATCGTTGATTACGGCGGGGATCAACGGCGGAGGGCGGGCCAGGGGGTACGATGGACAGGGTTAAGACGTGCGCAGCTTGGATGACCGTCGACCGTTGGATGAGGCGCTCAAGATCGGATGACCTGCGTGGATTTCGCTGCGTGACTTGGACCGAAAGTTAATGCGCGGGGAGAAAACGGTTTCGGAATCATACAAGAGACAGGTGTCGAAGGGTGAGTGGAATCGCTGGGCGATGGAGAAAAACCGCCCATGGCCCAAAGGCGGTGTGGAATAAACAAGCGGTTTGAAAAGTGTGCGAGGACGAGAGTGGGGACCAATGATCGGGGGAGCTCTGCATTGTCCAATCTGCGGAGCAGATCAACGGTGGAAAATGTGCCCGAAACGATTTGACTGTGGACCGTTGATCTGTGGATATGGATGAACGACGGAGATTCATTGAAAAGGATAAGCGCCCGACAGGTTTAGCATTTGGTTCCGACGCTTGGGCGCATGGACGAAACGGAGGGTTAGGGGCCTAGCCCGAGGGGGCTAGGCTTATTATATGGTTGGAAGTGGGTTTTTTAACCCATCTTAATGGATTTTAAAGCTATGAGAGGGTAGCAATAGAAGGACTAGGGGGAAATTTGGTGAAGCAAGGGTAAGGGTAAGAATTAAAGGGGATTTTGGAGGGTTTTAGAGGGCTAATGGGGGAAATAGAGGGGAACGAAGGCACCCTGTTAGAAGGAGGGAAAAAGGGAAAAAGGGACATTTTGCAGGGGTACAAGGGGAAACTGCAGGTCTTAGGGAAAAGAACAAGCAGAGGGGACTCATATAAGGCACAGCACAAAGAGGCTTCAAGGAGGATGGCTTTTCAGGGGGAGAGGCATTCCTTCAAGGCTCCACAATAATCTAGCCCCCAGCTTGCTTGTCAAGAATTTCATAGGGGGGCTAACAGGATAGAAGCCTTCCCCACTGAAAAGGAGCACTAGAATGGTCTATATCTGAGTAGATCTAGCCTCCATTTGTTGCATCTTTCAAACACAACCAAACCGTCAACATGAACTGCATTGTAGTTGGAAGAAGAAGCTTGGCCTTCAGCCAAATAGTGGACTATGCAATACAAGACTCTCCCAAAAGCTACTCAATGGGAAGAGGTGGGATTCCCGATCAGGAAAACCCAATGATAAACAAAATTTACAATCTAGGCTAAATAGCCAAAGAAAGATGTATGTCTAAACAGACAATACTTCAGAAATCTAATATCATTCAGCCACTTTTTCATGTTGCCCTCCTCTTCCTTTTATAAGTTAAGAGCTTGTAAACCCTAAACCACCTTCAATGAAATAGCTTCTTTCACACAAGCCATCTCCATCTAAAAAATGCGTTGTGCCTCATTGATGGCCACTCCTCCAAGACAACCCTGTAGATTTGGTCATGGTTGAACCAGTAAAAATATCCAACCCCTTTCACACCTAAGGGTTCTTGCTTACATAGCCAAGATTTAGCCTTTCTCACATTTGGCATTGATTTATTTACTATTTAGGAGTTTTATGAACCTCATTTACATTTTTATTCATGAAACATAAAAATAAAACATAAATGAATATTCCCATTAGCTTAAGACTAATTGGTAATATTACAGTCCTCCCCTTCAAAATGTTGATTTTCCTCAAGCAACTAATAAGGTGAGTGTTGCAACTCTTTTTCTCCTCCATTGGTGACACCATCATGTGATAAGATTCCACCATAAGCTAAGTGTTCACCAATCCAGCCCTCCATGAATTTTTCCTCCAAATTTATCCTAAGATGTAAATAGTCCATCCCACAAGGAGACAATAACTCAAATGAAACAAACATGGCTTTCCCAATGTCCTCCCTGGAAAATGTAACATAAGATACATGGAGAACCTCCATCCCATAAGGCACATACATACCTCTCATCCTCCCACCATACATTACCATAAAAAGTACAAGTATATCATCAATGAATGGGAGAAAAACAATGTACATGAAAATATAAATTTGTGCATATGGAGGTGGGTCATAGTACTAGATGTAGAACTAGGGCAGTGCATCTCCTACCTGCATAAGATCTAGATGTGGTAAGTGGTTTTCCCACCACTTAATTACTGCCCATGTTATCTCACTATGGAAGAAAGTGTGAGATATATTTGGTGCCTTAGGAAAGCACCCATCATGATGAAAAATCTCCCTTTGTCCACCAAGGGAGTGGCCAAATTCAGAAATTCATGTGGCCCAAAGTTGGCCATATAGTTTACAAGATACAATACTCCTCTTGGGAGTCATGGCCTGCATAAACATGGTGAAAGAATGCATAAAATCAAAAAATAAAACATGCTTTAGATGAGCATGTTCTTCAGCAACGATCCTCCTCATATAAATGGAGTGGTGCATAGATCTATCTCCTCTCTCAAAAGAAGGAAGAGATGGATGAAAAAACTATTTCATAGAGTCATATTGCTATCCCAACTCCACATGTTTCATGCATTCTTGAAAATACTTATGTATTTCCCCCCCAAAGCCTTCCCATTCAAAGCTTCTCATGATGATGTTGTAGAACTTCATGGAATATGTGTGGCTGAAACAAAACTCTTTGTAGGCCCTTTGTAGCAACTTCTCCTTGAGCTTGGAGGCTCTAGACAAGAATATCCTACCATGATGATAGATGAATACTCCTTGGAATAAATATCCCTCTTCATGCAGTTGGTCATCAAGTATCATACAAGTGTGAAGATCCTTGGAATAATCCACCAATAGTTGGGATTTCTAATATAGATCTACACTCCCCAACAATGACAGTGCTAATAATCTATCAACTGAAATATCTATCATGTGGCTGAAATCCTCCTTGACATCTCCCATGCCAAAGGTATAATTTGGAAGGCCATTCCTTCCATTCTTCTCCTCCCATAGCGTAGAATCAAAATGAGAGTGGGTGATGATGATAAGGGAAGAAGATCTCCCTCCTCCTTGAGCCTACCCAAAACTCCCAGTGTTGTATCATTGTCTTCCAATGCTCCCATCCCTCCTGGATCTGAGCTTGGAGCATCATGTTGTGAGATATCTCCCACAAAATCTGAATTAGGTGGCCTTCCATGTGGTTTTCCACTAGATAATAGTGTCCCATGCATAAACCTCGTGAGCATGATAGATGGGACTATAAGGTCCTTGCTTCCACTGCACAAATCCATCTTTGTTATTTATGTGGAAATAGTATGTGAGGGATATGTATGCATGCCTTTGATCATTTGTGTTTCACCACTCTTCTTATCCACCCATTCCATTTGCAAAGCCTCCCAATCAGTGGTGAATTTCCCCAATGTAATCAACCATTAAACACCCAAAATCACATTGGTGTTAGGTATGTCAACCACAAAGAAATGATAGACCAAAGTATAAGTTCCCATGGTGACTGAAAATGATGGGACATAATGCATGCATTGCATTGTTCTATCTCCTAGGACCAAAATAGATAATCCCTCAAAATTATGAGTGGGTATTGCCCTTCTTTTCACTATATGGGCATCAATGAAATTGTGGGTAGCCCCACTGTAAATTAGTACAGAAACCCTATGATTCAAGATGGAACCTTGAACTCTTAAGGTAAAGTACTTAGGTACTCCTCTCCAAGATGCAAGAGCCCCTCTAATAGGAGCAAATGCTCCATCCCCATCTCCTGATGGTGTTGGCTCTCCTCCTGTAGTGTCAACACTGTGACCTCTTCTTGGTTCATCTTCTTCTTCCTCCTCAACATCTGAGAAGACCTCAATGTAATGTGCTTTTCTAGCAGCACATCTATGTATAGATGCCCATGATTCTTGGAAAGTGAAGCATAGCTTCTTCTTTTTTAGATCTCTCTAGACTTCATCATCAAGAGGCTTCTTGTATGAGCTTTCCTTTGAAGGAGAAATTTTTTCTTCCTTTCCTTTTGAAGGAAAAGAGGGCTTATGCTGAAATATTTCCTTTGCTTTTGGCAAGGCATATTGAAGGTCTCTAGCCATTTCAATAGCATCATGCAAGGTAGTGGGCTTGGTAGATTTAACAAACCCATGAAGAGGTTCATCTAAACCATCAATGAACATGTACACCCTTCTTGGTGCAAACAAATTAGGAACCATAACATATAATCTTAAAAATTCAGAAATGTAAGACTCTGTATTACCTGATTGTTTCAACTTTGCAAGGTTCATGAACGGTGCCTCTGGATCTCTTCTATCAAACCTTTCCACTAGCCTTCTAGTGAAATCTGAATAATTAGTCACATTGGAATGACCCAATGTAGACAAGCCATGGAACCATCTCAAAGTGTAGCACTGCAATCTTGATAGCCTCCATCTCTGAAACCTTGTTCAACTGAAAATAGATGTCAATTTTTTCTACCCATGCTTTAGCAGAACACGTGGATGACCCATCAAAGTTGGGTAAAAATAATCTTCCCATAGAGTGATGTCGGTCATGATTCTGAATGAATCCACCACCTCTATGATGATGCCCTAGTCTTCTTTTGTCCTTGAGGTGACAAAACTGCTAAAAAATCAAGTGATCTTTGAATATCTAATTTTGAGACTCATATTCTTCAAAATAGTCTTCAAGGGATTATTTCTCTTGAAACCCTTCATTTCCCACAACCAAAAAGGTAGGCATGGTAGAGAGTTGGGAAACTTGTGGCTGATACACTTATTGATCATTCCAGTGATGAGACATGCCAGGGCTTTCTCCAATATGAAATCCTTTAGGGGATTCTTTGATTTTTCCCAATCTCATTAATTTGATCTCTCTAGCAAGATATTGCATGGCTCTAAAAAGGATCTTATGAAAATCCTTTTCTTCTTCTTCACTTCCAGATACAGGGGCTTTACCCTTGTCTTCATTGTCATTGGTGTAATCAGATTTATTCTTTTGCCTTCTATTGATATACCTCTTCTCTATATTATTAAGAGGTCCTTCTTCTTTAGAAGACATATTGGCTTCTTAGAATGCACAGGTCGTGCCAAGATGATGCGTTGATACCACTGTAATATACCCAAATGGAAAAACTCAGCAACACATGCATAAAAAACACATTTTCATAAATATATGCTATAAAAATAAAAATCAACCCTTGGATCCATTAGATCTGACTTCATAACACCTAAATCCAAGAGGAGATGAGAAAAAAATCATATTAGGTGAGGTAAACAAACCTCCCACACATAGTATAGCCCAAAAACACTGAAACCCCAAAAATACTATAACATAAAATTACTGCATAAAGAGACAATGCAGTCTAATGAGGGTTTATACTCAAAAATTAGAGA
The DNA here is from genome assembly GCA_034641835.2 of Pinus albicaulis. NCBI lineage: Eukaryota > Viridiplantae > Streptophyta > Pinopsida > Pinales > Pinaceae > Pinus > Pinus albicaulis. Next base: position 237,670,099 of record CM076583.1, on the reverse strand, counting down.
GACAAGTAGATCTTCTCATATATTAAACAATATTTCTCAAAAACCGAGATCTAGCCTCCTTTATACAAATCCAAGAGAACCCGAGAAGGGTTTCTTGAAATACACCGAATACAAATGGTGATCTACAACCCAAGCACTGAAGAATCACTGCAAACTTAAGCACATGAAGATAGGAGGCTGAAATAATATAGATCTGATGCAGATCCACTCCAAGGTCTCCTCCAATGAAAGGCTGAACCCTTCAATCACAGGAAAACACTCAAACAGAGCCACAAGATCCCTCATTGAAGCTTCCCTCCAAAATAACGCAATTCCAGAATGAAATTGTGCTGTAGGCAATGGAAATAGATTGGCCTGATGCCAAAGATCTGAAATGTGCTCAAGAACCCTCCAAACTGATCCCCCAAGAGAAGTAATCCTCCCTCCTATGAAAAACTAGCTTAGAAAGTGGGTTTCTCAACCCTCCACTGCAACACCCTGCAACACAACACTATATTATGTAGAAACTGAGCTGTAGCTAAAGAATGAAGGTTGGCCAGAATGGTGGATGTGTGGAATGATAGATTAGGACTATCCCAAGAGGCCTCTCAAGGAAAGAGATGGAATTCCTTAACAGGAATACCTTGTGCTAAATAACACCAGCAATCTTAGCTAAATAACTGAAGAGAGAAAAATTCTAAATAGACAAATCAAAATATGATTCATAAGATACCCCTATATGGCTGCCATCCTCTTCCTTATAAAAAATGTGAGCCTTCTCACCTTGGGTACCACTCATTAAGGTTTCCACCATCACACAATCAATCTCCCTCCAAAACTGCGTTGTACCTTCATCAATGCCACTCCTCCATAACAACATTGTTTGATTTGGTGAAGGTTGACCTCTTCAACCTGCTCCAGCCCTTTTCACACCTAAGGGTCTCCAATCCAGCTTTTATGTAGCTTTCTAAACTAATCCACATTCATACTGGTTGTTCTTAATTGATGGTTCACTCCCTCCATTCCATCTCAGTTGACTTGGTCAAACTTGACCTTGTGATCCAGGTGGATATTGGTGGCCACCCGCCTATTCCACTTGGGGCCCCACCATTGTCTCTTTTAGTTTTTCAGTTTCAACACAACTTACTACTCTTAGCATTTTTTCAGGTCCTGAACTTCCAAAGTTGTTTTGAAGCCTTAAAAGACATTTTTTTGGAAAACTGGGAGCAACATGGGTCCATGAATTGTTTTTTCTGACTCAAAATTTGTAGTCCTCCGATAGATCTTTCTAATGAGGTATGGTTCGTGTCAAACGGATATCGTATGCCAAAGTTACGTCCGTGGGAAGTTGAAACACCAATTTACCCAAACGTGGCCCATAGTTTTGGCGCTTCATCTCCTAGGGTTAGGGTTTTGGATGTTTAGGGTTTTCCATTGTTTCTATATAATAAATAGGCCCTCGAGCCTCAGTGTAACTCAGTTTAGAGGCATATAGCCACCACATCTCTTCTCAAAGATAAGCTACCAATGCCCTAGCTAGTTTATTTCCATTCCGTTTGTAAGCAAATTTTAGTTCTTTGATATTAATGAAATGAAGTGTTATTTCCACTGCATCTTTGTATTTATGGTTATATGTTTATTCTGTTACGTTCCTTCATAAATCCGGATCACCTTGTCTTCATGCATTAGCCCTTGTTCACACTTGAGGGTGTTTTATCCAGCTATGAATATGATCCCTTTTCACATTAGAGGGATTTTATTGCTGCTAAATAGATTCATGGGCCTCCCTACCCATTTATTCATCTAACTATAGTTTAAGAGAAAAAGTTAATATTCCAATTAGCTACATGCTAATTTAGGAATATTACATGAGATAGTCTGTTGCGGTAATAATGTACCATGCTTGTGAATGTCTCGCGACAGGTGCGATTGGTCCTACAAAATCGACGACCCACTTCTCAAATGGTTGTAGTGCTCGTACAGGGTGAAGTGGTAGCTCGTCTCTATGTGATGGACGTGCCGTTCTCTCACATATGTCACATTTATTTACAATTTTTTTTCTTTCCTTGTGTACTGTGGGCCACCATAACCCTGCTTGTAATATCTTTCTTGCGATGGTTTTTGCGCCTACATGACCCCCCCCAACTCCAAAATGACACTCCCATAGTATATCCTCCCTTTCATGATCCATGACATACCTCTACAAGACTTGGTCTAATCCCATATTATACAATTGTCCTTCTATTAAATGATATTCAGCTGCCCTCACAAGAAGATGTCTTCTTTGCGTCGCCGTATATTCAGTTGGGCATTGTCCTATTTCCAAATAGGCTGCTATCTGATCTAGATAGTTCGGGATGGCTTCTACTCTAAAGGGATCAACGTCTGGTAGCTGATCATCCAGGGACCCCCCATTTTCTCCATTCTCCAGCCTTGATAAATGGTCAGTACCCACATTTAGTCTCCCAGGTTTCACTATCACTTCAAAGGTGAACTCCTAGAATAGTAGGAGCCATCCAAATATCCATCCTTCAAGGACTGGCTTGTTAACTAGGTACTTCAAGGCTGAATGGTCGATGAAGAATTTGAACATACCTCCTAATAGGTAATGCTAAAACTTCTGAACGAAATACACCATTGCTAAAGCTTCTCATTCTGTGGTTGTGTAATTCCTTTCAACCATCGATAATTTTCTGCTTGCGAAGTAGACTGTGTGGTCAACTGAAGTTTCTCCTAGTTGAGCCAAAACTGCTCCTAATGCGATGTTAGAGGCATCAATATGGACATGGAACTGCTTGTCCCAATTAGGATGAAATAATATGGGTGCACTTGCTAATTTTTATTTGAGTGTATTGAGGGCAGTAGTACACTCATTCGTCCAAATGAATTGCTCCGACTTCCAGAACAACTTCTCCAATGGTGTCGTTATCTTTGCATAATTTCGGATGAATCTTCTATAGTAGCCGGTGTGGCCTAGGAGTGATCTTAACTGTTTCATGGTTTTTGGTGCCTCTATGTTGATTATAACTGCTACTTTTGCGGGATCCACACAAACACCTTGTTTGCAAACAACATGTCCTAACAGCGTGCCAAAGGGTACTACGAAGATGCACTTTTTAAGATTGAGTGAAATCTGGAGCTGTCTGAATCTGTCGAACATTATCCTCAATAAGGTTGTGTGATTCTTCAAAAGGTTGTAAACTGTCTAGTCATCCATATAAATCTCCAGGAATTTGTGGATATATTACCGAAATGCTACTATGACAATTCGTGAAAATACTGTCGATGCGTTTTTCAATCCAAAGGGCATTACATGATATGAAAATGAGCCCCATTCAATTGTGAAGGTTTTTTTCCTCTTATCTTCCTCAGCTATCCTCACTTTATGGTATCCTGAAAATCCATCTGTAAATGAATAAGATTCATACCCTGCTACATTTTCTAGCACCTCATCACTAAACAGAGTGGGGAATGGATCATGTATGCATGCATTGTTGAGGCTTTTGTAGTCAACACATACCAGAATTTCAGACTTCTCCTTTTTGCTTTGTATGACTATAGGACTTACCCACTCTGCTTCTTCAACTGGAAATATCAATCCCGCTTTCAACATTTTATCTATCTCTGCCTTTACTTTCTCTTTTACTCTTGGATTTAGAGGGTATGGTCTGTGCTTTACTGGTCTTGCGTCTGGCTTCAAGATTATATGCATTTCCTCCATGTCTCCTTTAATTCCTTTTAGCTCTGCTACTGAGGATGGGAATAAGTCTTCATATTCCTATAGAAAATTAAATATCTCTTTAGTCTTTTCTACATCCCAGTCATCACCGATTGACGCAATTTTGGGTTTTTCTGGAGTTCTGACGTTTAGCCTTTTGGTCTTCAATGGCAGTAGATGGATTCCCTTTGTTGTAGCTTATTCTTGTATATTCCACTCCCCTTATTTTTCTTCAAAATATAAGTGTCTAATATCTTCTAGATCATCATCATCCATTTCATTTTTTATCTTTTTACATGCTATTGACTGTTTCATACTCTGTCTTGAGAGTGGTTTTTCCTCATCTTCTTGAATTTTTGGAAAGAACAATACTCTTTTGATAGCCTATGGCGCCTGTGTGACAGGTTTTGTTCCTCCTTCAAAAGAAAATAATTGCGCAAAGTTATTCGCAACTGCTTGCCAAGTGCCACTTCCTCTTTTCTTCTCTTCAGTTAGATACCATGCTTGTGGAATTGAATCTAGTGAATGTACAAAATTGTGCACCCACAGCTGTTCCGGGTACCCTGCTTTCTTCCAGTGGCACTCACAATTTTGTAAATGTGTAGTGGGATCAGAATCCCCTTGTTACTTCTCATCAAATTGTGGTCCTTCATTTTCTTTTAATCTGGCTCTTAACGTTGCTACAACCTCCTCCCATCGCAACAGAGAGTTGCGATGGTTGCTCCACCACCTTGCTGATGTGGATTCTAGAGCCGCATCCATGAGCTGGACTATATGTTCCACTAGTACTTTATCCTCTATTTTTGTAATAAATGTATTTACAGTGTTTATATATGATAAATTTAGATATTCTCTTACCTCAGTTCTGATCCAGTTGATTCTTCAGATGTTAGCACATCTTCTGGTATTTGTCTCATATCCTCCCTATTGCCAATCATCCCAAGCTATTTCTGAGCCCAAGTTTGAACTTTGAACACTTCTCCAACTTACAGTCCCCCCTACTGTGGGGTTGATGTAGTATTCTCTTTTCCCTGTCGTCATTTGATAAAGATGATCGAGGAGTTCAACATCCTCTCTGTTGTCAACAACTTCTGTATATCGGGGTCCTTGGTATGGGTCAAGTGGCTGAGTGACTTTGACTTCCCCATCTTCAAATATCATCAGTTCATTTTTCAAGTCGATCACTGCATAATTCTAAAAATCCCATTCTATCCTCAATAATGTTGGGTAGGGATCTTTATCCCCCATGATGTCTATCACCTCAAATTCTGTATATTTCTTTACCCTCGCAACATCAACTTCAACTTCTTCCATTCTGCCTATGGGCACAATGAAATACTGATTTTCCACGCGGATTTGGATTAGTGAGTATGTCAAATTTGACCTCCCCAATGCTTCCCATGTCTTTCTTGGTAGAATGTTGACATCCAACCCTAGATCTAGCATGGTGTCCTTAATTTGGAATTCCGCGACTTGAGTATTTATGTGGAATTCCTTCCCTATCCTTTTCTTATTTCCTTTGATTCTCCCTATATATATCTGGGTTGAGTCACTTGACTCATCTGGTTCTACATTTTCCAGCACCGCCCTCTCTAGGTTCTGCTTCAATTGTTCCAGCATTGGTGCATTCGTTACAATTTTTAATAATAGACTAAACCATTCTTCAATCACTGTATTTGTATTGGTCTACTTCTTTTCTTCTATATCCAGCTGTGGTAACTTGATGCCATTTCTCCCCCCAAGTTGGGCAAATGTTTCCACTGCCTCTTTAAAATATTGTTTCTGTCTATCTGGCCTGAAAGCTGGCTTTCGAGATGTCGGCTTGATCATATTTTTTGATTCCATATTATTCGCATCCTCTCTTGTTCTCTTTCCTCCCCATGTTGCTATGACTACATTTTTCATAGCCTGAGCCTCTACTATTCTTGGTTCCGCGTTCACCAAATTTTCTCCTCTTTGTCTGGCTCTTTCTTCCCATCTCTTAATTAATTCTGGACAATCTTCTGTTGCATGTGTGTTGACTCTACACTAAGAGCACCAGGGTATTCTGGGAAGTGGAAATTCCCTGGATATGTGGCCCTGTTGGTCACAATTGTAACATCTTAAAGGTCCCCTTCCTCCATCTCTGCCTCCTCTCATTCCTCCTCCACGCCCCCTTGGAGCCTCATTCACTCTATAAGATGGCATGTTCAATCATTCTACCAATGCATCTAGGGCCCTACACTACTCTGTATTATGTGTGGTGGAAGCACAAAATTCACAATATATATTGTACAAAACATTGGATTATTTCTACAAATTTGGGCATAGGTGTGGTGGATGACCAACACCTTTACATATTCCGCAGTAATCAGTTTCAGTCTGATTCTGTTGTGTAGGGAACCCTGTGAAGTGGGGTTGTGACGGGTATAATATTTGCATATTTATCTGTGCAACTCCCCCTACTGGTGGATTTCCTTGTGTCCCCTTTGTTGAAGTCCCCGAATTTTGTCCCCGCAATCTTGGGAATTCGGTGACTACGTGTCCCTCCATCAGACAGTGCGTACACCAGACATTGGGTCTTGTAGGTCACATTGGCTAAATGTCCTTCAAATTTTCTGTTAGACTAGCTATCTAATGCTGTAACCCCAGCATGGAAGGGTCTTGAGCCGCTACTCCTACTTTGAACTCCTGTGGATACCTCGCCATAGCTTCTATCTTCATAGCTTGCTCCAATGCATCTTGTAATGTATCAATCTTCTATTGCGTTAGGGGAGTTATTGCAATGGAAGAAGGGCCTTCATAAACCAATATCTCTGATGATTCAGATCGATTGTGTAACTTATTTTTCCAATCACATCCTTGAACCTTCTCATAAGATCCCACGTCGTTTCACCTTCTCGTTGTTTAATCTCCCACATTTCTGATAAACCTTGTTGATTTGTCTGAGGTAATTTAATTTTTTTTTAAAACTCTTTCTTTACATCATCTATCACTGGGTTTGGGTGAGCTTCAGACCATTTAATGAACCAGCGAAGAGCTCTTTCCCTTAGAGTTGTTTGGAACTCAATCAACTTAACCGCCTCTAGCATCTGTCGAGCCCTCCATATGGCTTCGCAGAGATACCAGTGCTCCTCCACATCGTCATTTCCCCTCCCAGATAACTTTGGGTATCAGGTAAATGATCCTGGCATAATTCTTGGTGTGGATGGTACTAGAATGAAACCTCTATTCCCTGGTTGTGAAATTGTATTACTAGCACTATTGCTAGTATGTATTGTTACTGTAGACTTAACACTATTCAACTTACTCAACTCTCGTAACTTAACAAAAATTTCACCTAGTGGCTGATAGAGTACTAGGGGAAGGTCGTGACTAGAGCTACTTGAACTTTTGGGAATAGAGTTACCTTGAGTTATGGGTGTTGGCTCCTCTCAAAATATTTGCTCCATTGCAACATGCAACTCCACATCAGACATCTCCTCGGGGCGCACGTCCTCCACATTGGGCTTTTCTCCCTTTTTCTCTTTAGGATGGGCTCCTATACACTTGCCTGAATTCCTTTATGGTCCCTCCTATTCCTTGTGATCCTGTTTGGCCTTCCATCTCCTTCATCATCTACGGCGCCTTCTCCTTGTCCTGTCGACCTCTTTCTTGCTTCTCTAACTCCTTCATCACCTTTTCCCACCATTTCTCAGCAATCTGCGTCCTCTGATGTGCTCGTCGCTCTCTCAACCTACTAAAGGTCTCGACATCCATATCCCTATTCCCCTTTCCAAGTTACTTGTAGCATCTCTCCCTTAGCTCCTTCCCCCAGTACTGGAGGTTTTAAGTCTCCATCTCGGATTTTTGAAATTCCATTAATCCCTTGTCTACCATTAAAGCTTTGATCCACAAAGGAATTTGCTTCAAAAATTCTCCCTGCAATCTGGATCTGAATACGTCCTTTTCTTTTGAAAAGGACTAGTAACACTCAGCTGCGAATTACACTATATATCCTTCCAAGATAGATTGTACACAGAAATCTACAGCACGGGTCAAATTGGTATCTAACCAATGGAGTGCTACTAGATCCACATGCGTCCACTTGCGACAGACCTTACGCAACCCTCCTTGGACTGTCTTGAATTGTAGTCTCCACAGCCAATTATAGAGCTCTTCTGGAAACTTTCCCCATAAAATTTTGTATATATCGCTTTTGGATTCAGAGAATAGAACCTGATCCTTAACAGTTTTCTCCCTCTGCTGTCCCAACTCATCTTTCTGCACTATGAATTGATATAAATGGTTATCCCACTAGATTTGTATTTCCCTCTCAAAGATCCGTGATACCATGATCTAGCTCCTAGATGAAATTTCGGGTACCAACAATGAAACCATTTGTTGGCAAGAAAGAAGGTCTCTGAGAAAGACCTAGGTTCGGAGAGTGAGGAGCAGAGAGTCTCACCCGAGGTGTGTCGTGACGTTAGTGAGGTTAGGAAAAGATCAAGTATCAACGAGTCACAATTATCAAGCAAAACAAAAAGCACTTGGAACAACAAACCCATATTACTACTTTTCACAAGATGCTACTCATTAAGCATATTAATGATTCATATTTAAGATTTTAAAAGTTTCCATACATTTACAATAACCAACTAATCAACATGGAACTCAGAATACCAACCATAGATAGAAGTATATTTCATTATCAACAGCGAAACACTACATTACTCCACCGAGTTGATTACATAGAGACATATTACAATAATGATAGAATAAAACAGAATAGAATAGAGCTCTTCTACGGCTCTCGTCCTTAGCCCTCTACTAGACCAACCTCCTGTCTACACTGGCCAATTTCCTTTTTGTTCCTTTTCTAGTGTAACTATCAGTTTTCCCTCCTTTCCTACTTTGTTGTTTTCCGTTTCTCCCTGATCACTGGGAGTTCTGCTGCCTTTCCTTGTTGCTCCTTCCTACCATATGTGCTAGTTTCCACAACTGTCATGCCACCTACTCTCCAGCTCTTCGCAACCTTGACAGGTCCCTGTCTCCCGTGGTTGCACTCTGCCACCTGTTCTCCACAACTCAAAACCATTTTATGTTCAAAACAAGGGCCCCAATGCCACAACCTCTAGGGAACCTAAGCTCTTTTAGGGATCCAAAGAATTTTTCCCAACCCGTAGGCTCCAGGGACTAGTAACTCAAACCATAGCCGACAGGGAACCCAAGTTGTGTCAAGGCTCCAGAGAATTGTTTCCAACCCAAAATCGTAGGAATTTGGTTATTAATTTTCCTACGATTTTGGGTAGAATAGCCAATGAAAACACCTAACCAATTAATCACATGCATATACCATGCCAATGAAAACACATGACCAATCAATCACATGCATATACCATGCATCCAAAAACTAGCAAGGATATCACACATTCAACCAGTTACCTGCAAAGTAATCTTGTTGTATTTGTTGATCCAACTGTCTCCTTGTGCTTCCTTGTTTTCCTTTTCTTTATTTCTCCAATCCAAGTGAATGCTAGAATTCTCCAAGAATTATCTAAGTGTGCAAAAGTATGAGAGAATGAACGTGTGAAAGGAGAGAACCAAAACTGAATTGACCAAAGTTGTGAATTTTTTATCTAGTGTCTTTTTATTATTGATGTCTCCTTTTTCCTTCATTTTTCCTCTAATTTCCCTTGCATGAAAATTTGTTTCGCTTCAACTTCCTTTTCTCCTATTTTCCTTTATTTTCATAATTAAATGTCATTTATTATCTATTTGTCTTTGCCAATTACTTTGCCAATTTCCATAGCCATTATTAATCCACAATTGATTCCCACTAGCATTTTTTCCCACCATTAATCTTGGAATACATTTCCCATTACCCTGGTCTCATTTTATTTACATGGAAAATCAACAAAGGGTTGTTACAAACACTAGAACATGTGGCAATGCAATATCAAAAATATCAAAAGCATGTGGTGATCCAATATGATAGGGTTTCTACTAAATCATGAATTTAAAATCATCTCAAGAGTTGTTATATATGTGAATGAGGGAGTTGCATGTTATATAGTCACATGTAGAGTGACTACATGAAAGTTTTGTTAGGTGAACAAGGTTATGGAAAATGGTAAAGGAAATGAAAGAAATTTCATGAGAAGATGAGACAAATAATTAGACAATTAAAAGTTAAATGCTCTAATAATGTTTGAACAAATTTAAATCTACTTGTTATGAGAGAATTGGACTTGAATTTTATAACGTATAGAACCCCCAAGGTGACTTTATGGAGGTTGGTTATCAACTTTTTTCTTCTTCTTATGAATATCTTAAAACAATTTTCTAAAGTTTTCATTGTTTTCATATAGTTGAGATCCTTCCAACGATATCAATTTTTCCTCATTATGAGTTTTGGGCACAAAGTTATGGCCCTTCGAAGATTTTCCAATTTATGTCCAAGTAGCATTCATATAATTGACATGTGGAAATCCAACATGCATCCCCACCATACTATATAACATCATCATTCATGTGACCAACAAATAGTGGGATTACAATGTGTCATCATTGTATTACACCACATCCACAGTTATGGTACATAAAATTACATATCTCATATAGATCTTGGTTTTTCATAAATTATTCATTTATAAAAATTTTGTATTATTTGATTTCGGATTAGCAGATTGTATTAGAAGATGGTAATACATGATTGGTTAAAAAATTAATAGATTCCATGTTTCCTATTATCAAGAATCCATCAGATGACGAAAAAAGTTTCCAATTCCCAATGATATGGTCAAATAATAGTCTTGGTCTAGATTTTATCAATATCTATGGTTTTAGAAAAAATCTTGTTAATGGAAGTTAGAGATTTCCAAAGTTATAGTAGGGTAAATAGGTAAATCTATGGAATCAATGTAATGATCTGACACATTTTCCACAAGAAATCCATCCTAACAAACATGACATGCCATCTTTCCAAGTCAGCATGCCATGTCATCCAACCCTATCATCTTTCCTTGTCAACATGCCACATCATAATCCACATTATGAGCCATATCAACATGCCACATTATAAGCCAAATCATGAGACATGTCAGCATTCGACTCTAACATTTGGATGTAAGTTTTGATCGGGATCTAGATCAGGGGAAAAAATTAGCTCAAAATTCAAAGTGCTCAAAATTTTAGCAAACTAGAATGAAAACGACTGTCACGTTTCCAGGAATCCAACACAAGTCATTTCGTCGAAAACTGAGTTCAGACGAAGAAGTTATGGTCTCTTGATCACTGTTCAGAATCGGCAAATTTAAAAAACAAAATTGCAAAACAGGTACATGCTGATGACATGGCAGCCAGTCAGCATTCATGGAATCTTCTTCAGTTTTTTTCTAATGGGATTGTGACAAGTGTGGCTGCGATATTCTCCAGTTTGGTTTGTGAAGGTGAAATTTTCCCAATGTCGTCCAAGGTTGAATTTGGGTTCATGATATTTATGTGTTGGAAATTATTTTTTAATATATATATATATATATAATATTTTATATGGTTTTAAATATCATATATTATATTAATATTGTTTAGTCAATTTAGTGTCCTAAATTGTTGTCATTAATTATCAACCACGGCTAGTAAACTGATGAAGTGTGATGCACTATATGTGCTTAAGCAACCTATTCCTTACTTCGTTGTTTTAAATTTTATGTTGTTTTTAGGGGGGTTTTTGTTCTTTGAGATCTAAGAATGGTTAATCTAAAACTATGAAAATACTTAAGTGAATCTAATGAAGTTTTAGAAGGAAGAAAAGGAAGTGTTCCAAAACTAATCTAATTTTGATAAAAGAAAACCAAAAACTGAGGGCTAGTTAAGACCTAGTTTAGAAAAATAAAGCATCTATTTAATTTGTTTATTTTTCCTAATCCATGGATCTATTTTTAAGACTAAGATTGATAATTACAATGCCTATCTTAAATGAAAGTGGAAAATGAACAACTAGTGTACCTTTGGTTACTTCAATCATTCAATGATTAGGTATGACCCTATTGAGATGATGTCAAGCAACTATTTGTACTTTTAATCTCCTAATGTTTAAAACAACAAGAAAGAAATGTAATGAAAACTTCTAAGGTATGTTTAGTTACTCCCAATTATTCAATTTGTAAAGAGTGATCTTCTTGAGATAATGTTAGGTAACTAATTGCACGTGTTGAACTAGAGAACTAAGAAAATCTGCAAATGAATAACTCAGAAATTACATTCTATTAATCATTCAACCATCCCAACTTGAAACTTGATCAAATAAATTCCTTTAGAGTGATTTTTAGGAATATTATTGTTTGCAATTAAGTGAGAATCTTAAGATTAAAAACATGCAAGATTTAACAAAAATCAACTAATGTATAATTGACTTGTCTGCAACATTCAAATGTAAAGTATTTAACCTCTTGAGATGCCTTCGGAGAAATCAATTATGCCTTAGTCTTTGGAAATAAAATGACAATGAGCAAGATAAATTCAACTACTATATGTGTGAGATATTTAACCATTTAATGTAAGATTAGCATATTGAAAATGACTTTCATAAACATCTGTTGACACAACAATTGACAACTCTGTTCGAATGGAAATAAAAGACAGGAACATTAAAACTAAACAACTATGGTTTCTTAGCACTTCAATCCTTAATTCAATTTTGAAAACAAAATTTATATTTCCATGAAATGTCTAGGAAGAGTAAGTCTACACAATTTTAATTTATCATTAAACTATTTGAAAACTGGAAATGAAGCATAAACATAAATTGTTGAAAAAGAGTAAAGGAAATCTAACTAGAAAACACAATAAAAACCTCCTTCAGGAGCATGGGCCCTCTGCAACTGATGTGGTTGAACTCCTAGCTTGTTAAAGGTGCAATAAAACAATCATTGTCAAATTTAACTTCTTTATTATGATGAAAACAAAGTCTGGAAACAGAGTATCCACTTAGAAATATGAACTGTATTGAACTGTCTCTTGCTTCTGTGGAACCAATATTTAAAGAGAAACTACATAACTAATTACAAGTTAAACTAGCTACAGGTGTCTAACTCGAATTTCAATTGAAATAGGACTGTTGGACTCATGATTTGATACGAAGAGAAAATTAGGAGTCTTACTGTTGCATGCAACCTACTTTGACTTGTATCTTTGACCATGAGTTTAGGCTCATTTTTATGTCAATCTGGACCTTTTGAGTAGGATAGAATCCATGTAGGCATGATTCTAGAAACATCCATGTGGCCCAATTCCTTAGCTAACACCTGGAACCTGCTAAATCATAAGAGTGGCTACGGAACACACAGTTAGCTACAGAACAGGCTGCATTCTGTAGCTAAATTACAAAAACTTATCCAAATAGCAAAATCATGAAAATATAATATGAGAATCATTTAAATGCATCCTTAAGACAAAACTAAGCATTCTTCATTGATTAGGGTTTGTGATATTATGGAAAAATGATGGAATGAGGTGGAAAAACTATCAAAGAGAGGGTAATCCTGAGGATCAACATACCCCCACTGCAAAATCATTGCATGTCCTCATGAAATTTGAAAAAAATGTGAGTTATTCCCCCCTATTACATTTGCTCAGATACCTCAGCTAGGACATCCAAACTTCTTCTTTTGTTTTTCTTTGATGTCAATGTCATTCTAGTCCTTTTCATAAGAAGTTTGAACTTAAGGTTAATGATTTCCCTGTTCAATGACTTGTTCTTCTTCTTCAATTTCCTATTTTTATTATGCCATAGTCCTATCTGCAGAGTGGTATTATCATGCATTTCCTTGTCCAATTTGTTTTGTTCCTTAAAAATCTCATTCTCTTGCTTGATGTGCTTGTTCAATATCTTGAATTCATAAATATACTGCTTAAGATCATTAATTGGAGGTTCTTGTGGATTAACAGGTGGTTCTGGGTTCATTTAGGCACTTCTTCTCTCCAATGATTCTACATAATCATATATCTGTTGTTGAACTGGATCTATGCCAGGAAATCTTCTACTAGGGCCTTCTTCAAAATAATAAACAGGAGAGTCTTGAGGACTGTGCACAGGAGAAATATCAGCAACTGATGGTACTGGGGTTTCCTCTTCTATATTTATAAGCTTTGTCCCTTTTGATAGTGTCTTCTTCACAATTCCTTGGAGTTTAGAGCTCCTTATTAGTTTTGGAGGACTTTCATTCCCTTCATTTGTAACCTCACTCTCTTTCTTTTTCTTTCCTCTAACCTTGATTTGTTTCCTAATTTCTGTCAGTTCCTCAGAAATTAGCCTTTCATCATTCTTCTGTAGTGAATTTTCAGGTCTGTCTTCAATAATTATATCAATTTTCTTTCTTCTGCTTCTCTTGACATTATCTTCCTTGGGTGGTGACTCTGGTTGTTCTTGAAAATGATTCCTAACATGGAAATCCTCCCAAGTGTCTCCTATTCTCCTTAAGTGAAATTCAATCAATATTTTCACCAAACCATGATGATGCATGGTGGTCTCTATGGATTGTATTCTCTTTTGTACATTTGAGGCCATCCTTCTTAAACTATTGAGCAGAAAGAAAGAAAGGTTGATTTCACCATTTTCTAGAAAATTCATTAATAAACAGATATGGTAAACATACATGGTTCCAAATATTCCTTCACAAGTTATGAATTTCTACAAAATCAAGAGCATATTTCTCCATTTGCCTTTAAGGGCTGTACTGGAGATTCCTTTTCTAAAAACTGAGACATCCATCTTTGCACATCATTGGCCACTATGAAATTTTCACATAAAGCAAGGCTAAGATTTATGAACCTTCAAGGAATGCATTTCCCCTGAAAACACATCATCCTTGAAGCCTCCTTGTGCCTTTGATCCTTTGATAATATCCCCTCTGCTGCTTTCCATCATAAAGCCTCTCTGTTTGTGAAGAAATGCCAAAGGCCCCTTTCCCTCTTATTCCACCCCCACTTAGCTTCTATTTTGTTTCCCCTTTTATTTCCCTTCTTACCTTCTCAAATCCCCTTCATATACTTCCCCTACCCTTTGTTGGCCTTTTTCCCCCCTTATTCCTCTATCGTTCCCCTTCTAGCCTTTAATTTCATTGAAAATGGATTACAAACCCACTTCCGACCTTATACTAAGGCTTACTCCCTTTTTTGCTGCCCCTTAAGGCGCTAATCGAAATATCGCATATCGCATCCATCGTGGATTGCATTTTCGCGTGTTATGTTCGTTAGATCCATCGCAAATATTTGCGATGCGATCTGATCGTGTTGCAACTATTTGCGATGCGATCGACTGATCACACCATCACACTTTCCGCCCGTCACACTTATTGCTCCATCGCATTCTCCCTCCGATCGCATCTTCCTTCCCATCGCAAGTCTACCCCATCGCAATATCGCAAGCGCAGATTTTTGTTTGGTGCCACTCTCTTCGATCGCACTTTCCGCTCTTGCGATTTGCGATCTCCGTACCGTGTCCCACCTCCGTGGCTCCACTTCATTGTTTTTCTCCGTTTCCCTGTGTTATTCACCCAAACGTTTAATCTTTGGGTTTTTACACTATTAACCATTTCTTCCACCGCTCTCCATTATTTTCATTGCTCTCAACTGCTCCACTACTATTCCTCCGGCCTCCACAACATTTCTCCACTACCACTGCCTCGGTTCACGACAGGTTTATTTTATTGAGCAGATAGCACATAGAGGCCATTACAGCCACCAGCGAAGCAACAGAGATGGTTTTTGAAGGGATTCAGGCTGGTTAATTGAAGATTAACAATTATGATCCCGTGGTCAAAGAATCGAGGAACAGTTTGAAGATTTAAGCACACCATCAAAAGCTTACCTATGTTTAATATCAGTAGAGTACTCTTCTCCAGACGTGCACCTTCCTACAAGAAATCTCCATGCCTCCTCGAGCCCTGAAACGATTAATTACTCTGACTGAAGCTCATTTAATATAGTCAGGAAGCAGTTGTGGAGGTATGGATCGACCGTGTAGATTTTCCAACCAGTTCATTTATTCCAGAAGGCTAACACAAAGTTCCAGACCGCCGTAAGGACTTAAAAGAACACATCAGAGTCATATCAGAAGTAAATAGAGTCCAGAAGAAGATCATTCCTCCATCAAAGAAGAGTCAATAATTAAATACTCAGCATTCAAGTAGAACGGGTTTCGGCCCTCTTTCTTTTTAGAAGTTTTAATACTGTATTTAATTCTTCACCTACCCCTTCTGCTCTGTTTTCTCCTATAATAAACACGAAGGAAAATATTGTAATAGTTGTTGATGAGATATCGGTGAAACGCAAGTATCAGTGAAACGCAAGTATTTTCCTCTTGAGACAAGTTCTTTGTGTAGTATTGTTAGATAGGCCGAGATTAGATGTATTCAGACTGAATGTTCAAGCTATGGGCTATGATGTACCTGATTGGTGTTGTTTTTAATATGACAAGCATGTTTCTTTGGATCCTGATCTAAAGCAGCTGGTGATGTTCTCCTTTCTCTGTATTTGTGATTGACTTGCTTTCATTTCATTATGTTTCTTTAGGCTCGCATCAGAAGTTTGGCATAAGATTTACCCTTGATAGGTACCTTATGTTGTTGCTCTCCCAGCCCTTAATGTTTTTTGCTTATATGTGTATCTGAATGTCGATTTCAATTGGTTTAACCAGTGTAGTGGATGTTATTGCCTGCTCTCTGATGTATGAATTAATGAAATCTATGTTCAGATGTTCTTGTTAAGATTTAGTTGGGTGTGTTGAGAACACTGTGAGGTCTAGAATCCCGTATCTGCCTCAATAGGACCTTTCCACCTTAATTAGGCCTTTCCCAGATCCCTTGTATTTCCTTCAACTTTGCCCAAGTAGGTCTGGAGTTAAATGACCTCTGACCTGATCTATAGACAGAGTTGGTTGGTTCTCCTCCTTTCATTTTCTGTCCTTAATGTCCCATTCCAAATATCTCCTTTAAGATCCAAATTCTCTAGATGACTAGCCCAACTGAAAGCTTGCGCATTGATTACAAATAAATCCTTTCTTGACTCCATAGCCCAATGGCCTTGATGTTCCCTGAGTTGTCTGTTTTAGCCTAATTCCCTCTATACTCATCCTTGCCTTATATTGGACCTTCCTTTCCTGATTCCCAACAACCAAACAAACAACCCTGAGCCTATAACTAGCCTAAAATCATAACTTGGAGCTTCAAAGACATATCTTTTGGCTTATATAGAGAGATCCCTCTCTGGAATTAGGAGGGCTAGATCCTAAGGTCTGAAATTGGTTCTATGTTGTCTCATCTTTTGGTCTTGTCAACCTGGCCAAAACATGGGAACCCCAACATAATGGCGACTCCACTGGGGAAAATCTGAAGGACCTTCATCCCACTACATCTAAAACTTTAGAAACTTAGAAGTCTGGTTAGGTTGACAGTAGGTCACCCCTTTCTTGAATCGACCTCCATTATTGAATATCCACCATACTCTTAGACAGAGCCTGGAAAGGGCCAGGTAGCCTCCAGATCTCATCCTCTTTTCAGAGGTGACATATCTGGTAAATGCCCTCCCAGTCAATCTCTGGTTGGAGCTTGCTGATTCAGAGGAGATTCCTGAAAGGTGATAGTGCTGAAACCTTTGTGGTGGAGCAGTGTACCCCCCCAAGCATCCTAAACCCTCCACTGGCGACTCATTGTTCCTAAACGAAAAGACTCCTTTGGTGATTAGTAGGCACGATTGCTCATTGGTTTCACATAAGACTCCATGCCCAGGAGACCATGTCGCCGAT